>JARTUT010002046.1:0-15987 GCA_030674115.1 Micraspis discolor
TCAACAAATTTTATACGTTTGTTCTCTAAATGATTTTATCTTTACACGAAAATCTACGAACAATGAAGACGTTGTTATATAACCAAAATGGAAGGTTGCCAAATATCTCCCTTCCGTCTTTTTTGTCTTTTGAATTTCGCGGTTATGTACAAAGCGCTACAGAGCTCGTAACTGGCAATACTATTCATAACCTGATAGGTCTTGACATAACCTACAAAACGACGCTATGCATGATTAGTTTGGATATTGGGTTCAACAGTTATGAACGTGTAAACATGGAGTTCACTAACGCCGAAATTCGCGCTATTTTGAAGTTTTCCTTCGTTAAAGTATATTCTTGGAAATGTTGAAAAGCTCAGACGCGAGTTCAACAGCATTTGTACGCTTTTTAGTAGTTTTAGTAGTAAGTAGCATAGGATATCCATCACAGTGTTTCCGCATTCGTTTAAAATAAGTCAAATTTCATCAATACATTTTTATTCCAGTCCTAATTTCCCAGTTTTGGAAAGAAAATCAGATGACGGTTGGCATCAGATATTGTTATTGAAGGTAATATTTTTACCTACCAGTAGACAATATGCACGAATCATCGTCAGATTTCATTATCGGAATTTTCGATAATTTTTTTTTATTAGAAAAGTTCAAGATATTTATTGGAGAATTATTTTTCCTTGTACGATACAGAGATCTTTTTTATTTCCTTTTCAAATTGTATGATGTGCAACGAAAGCAGATGGCGCTGATAAGAACACAAGTTGTGAATTGTAACGAGTTCTGACCTGAACTGCCATATTCCCTGTCATATCAGACTGACATCGTAGATATAGAAAACTTTAGAGGTCTAACTCGTAGTCGAAGAGTGGGGCATATAATAGATCTGACAAAATGGCGAACAAAATGCTGTTGTTGATATGTATTCGAACGAATTGACTGAACTAAACTGTAATTACGGTGGTGTTTTCGTTTAGTATTATTTTGATTTCGGTCTTCTCAAGATGGTGCGCTGTTCTGTATCTGAGTGCTCAAGGAATACAGAAAAGGATAAAACATTCACTTCTTTCATCAAGCTTAATCTCAAAAGGTCACATTATTTTGTATTGTATTGAAATTTCACTTTCTATTTCAGTTTTCCCCATAAGAATCAGGAATTGTTACAAAAGTGGATAGAAGCGATAAGAATGAAAGGCTGGGAACCAAAACTCCTAACAGGATTGGTAGTACTTTTTCATAGAAAATGATTATCAGATTAGGCCTGGAACTTCCACATTACTTTTAAGAATGACCGTCAGTTCTCCCAGCCCTTTCAGAGGATTATCACATTCCTATAAAAAAAGGAGACTTTCTGAACATTCGCATTCACAATATTGTGTTTCCGAGAACGGTAGAAACTATGATTTGAGATTCTGCAACTCACAATTCACTTCTGGAAGTCATGCAAGAAGGAACAAAAAAATTGCCAGATAATGTTAGGATTAAATCATTATTGAAAAAGAATGAATGCCTTAGTGCGTATGATAGTGTACCCATCACTAAGCTCTGGCAGGTGCTGGAAGAGTCCTCGGTAAACGTGACACTAATGAGAGCAATTCAACAGCTTTATGAAAATTCCTCCTCAAGGGTTAAAATTAAAAATCAGTTATCATCCAGCTTTCACGTATCAAAGGGATTGAGACAAGGTTGCAGCCTATCACCAACGCTGTTCAAAATTTATTTGAACGAAGCATTGAAGCATTGGAAAAGATCATGTCGCGGAATGGGGATCCAACTGGGTGACCGGACGACTTTATACACTTTACATTTCGCTGATGACCAGGTCGTTATGGCACAGGACAAAGATGATTTGGAATTTATGACGCGTCGCTTGATCGAAGAATATGAAAAATAGGGATTAAGTGTGAATATGCATAAGACCAAGTATATTTGTATCGGCTCTGATACAGAGGATTTTAAACTGCAGGATGGCAGGCAGATACCGACCACAACAGAGTATACATACTTAGGAACCAAAATCACTAACACTGGCCGAACAGAGACAGAGATAGAAGAAAGGTTAATGAAGAGAAAACAAATAATTGGTGCCCTAAATTCGATATTATGGTCAAATAAAATATCTAAAGAAAAGAAACGACAAATATACAACACTATCTTCAAGAGTGTAGTTCTGTATGGCTGTGAGACATGGCAACTAACATCAAGGACAATGGAAAAACTATCATCTCTGGAAATGGATTTTTGGCGACGAGCAGCTCGGATTTCTAGATTCCAACATATTCCAAACATCACAATAAGGGAGATAATGAATGCAAACACCACTATAATCGAGGATATTTTCTCAGGCGACGTCAGCAATCCACAGTGGGTTAGTGCTCAAGAACGAAGCTCCCAACTCTACTTCCAGACATAAATTGAAACTTTTGCAATTAAATGTTCAGTGCATCTCGAACAAATTAGCCAACCTTGAAGTTCTTTTCTCAGAACAGCAACCAGATATTGTGTCTATTTCTGAGCATTGGTGCAGTGCTGAAAGTGTCTCTACAATGGTTATTCCGGGTTATCATCTGCTGGATTCTTACTGTCGTCCTAATAGAGCTCATGGAGGATCGATGATATACGCGAAGATGGAACTGGAGGTTATAAAATTTTGTGTGTCCCAGTTCTCCGAGGAATTGCAGTTCGAGGTGTGTGGCGTTGAATTGATTGCTCAGGAGGTGCGTCTGGTGATTCTCAGTGTGTACCGGCCAGGTTCAGGTGATATTGAAGTGTTTTGGACGGAATTTCTCAAACCCTAAATTATTGCTATAAAAAAGCAGATGTCATAATTGTATGCGGAGATCTTAATATTAATTTTCTGAAAGTTAATTGTCCAAACTGTAAATTGTTTTGGACCTTCTAGACTGCTTCGGTTTGCGAGTTTCGTCGAGGAGCCAACCAGAGTGTTTACTGACACAACGGGGCACACGTCCACGTCCAAAGTTGATTACATTCTAAGTAATATTAACCTGATTGTCGCACAGCTGAAGTGTTTGAAGCTTTCATTAGTGACCATCGAGCTTTATCACTTGAAGTTTTTGTAAATTTCAAAATTAAGTCTCAGTCTTCATCAGGTATGGTCAGAAAATTGAATCAGGAAAACTTAAATGATTTTGCGTTTCGTATTTCGAATTGTGATTTTCAGCGTATGTATGAACATGTGGATGTGGATGGGTGTTTTGGCTCATTTATCACATTAATACAAGATACATTTGAAATTTGTTGCCCGTTAACACGTTGTGGAAATTTCGATGACAATAAAATTAAAGGTTGGGTAAATAGTGAGATAATCTCAGCAAAGTATGAGTTAAAAAATCTGCATTGGTTATGTAAAAATTTACCATGTGAATCAATATTATATTTGTACAAGCAAGCGAAATACTCATATTACAGGCTCATTAAAACAACTAAATTGAGATATAATAGTGAACTAATAGAAAAATCTGATAATAAAAATAAAACTTTATGGGGCTTGGTCAATGCTTTGAGCGGCAGAGGTACCAAAAAGTGTCGACCCATTGAAATTGTTGTTGATGACGTCTTATACGCTGAGGCTAAGGATGTAGCTTCGATTTTTGTCGACTATTTTTCAACCATAACTGCGAGTATGCTGAACTCTTATAAAAATTCATTATGTCCATATGGTACGTCATCAAGAATGCTAAACTCAAATTTTTTCTTCTTTCCGGTAACAGAGTATGAGGTCTCAGACACTATAAGTTCACTCAATAATAAGAGTAGTAGTGGAAATGATTCTATTTCCTCTCGTGTTTAAAACTGATAGGCATTAACATTGCTTCGCACTTTGCTCATATAATCAATATGTCTGTGAGTAGTGGTATATTTCCCCATCTTCTCAAGGAGTCCATCGTTGTTCCAATTCATAAAAAAAATGATGCTCACGACATTGCTAACTACAGACCTATCTCCATTCTTAGTGTGTTCTCGAAAGTCTTCGAGCGGATCGTCTTCAATAGAATGATGAATTATTTGGACAAACATCAAATTCTTGATACTGCACAGCATGGCTATCGATCAGGCCGCTCTACTCAGTCGGGGGCTCTTTATTTTGTCGAATTTGTCTATGAATGTCTCGATGATGGCCAATTCGTCGCGGGGTTATTCTTCGACCTCTCACGGGCTTTGACAGCCTCTCTTTCAAAGTTCTTCTCGACAAATGCTATAGTTTAGGCTTCAGGGTGTGTTCCTAAATTGGCTCTCCAGTTATCTTGAGGAGAGGACAATATCCGTCAGGATGGCCGACTTTGTTTCGGATAAGCGGGAATTGAACCACGGAGTACCACAGGGTTCGGTTCTGGGACCACTTTTGTTCCTCATTTTCATTAATGATTTTACCGCCCAGTTTGAGGAAATTAGTGGCGAATTCTTTCAATATTCCAGCTACATTCAATGTTATTGATTTGGTAAGAATTCTTCTATTCGCGGATGATACCTCGATATTGGTTGCTGCCGCGACCTTTGATGAACTGCAGAAGCTGTGTCAACGGTTGGTGCAGTGCTTCGGCGAATGGTGTCATTTGAATGCCCTGATGATAAACATCCAAAAAACCCAGTGTGTTCATTTCACTTTAAGTACTGGTGAGCAAAAGCTTGTGATACACCATCTTGATGGAACTATTCTGTCGGCTGAGCACTCGAAATTCCTGGGAATCTATATTGATTCCAATCTAAGATGGGTAACGCATGTGGATCACTTATGTAAGAAACTCAATAGTTCATATTACGCAATGAGTAGTAGCATCATAAATATATACTACAGCCTGGTCCACAGTCACTTATCTTACAATATAATGCTCTGGGGTAACTCAACTGATGTTGGAAGAGCATTTATAATTCAGAAGAGGATTTTACGGATGATCTACAATATTCCTCCGAGGTCCTCTTGTCGTCCTATATTCATAGAGAGAGGTATTCTTACAGTGGCTTGCAATTACATTTTTAGATGTCTGGTTTATGTGAAGGAGAATGAGAGCTGTTTTACAAGACTTTCAAGCTTTCATAGCTATAACACCAGAAATGGTGAATTGTTCCATATTCAGAAGCATAATACCACCAGGTTTGAATATGCACCACATATCAGTGCATCAAACTTTTCAATCATCTTCCTAAAAGCGTTAAGACTCTAGAGCTGAAAGAATTTAAAAAGTAGTCAAAAATAAACTCATTGAGCAATGTTTTTATAGTGTAGCTGATTATTTTCAGTCGTAGTGCGAATTTAATAGGATTTATTATTATTGTATTGTGTAACTTTTTTTTTTTTCTCTCTGACCTGTCCTATACATATTTGTTTATATGTCTAAAAGGATTAATAAATATTATTATTATTATTATTATTATTATTATTATAAAGATCAAACAAAGCGGGTATGGCCATGTGCAGAGAATGGGCGAAGACAGGATACCGAAAAAAATTATGAACTGGAGTTCATTGGAGCGACGAAAGCGGGGAAGACCAAAAATAACTTGGATACAGGGAGTGAACAAAGCAATGTCGGAGAGAGCTCTTAGACCGGGAGATTGGGAGAATAGACAGAGATGGAGACTGGGCACCGCAGGGCGTAGAACGCCATAGAGCGGATATATATATATATATAAATGCCTTAGACAAAGAATAGAGAGGAGGAAAAAAACGTTAAAAACAGTGGGATCTGGGATCTATAATTGCATCACTTAAAAAAAAAGGATTTTCAGACCCTAACCTGGATCTCTTACTAGTAGATAAATTCAGTGAAGTCTCAAAGGATTTTATTTTGAACTTTAATCGCATCAACACTAAAGCGTTTTTTGCAAAAGTTCGGGGTCGTCATGGGTTCAACAACAATCCGAACGTTCAACAGTTCAAATGGGCATTGCAACAAATTTAGTTGCACAATGTTGACATAATGGTCGAACAATTACCATTTCATTCAACCCATTTCTCTATATTAGATATCTGATTTACTTTTTTAAGCTTAGTAAAGTCACATAGATATAGAAAAGTTCCTTATTTGCGGTAAAGTCATCACTCAAACATATCATAGATGTATTTATTTCTGTACGACCAAAACTCGGCGGTCATTTTATCAGTTTTGTCAATTAAATGCCTCACTTTTCAGCCACGATTAGTGAGACAGTTAGAAATCTAGTTTCTATAATTAAAACTGACATTTCATCAGCATGGAATTCAGTGAAAATTTGTATGTTACGGCAGAGAACTATCGACTGCATTCTCAGAAAATTCTTTCTAGTTAGAAAAGGGTTTCATACTAGACCTATATGATAACTATTGATAATAGGACTTACCCATCAAATCGTCCGAACGCGGTAAAGTGTTCGTATTATTCAATGCAGAAGAATGAAATCAAAGATTAAAAATTTTAAATTTAGTTTATTACAGAATCCAGCAAATTGAAGCAGAAGTAATTGAAGAGAATCACATTTCGTAGGTAAGTAAGAATTAGAATAGTAGTCATATATGTTAAATATTAATAAGCGTACTTACCCATTAAATTTTCAATATATGGTGAAGACCTTGCTGACCCTTGTGAAGGATCATTGTTATGAAAAACTGTTCCATTGCTGTTGAAGTTCCCCGGAGCAGAATTATTTTCCTGAGATGTTATACTCTGTTGAAAGAAATTGTCGACTTCTGAAATTGAAGAAACAAAAATTTTTAATTTAGTTTATTACGGAATCCAGAAAATTGAAGCAGGAGTAATTGAAGAGAATCACATTTAGTATGTTAGTAAGAATTAGAATAGCAGTACTATATGTTAAATATTGATAAGAGTACTTACCCACTGGATTATGCAAACATGGTAAAGACCTTACTGACCCTTGTGAAGAATCATTGTTATGAAAAACTGTTCCATTGCTGTTGAAATTCGCCTGAGCAGAATCATTTTCTTGAGATGTTATATTCTTTGGCGAAAAATTGTCGAGCTCTGAGATTAAAGATTAAAAAATTTTAAATTTAGTTTATTAAGGTATTCCGCAAATGGAAGCAGAAGCAATAGACGATAATCAAAATCGGTCGGTAAAATATCACTTGAAACAAAATTTGGACGACTCGGCATATAAGGCCATTTCAATCAAGCAACCATTGGTTGATGCACCTATATTTTGGAGCTTACGGTTGGCTCCTTAGTCAGGGTGATGAAAAACATCATACAAAAGTTTTGTGGAAAAATTAAACAAAGTTAGAAAAATTCAACAAACATTCTAGGAGCAACTACAAGAATATTGTTTTACCTAAATATAACAAGTTGTGAATTGTAAGTAAATAAGTAAAACAATATTCATGTAGTTGGTTCTAGAATGTTTGATGGATTATTCTAACTTTATTTTATTCATAGTTTATTATCCCACAAAGAGTTATTTGATGTTGTTTTAGCACCTGATGAAGGAGCCAGCCCTAAGCTCCCAAAATATAGGTGCATTAACCTATGGTTGCTTCATTAAAGAGCCCTATAAGCCGAGCCACACAAATGTTGTCTCTAAATTTCACCACATTACTTAAACTTCCTTTAGCAATGAAAATATTACTTACGTTCATCTGAATCGTCCTTATTCGATTGAGAATTCGTGAATTTTGGTGTAGAATTATTTATCTGTGAATTATCAGGGTCTGAAATTACAGAAAAATTTTTAAGTTCAGTTCCTACATTGAAAACGGTTATATATTAGCTAAAATATAAGAGGAATGAATAGTTTGATACGAAAAATAATATAACTGAATGGATATACCAGGTATACCTGTATGAAGTGAGCGTCAAGATACAAATGTCTCGATAGGGAACATTTGTTGTGAACGAGAATTTATTTCTTTTTGTTTGTTTGCTATTACATCTGTGAAACATATTTAGTATACATCAAGTAATTAAATAGACAACATCATATTTTTTCATCATGTTAAAAATGTCGAATTTTGAACCATAAGGTGATGATTTGCGGAAAGATTTAATATTTTGTTTTCATTTGAAGAAAATTGCTGCAGAGTCGCTTCGAATGCTTGTCGAGGCATATGGCGATCATGCTCCATCAGGAACAGCATGCAGAAGATGGTTTCAGCGGCTCAGAAATAATGATTTTGATGAGAGAAATAAAGAACGTGGCAGACCAACAAAAAAGTTTGAAGACGCCAAATTTCAAACAATATGGCATGGAGATAACACTTTGAATAAAAAACAAATGGCAAAAAATGTTAAATGCTGCACGACAAACAATTTCTGACCGTTTAAAATCTTTGGGAAAGATCCAAAATTGTGGCAATTGGGTGCCACATGAATTGAATGAAAGACAGATGGAAAACCGAAAAAACACTTGTGAAATTTTTCATCAGAGACACGAAAGAAAATCGGTTTTGCATCAGATTGTTAATGGCGATGAAAAATGGATTTATTTCAAAAATCATAAACGGAATCATGGTTTGACCCGAGACAACCATCAACAAAGACTGTAAAACTAGATAGATTCGGCAAGAAGATAATGCTGTATGTTTGGTGGGACCAGAAAACTGTGGTGTACCACGAGCTCCTAAAACCAGGTGAAACCGTTAATACTGATCGCTACCGACAACAAATGTTCGATTTGAACCATGCATTGATCGAGAAACGATCAGAATGGGCCAGAAGATACGACAAGGTAAGCTCCGTGACAATGCACCTGCACACAAATCAAAACCGGTTCAGGATAAAATGAAAACACTTGGTTGGGAGCTGCTACCCCACCCGACTTATTCACCAGTCTTGTCTCCTTCCGACTACCTTTTGTTTTTATCGATAAGGACACGCATTGGCTGAGCAGCACTTTGATTCCTACGAGGAGGCCGAAAATTAGGTGTCTGGTTGGTTTGCTTCAAAATACGAACAATTTTATTGGTGCCAGAAAGGAGGTCAACATCTGTAAAAAACAATATGCAATACTTGGCATGAAATGTATTTTACCTTCCCATTAATAATTAGTGATTTATTTTCACAAAAAACGCTTATTTCTTACCCGCATACCTGATAAAATATAGTGAAACTGTATTCGTTTCAAATCAGTTGAATTACATTTAATACATTTTTATTCTATTAACATGCACGAATCTTCATATTTCATTTTAACAATTTTCAATATCAAATCCTTATCTAATATAATAGGTTGTCAAATATCTCCCTTTCGTCTATTTGTCATTGAAATTTCGCGGCTATGTACAAAGCGCTACAGAGCTTGTAACTGGCAATACTATACATAATTTGAAAGGTCTTGACATAACCTACAAAACGACGCTAGGCATGATTATTTTGGATATTGCGTTCAACAGTTATAGACGTGTAAACATGGAGTTCACTAACGCCGTAATTCGCGTTATTTTAAAGTTTTCCTTCGTTAAAGGCAAATCCGCTAGAGAAACGTTCCGTGAGATTAATCGTGTTTTGGGAGATGGTACCCTATCGGTTCGAACCGCGGAGGAATGGTTTCGACGATTCAGAGCCGGTGAAAGCGACACCACGGATAAGCCAACCGGCGGAAGACCTGTGACGACAAATACCGATCAAATCATGGAATACATCGAGTTAGACCGGCATGTGGCATCTCGTGACATCGCCCAGATGATGGGAGTTAGTCGACAAACCATTTTAAATCATCTGCAGAAAGTTGGATACAAAAAAAGCTTGATGTTTGGATGCCGCATGATTTGATTCTTGAAGCGGATGTTGACTGGCGACGAAAAATGGATCACATACGACAATATCATGCGAAAACGGTCGTTGTCGAAGGCAGGTGAATCGTCCCAATCAGTGGCTAAACCGAGATTGACGGCCAGGAAGGTTTTACTGTGTGTTTGGTGGGGTTGGAAGGAATCATCCACTATGAGCTGCTCCCATATGACCAGACGCTTAATTCTACCATCGTCTGCGAACAACTGGACCGCTTGAAGCAGGCGATCGACCAAAAGCGTCCAGAATTGGCCAACAGGAAGAGTGTAATACTCCACCAGGACCATGCAAGACCACACACTTCGTTGATGACTCGTCAGAAGCTACGGGCGCTCGGGTGGGGAGGTTTTCGCATCCACCATATAGCACGGACAGAGCGCCAAGTGATTACCACCTGTTCCTGTCCATGGCGAACGCCCTTAGTGGTGTGAAGTTGAACTCAAAAAGAGACTTGTGAAAAGTGGCTATCCGAGTTCTTTTGCAAATAAGGAGAGGGCTTCTACGAGGGAGGTATTATGACGTTGCCGTCTAGATGGAAACAGATTATCGAACAAAACGTCGCATATTTGAACTAAATCCGATCACTGTAACACTTTTTATAAAGCATTGAATAAAGAGCAAAAAAAGCCGAAGGAGATATTGGACAACCTATTTTACTTTGTAAGTTTTATGTCATGAAAAAACTGCCTAATATCAGATGTTGATTTTTATGGGATATATGTGGTTATTATGGTTCTGAAAAATTTTCTTTGCTTACCACTAGTACCACTAGTACCCGTAGTATTTTGTACTTGGTTCAAATCTGTATCTACTTTTCTTCTTTTAGTCGAGAGCAGCGCAGGTTTAGTCGGTTTCTAAGTAAAGGAAAATCTGAAAGAAAAAACAAATTCAATTTGGTTGTATTAAAAACTTGAATGTGTTAAAAATCTTGCCCATGAAGCGGTGTTTTTAGTGAGCCACAGGATCGCTACCGGGAATTGAAAATCACAGGCTAACCAAAACATTTTATATAACGTATATTATCATCCATGTTATGTAATAATGTGAAAGCTTTTCAGGTATTTGGATATGTATATTCAGATATTCCTCTTTTACATCAAAAACACCGACTTTTTCGGTCTCAGATCGGACCTTTATCAAGGCTACAAAAATAAAAACAGATTAAAACTAGAACATGACTAATTTCACAAGATTTACATAATTGATTCTACAGGAATCGAGTCATCACAACAAAAACATATATCAATCTGTTCCACCGTATTCCCTCCAAAATGGCCACGCATTCAGGTCTATTCTCTATTTCTCCACTTCAATATTCCAGAACCTTCACAATAACGTGGAAAAAACACCGAAAATTTATGGGTTAGGATCATAGAGTACGTTTAAAATTCTTTTGACAAGGGAGCACAGAAGTCATCAAACATAATCATGATTATTTTCTTAAAGGAACTAATAGACTGTTATATATGGTGTTGAGTCTATTGACGTCTTCTCTATAATTCACTGTTTTGTTTAGTGTTATGTGAATCATTTCACTTATGTTTCTTCTATAGTTGTTGTTTTTCATGGTCCAGTATTGTCGTTCCTTCGAAATTGAATTTGTGTCCTTCTTTGAATGTATGTGAAGTCAGAGCAGTTTTCTCTCTATGTGTGATGTTGTTGGAGTCTGTTTTATGTTGTCTAATTCTGTCTTTCAACAGCTGCTTTGTCTGTCCGATGTAGGTCTTGTCGCAGTTCGAGCATGGGATGTTATACACCACTGATGATTGCAAATTTGTTGGTACACTATCCTTCAACTGTGTGAAGTATTTCTTTGTTGTGGTCTTATTGTAGAAGGCACATGTGTAATTAATCTCTTAAAGATCCTGGAAATTTTCTGTGAAAGTCCAGGTATGAAAGGAATCTGCAGTATTGTGTAGTTTCTTTGTCTTTCTGTTGAATGTTGTTTCTCGTACACATTACTTTTTCTTTGGTCTTATTTGCAACACGTTGGATGATATTTTTTTTTTTTTTGACTGACATACGAAAACTTCAGAGAATTAACCCATTTTGCCAACAGAGTAGAGAGCAGTCTTGTAAGCAAGATCAGGACCACAAACTCAAAAAGCTAATGGAGCTAGAACGAACAAAAACCCGTTATACCTTTAGATTGTAGCGATAAATACGTAAAGAACTACACAAATCTTGATATACCTGGTGAAGTGAAGTCAGTCATAGGATTGGGTCCAAAACACGGAATAGTACCAAACAGACTTCCGATGGTGGATATTGTAAAGGACATAGAGAGTTGCATATCAAGTGCACCCATAACAGAGGAAGAAAAAGAACTTATGCAGAGTTGAATGTACTGGTGCTGTAAACAATTATTTGAAAAGACATGACAAGGTAGACAAGTTCAGATTTCCATACAAGAAATACCTCAGGTGTACCAATGAGTTCATACAAAATAATCCTGAAATCATAATAACTGAATCTGACAAAGGCAACTGTACAGTGGTTATGTTCAAGGAAGAATACATTAGAGGAGTCACAGGACTTCTCGAGGATGAAAAAACATATAAACCTCTAAACACAGACCCCACAAAGAAGATACAAGACAAAGTAAATAACAAGTTGAAAGAAATGAGGACAGCTGGATTAATAAATGAGACCGAATACAGAACGTTAATCAGACACAACAGTGTAATACCTAAATTGTACTGTCTGAGAAAAACTCTTTCTGTTGAATGTTGTTTCTCGTACACATTACTTTTTCTTTGGTCTTATTTGCAACACGTTGGATGATATATTTTGGGTAGTTGTTTTCCTTTAAAATTTTGCAAACCTTCTGTGTAGTCTCTTCTCTGAATTTGCTGTCACTCAATGATAATGCTCTGTACATCAGGCTGATTGCAGTGTTGACTTTTTGGGTGTTACTATGGTTGCTGTAGTAGTTTACAATCCTATTTGAATTTATAGTTTTCGTTTACCAACAGGTCGTCAAATTGGTCTCTTCTCTGGTTATTAAAAGGTCTAAGAAAGGAATTTTGTTTTCATTTTCATCTTCTATAGTGAACCTTATATTAGGGTGGTATGAGTTGAACAGGTCCAATATGGTTTGTCTCATTTCCAAGGGAATCAACATCAGAGTGTCGTCAACATAAAGTAGCATTAAAAGAATGCGAACAGTTAATCTATCGCAGAACAAAGTCAAACAGGTCATTCATCACCAAATTTGCGAAGGAGGTACTAGCAGGTGCTCCCATTGCAGTTCAGTTAATTGTTGGTAAAATTTGTTATTGAAACTAAAATATCCTCCTTCAAAACATAATTCAATCAGTGATATGAAGGTAGTTTTGTCCAGAGTAGTAAAATTCTGATATAGTTCCATCTTTTTGTGTGCAACTCTGATTACCAGGTCCTTGGAAATATTTGTAAACAGGAAACCACATCTAGTGATATAAGAATATAGCCTTTTGGTACCACAATATTTTCTATAATCTCTTTTGCCTGAATGGAATTTTTAACATCATATGGTGATGTTGACAAAACTTTGGATAGAATGTCATGCATAAAGCTTTCCCAGGTTGTATGTGGGTGCATTGATGTTACTTACAATTGGTCTCAAACTCAATGTATCTTTGTGAGTTTTTCTCAGACAGTACAATTTAGGTATTACACTGTTGTGTCTGATTAACGTTCTGTATTCGGTCTCATTTATTAATCCAGCTGTCCTCATTTCTTTCAACTTGTTATTTACTTTGTCTTGTATCTTCTTTGTGGGGTCTGTGTTTAGAGGTTTATATGTTTTTTCATCCTCGAGAAGTCCTGTGACTCCTCTAATGTATTCTTCCTTGAACATAACCACTGTACAGTTGCCTTTGTCAGATTCAGTTATTATGATTTCAGGATTATTTTGTATGAACTCATTGGTACACCTGAGGTATTTCTTGTATGGAAATCTGAACTTGTCTACCTTGTCATGTCTTTTCAAATAATTGTTTACAGCACCAGTACATTCAACTCTGCATAAGTTCTTTTCTTCCTCTGTTATGGGTGCACTTGATATGCAACTCTCTATGTCCTTTACAATATCCACCATCGGAAGTCTGTTTGGTACTATTCCGTGTTTTGGACCCAATCCTATGACTGACTTCACTTCACCAGGTATATCAAGATTTGTGTAGTTCTTTACGTATTTATCGCTACAATCTAAAGGTATAACGGTTTTTGTTCTCGTTCTAGCTCCATTAGCTTTTTTGAGTTTGTGGTCCTGATCTTGCTTACAAGACTGCTCTCTACTCTGTTGGCAAAATGGGTTAATTCTCTGAAGTTTTCGTATGTCAGTCAAAAAAAAAAAAAAAATATCATCCAACGTGTTGCAAATAAGACCAAAGAAAAAGTAATGTGTACGAGAAACAACATTCAACAGAAAGACAAAGAAACTACACAATACTGCAGATTCCTTTCATACCTGGACTTTCACAGAAAATTTCCAGGATCTTTAAGAGGATTAATTACACATGTGCCTTCTACAATAAGACCACAACAAAGAAATACTTCACACAGTTGAAGGATAGTAGTGTACCAACAAATTTGCAATCATCAGTGGTGTATAACATCCCATGCTCGAACTGCGACAAGACCTACATCGGACAGACAAAGCAGCTGTTGAAAGACAGAATTAGACAACATAAAACAGACTCCAACAACATCACACATAGAGAGAAAACTGCTCTGACTTCACATACATTCAAAGAAGGACACAAATTCAATTTCGAAGGAACGACAATACTGGACCATGAAAACAACAACTATAGAAGAAACATAAGTGAAATGATTCACATAACACTAAACAAAACAGTGAATTATAGAGAAGACGTCAATAGACTCAACACCATATATAACAGTCTATTAGTTCCTTTAAGAAAATAATCATGATTATGTTTGATGACTTCTGTGCTCCCTTGTCAAAAGAATTTTAAACGTACTCTATGATCCTAACCCATAAATTTTCGGTGTTTTTCCACGTTATTGTGAAGGTTCTGGAATATTGAAGTGGAGAAATAGAGAATAGACCTGAATGCATGGCCATTTTGGAGGGAATACGGTGGAACAGATTGATATATGTTTTTGTTGTGATGACTCGATTCCTGTAGAATCAATTATGTAAATCTTGTGAAATTAGTCATGTTCTAGTTTTAATCTGTTTTTATTTTTGTAGCCTTGATAAAGGTCCGATCTGAGACCGAAACGTCGGTGTTTTTGATGTAAAAAGAGGAATATCTGAATATACATATCCAAATACCTGAAAAGCTTTCACATTATTTTATATAACGATCCATTGATAGGAATACCCCTATAACTCACCTTCTTTGGACACCGGTACCACCCTTCTTCCATTGAATCTGCCACCGTTTGGTTTGGGTTCTGGCAGTTTACGTACTGGTGGAATTCCTAGAGATAACAACATTTTTATTGGCTAAAATATACATGAAAAATATCGTTGATTTATGCATCATAAATGAAACCAATGAAAGAGTATGCAACAATAACATGATATTTCATTCAGTTTTCGGGGTGACTCTGTAAAATTTCATTTTTGCTTAGAAAACTCAGGAGGACAGCAAAAACTGATATGGTTGACAATAAGCAGAATGTACTGACACAAATACCGTCTTGTACTCATGACATGAGTATCTACTTTCCTGAATAACTCGAATGAAAAAAAAATTGAAAAGCGTTCAAGTAATGTTGGATAAAAAGTTTTATGTTGTGTTATACAAATTTTATAAAATTCCCTCAATTTTCTTCGAAAATAGTAGGTTACTGATAAGCCATTCGCCAGAAGTTGACTAAATTTCTGTGTGTTAGGAGATTGATAACGAGATATAACATAGAGTGGGGTTTACCCTTGCTGGACCACCATATTAAATAGCTAAATTTCGTATCTGGAGTCCGTCAGACTCAATTTTTTTAGACTCTCTAATTGATGAATTTTACAAACTTACTGCTGTTTTTAACTTCGGTAGATACTGCACTAGAAGAACCAGCATTCGTAATTTCTTTTGGTGTTGCTGTGCTTTGGACCACATCTTGAGACCCAGCTGAAATAATACAAAAGGAATATTTAAGTATTACTAAGTCGAATATCGGAATATTTGTTTTCACTGAAATTACAACTTGACTGTGCCGACAAATGATTGAAGCAGCAACAAATTAAATTAGGAATTATGTAAATTTATGGCATTGTCACATAACAATGCCACGATGA
>JARTUT010000742.1:0-15972 GCA_030674115.1 Micraspis discolor
TCCAACATAAACATACAATTACAAGAAATTGTTTATGCACTTGTCTCAATATCCATAATCGATTGATACAAATACATTATTCTAAATAGGTTTTAACGAAACCATTCGTTCGTTTTTCATTTTTATTTGTTCAATAGAACGAAGGTACGGTTGTCGTAAATTCTGTCAGTTGATGCAACGACTACAGTTTCTTGAGACAAGAATCTCGTGAGATTATATTATTCGCCTCATTTACTTGAAGAAAAATATAAATATTTTAATAAAATTGAACATATAATTGTTTGCAATATGAAGTGACATTTGTAAAAAAATATTGCGTAATTGATTTAATAAAACGAATTAATTGTAGCAATATTTTATATATTTATTATTATGGCTGCAATTAAATCAAAACTCTATCTCTTTTATATTAAATATATCCCATTTAAATGCAATTATTTGTGCATTTTACTCACAATATTGTTGTATCCGGTGATAAAGATGACATGGAATACATGCACCAAGCTAATTAAAGAATACGAGAAGTGGGGCTTAAATGTCAACTTAGAGAAAACCAAATATCTTTGTGTTGGTGGAGAACCGGGTGATCTGGTATTGGATGATGACAGGGATGAGATGATAACCCACTGCCTGGACTATAGCTTTTGTTGTGGCACTCTGTTAGCGGCAGGAGTGTATAGGGATCTCTTGGCGGCACTCTCTATATAGCCACGCATAGCATAGTTCACAGCGCTTCGGTGGCCTCAGAGGTTTGCGCTCAAGTTTCACACCGACTAGGTACTAGATGCCGGGTTCAACTCCGGCGGCTCCCTCAAAACTTCTAACCCCTCAGTCATATGGCATGGCGCCCACAAGCCATACTGATGAGTCAAATGTGTGCGCCAGGGATTGAAACGCATAAGTAGGGATAAATTCCTTCGATTCTACATTGGTGACCCCGACGTGATGGGAACGGTTGTATTTACGACGTGTCTTGGAAAAGCAGACGGTTGACGGCTGAGGTATACTCGCTCCTCTCTGCAACTTACCAACGAAACTCTCAGACGCCTTTCCCATTCATTACAATATTCATGGTCTGCCGCGGTATTGCGGTATTTATTAATATAAAAGAGAAATTATTGTTCTGTGAAGAAAAATAATGATTACATACAAATGTTTTTTGTTTTATCAAATTATTCCTTTGCTAGTGTCAAAAACCCTTCAATTTAGCTCAAATCAATCAGTTTCTTAACCCAAGAAACTTTCACTTGACATAAAAGATATTATCATTTTTATCGACTGAATTCTCGACCCATTCAAATACAAATCGAGTTTCAGTGAAATGTAATATTTATTTGCATGAAACCAAAACTTTTTATTCTACGAAAAGTATCAATAGTTACATACTAATTAATATTACTGTTGGATCAAATTTTTTTACCACCCGAGTCAAAAACTCTGAGCTTTGGTTGAAACTAATCAGTTTCTTAACTCAAGAAACTTTCATTTGGGGTAAACGCCATTCTGTTAGCACTTGAACTTCAATTACCCTGTGTAAGGTGTATTAAAACTTTGTATCTGAGATATATCGCTATAAAGTTCCGCGTCACATTTCACTTACAAAATTGAAGCTTGAATAAGTGACGCATATTCAAAAGAGTAAGACCTTGAATAGTTTTGAGAATTTCAGACCTACCAGCGTGCTGCAGACTGTCAAAATTTTCGGGTATGCTTTTCTGGATCGTATGTTGGATTTTATAAATAAACGTAATATTTTAAATTCGTCACAACACGGTTTTCGCAGTATAAATCCATTCAGTCGGCTTTACTGCATTTTTATAATGCGTTTGTGGAGGTTCTTAATGATGGCGAATGCCCTGCCCCAGTACTATGTGACTTAAGCAAGGCTTTCGGCTGTGTTAATCATTCGAAACTACTGGATATTTTGGAATCTTACGGATTCAGAGGTGAGTCTTATAAGTGGCTGAGAACTCTTCTTGAGAATCGAAGCCAGTGCGTTATCTTGTGGTTTGACACTGATGGTTCAATGTCTCTAGTGACATCGAAGAAGAAGTTGGTGTGTATGGGAGTTCCTCAGGAGTCTTTATTGGGGCCCATCCTCTTTTTGTTATATAATTAATAGGTTTTGGGCCGAGATGCCCAATTTGGATCTTTTTGTATATGTGGACGATATATCTTTTTTGAAATCTTCGTCAAGTGCATATTTGTTGAAGGAGGAAATTAAGAAATTACTTTACACCTCCTACAGATTTTTGGACGGTCACAATCTCCATTTGAATGCGGGTAAAACCCAGGTGATTCGTTTTCACAACTGTAAACAGCAGTACTACGACTTGAATTCGGTGGTACTCGTCTTATGAGACTACGGCCAGGTTTCTTGGAGTGGAGTTTGATGAGCAGGTCAGCTGGATGTTCCACTGTGGAGGTTGCACTCTTTGTATTACATATTTAAGAACATGAGAACGGAACTAAGTGTTGACCAGTTGGTAGGTATTTATTATGCACAAGTTGAATCTCGCCTTCGATATGGAATCTGATTGTGGGGCATCTCGACCGGACAGGGGATGTGTTAATTGCACAGAAGGCAATTTTGAGGTGTATTTTCTGCATCCCTAGAAGACAGATTTGCAGACTAGCTTTTAGGTCCGGTAATATTTCAACACTGGCTAGTGTATATATTCTAGAAAGTGCATGTTACATTTATTGCCACAAAACTTCATTCAAACGCAATGAAGAAGTTTATAACAGAAATATGATACACGCCAGGAAGACTTGATTCACACACGGATTGCAAAGTGCAAGATTAGTCAAAGTGCACCTAACTATAATGGGCCACGTAATATATTATACGTAGATTGAAAGCTTGATGCATACCCAGTTCGTCGGGGGATTTTTCACAGCCAGTGAATTCGAATTAACTACGATACATGTAGCAACAGGGTCTCCACGAGAATATTCCTGGTCCCAAGTGTAATCAGAGCGAAATACCTTCCAATAACCCTCCGTTGGGAGAGATATCAATATTGAATACATCACAAAACTAGATCGGTAGAAAACTATTCCACCACGATGATAAATCCATCTGTAGAAGTTGTTATTAAATCACGCGACACTTCAGGATATGATTGGGGAGAAAGATACCTGATTGACAATAATTTCCTACTCTCACGTGCAATTCCGACAGGAAATTCGTAGTTGATCCTCCTTTATGGCATCAATTACCAGAACTATACCACACGAAAATACTTTTGCTTTAAGTCATGCTTTCCTTTGACAAATGTGGATGACATAGAATCAGAAATATTTCCTCGAAGCCTTCAATCAACAACATCACACAAAATTTTTCAAAAAATAAAAGAGGTTATTCCCGCCAAAGACAATCAGGTATGTTATCAATCAACCCCAGAACTCTATGCACACTACAGAAAGTCAAACATGACGCAAGTATAGTTAACTGCGTGGGAGAGTGAATTCGCCGACCATACAAACAAACTTAATAACCAAAGATGTAATTTCAAATTCAATTTGACAACAATATTAATATTTTTCGACTTATTGGTGAAAAATCAATAGATTGCTACGGTTATTTTTCTTCAATGTTTTAACCTGTCGTTAAAAATGAAATCAATAATTTGTCCACGACAATATTGAATTTTGTTAACAAGCATTAAGACTTAATCTAGGGCTGGGTTACATATGCCTTGAAGAAAATCAGAAATTGATTACCAAATATAACAAATCTATTATCAAAATATAAATATACAATATACAAGTTCTTAATTGAATATATCAAATCTACAGCTACTAACTATGAACTATGCAAGAATCAATTTACTGAGAAAACCGTGCATTCAAGGACAATGGTCACTATGATTTATCAAAGAATGAATTATATCAAAAACTAGCAGTCTTCGAGTACTTACTCACTATTGCAGATGTTAATTAATTCAATAAAATATAATAACTGAAATTAATATCAGTTGACTAGGCAGTCAGAAATTTATAGTGATTATCTCCAATTATTCAATTATAAAACTGACATGAGAAATCAAATATGGTAAGGGACTTATCTTAAAAGTCAAGATGAATTCTTCTCCCAACGATTAGCATCAGAAATGAAGCAAGTATGGAAAGGTACAGTCAAAATCTCTCCAGACACAGCATTCCGATTTCTAAACCAATTGTGATCCCAGAAGGTTTGTATCGTTCACCCAAAATTTCCGTGTTATAGGTAGAGTGAGAATTACCATAGGAAATAACAAAAAAAATTATCTGAGAATGAAATAAAAATAATTTTAAAATCTTTAATTGAATTTAATTGAACATCGTGTAGCTTACCCTCTTTATCAACAGATTTTCACCTAATTGCAGCCTTGAAATATGGAATAAAATCTGACCAGGCTATCCAAATTCAATTGATTAATGCCTCAACAGCAAAATTAATTCAGCTCCCAAAAATAACAAATTCGAAAATAATTGGTTTTTAAACTCTACTGTTCGTCAGAATTTCAATTCACAACTCTTCAATGTGGGCGATGGATAAAGAATAAAAACCGATATTAATTTCCTGAAGACCACGAAGTGAGAGTTAAGAAAGATGAAAAAAAAATGAGAAAAAAAACTCTTTGTGTTTATATCAGCTACGATGTTTTGAATGCAAAATTTATGTATCAATTATGCATCGAATCTCGCAATAAGACATCTAACGGCGATGCAACAAAACAAACCCTCCGTTACAGAAATCATTTATGGATCTGTATATAGAAACATATGATGAGAAAACTGTAATCAATGGAATAATCAATGGAATGATGAAATAAATAAACACAATGAATTCAAACTGTATCAAGATATATTTTTCGTATAGCATTTTTGCCTGTGGCAAACATTTTTAAACCATTTTTCTCGATAGGGATACGAATTCAATGAACTATTTTTTGACGTTGATGAAAAGTTATACGCGGATGACACCAACGTGGTTATATCCTCCAATAATCCGGAATATGTTTGTGAAGGCCTGAGATTGGCCGTGTCCAGGATAGAGAGGAATGGTGTAGATCAAATGCTTTAATGCTTAATGCAGACAAGACCAAGGTAGTATATTTCTCCAACATAAGATCAAATGGAACGCACCCACTAAGTATAAGAGCAGGAGAAAATGATATATTAACTTGCTCAAATACAAAGCTTCTCGGTGTATCAGTGGATAGTCATCTGTGTTGGGACCAGCATTGTGAAACTCTAACATCTAAACTAAATACAGTGATCTACACAATGAGGGCCATCAGGAATGTAGTTGATATTAGCACACTAAGGACCATCTATTTTGCAAGCTTCCAATCTATTTTATCATATGGCATTATTTTCTGGGGCTCTAGTTCTCAGGCTAACCATATATTTACAAAAAAAAATTCCTGAATTTTTGTTTGTCTCATTTTTTTCCTGAATAGACAATCAAGAAATCTCAATTCTAATTTGGACCAGAATATCTAAACTCTCTGAATCTCCGTGATTCTGGACAAAACTTTTAGCTGCTTAGTTAAAGTCATAGCTTCCCCATAATTTTGGACAGCATCTGTTTGTCCTGGTACTTCATCGTTATCAGAATCTCCGGAAAGTTCTTGAGTGTCATGTGAGTTCCCAATTTCATGCTCTGAATCAGGATCTTCAAAAATAAATCTTCATCAAGGTTCAAAAAATCGTTGAGGTTTTCATTGAAACTCATATCCAAGAAATTCTTATTTTTGAGAATCTCTAATAACACTGAGTGGAAAGTCATCTTCAGGATCATATGTAACAGTCTGAGCCTGACTCAATAGGTCAGCACCTTGCATATTTCCATGTTTAAAACCGGCTTTGCGGAAGCAATTTTTGATGGTTTCCTTTGGTTTTTGGCAAAGTAAATTGCGTCCAATGGCTAGATTTTTTTTTGTCAATTCGAATGCTGTACTAGCAGTCTCAATGTTTACTAGCAGGTGTTTCAGTATGAGACTTCGGTAGTGGGTTTTGAAATGTTTTGATTCCCTGGTCAAGTGGTTGACAAGCTTGATGTACAATTAGGGGTAGAAACAAAAGTTTAATATTTTTCAGGTGAATATCTTTGGATGAGATCCAACATTGTCCAAAAACAACAAAAAGCTTCTCCTATTTTGTTTTGCCATTTTCCAATCTAGTTCAAGCAACCACTCTGTCATAATTTGTCTGGTCATCCAAACTTTCTTATTCCACTTCCAAGTTACAGGCAATTATTTATGTTTATATTTTTGAATGCTCTTGGTTCAGCTGCTTTACTGATGACTAAAAGTTTTTCTTCTTCCTGCCATATTTGCATAATGCAAAATTGTAAATCTTTGGGATATTTACTACCAACACATTTTTTTCTTTTTTGAATGTTAGCGTTTCATTAGGCAGAGCTCTGAAATAGAGACCTGTTTCATCAGCATTAAAGATATCCTCGGGTGAATATTCTTTGATAAAGAGAAGGACATTTCTTTCTCTGAGACAACGTCAGAATTCAAACTAACACTAGTTAAATTCTCAGGAGTTTCGTTCAGCAGTTGGGATCGATAAATCCCTGGTCAACCGGGAAGTTCCGAACTGAAGGCTGGTACTAATGTTGGCGCGCGACACAGAAACCTCCTCTTCTTTTCCATTGCGCCCCATTTGATGCAATGAACTAACAGCGATACTTTCCACAGATAATTGAAACAGAACCGATATTTTTTGTTTCGGTTTTGTCCGGTTAATAGAACATACCTTAGTGTCCGCGTCCGTTCAAGGAATGTCCGTTCAACAAACAACTTACACAATGTAAATTATATGGGGAGTCAATTGGGACTACGTAAAACTGTCCGTTCAAGGGAGGTGTCCGTCTAAAGGGGGTGTCCGTGAGGGGGAATTTCACTGTATTTGTAATTCAAAAGCAAGCTATAAGAGCAATGTTGAATATGGAGTTTCAGATCATCCTGCAGGGTTGCTTCAAGTCTGTGTAACATCTTAACTGTACCAGGTCTATATATTTTATAGAATTATACTTTTTGTACGCAAACACCCATATTATTTTGAGGAGTATAAAAATAATAACGCTACTAGAAGAACCCACGAATATTTTTTCCATACATAAGTATTCAATCACTGAACAGAGCACGCTATATATCTGGAATAAAATTGTATAGTCTGCTCCCACTAAGTGTGAAAAAGATATTCGAAGTATAATTTATTTCAAAGGGCATTATTTACATTTGTATTGAATTGTGAACCATATTCTCTCAGTGAATTTAAGGATTTTTTGTAAGACACAGAAAGGGCGAAATTTTGTTTCTTTTTCTTTAATTGTATGTGACTTGTTTCCATTTCATTGTTGTACTGTATAATGATGATTCTGGTAATAAACGGATATTATTATTATTATTATCGCTAATTTTTTATGCTTGTTTCTGAACTTGTTGACTGGACTCAACTCAAATCCGTACCTTTTCAAGACCGACCTGAAACATGTTGGAAAATATTCCCGAATCGATGGGACTTGCGATAAACGGTCGAGATAACGCTTAACCGGTTCGCGATTGAGAACTATGAGTGCGACATCATTAATAAATTTATAAAACTCATAAGCAACTGTCGGCGGCTTTCACCTGCCGCCTCGCGGGCGGGATAGCTTGCGTGCCTTCGCGAGACGGACGACAAAGATAGAAAGAGAGAGGGCGAAGGGGAAAAACTGACGCGCCCAGGATCTTTAGGAAACTTTCGGCGGCAGCGCCGCTGTACGTTCCGGCACCTTTTTTTGCGAGCGGTCTGGGAATTTCGAGCCGAGAACCGTGTGACACGGAATAAGTCAGAGACGGTCCGAGTGATGGATGCGATTGGTAGATTGTTTGAGATGAGGCGAAGATTGCCATATCATTCTTTGGGAGAATATCTAATAATTGATCATTTCTCTCGGTTTTTTGAAGATACAGGGTGAGTCTTTGACCACTGCGTTAATTTTAACCATAGATTCTTGACGTCAAAAGAAACATTTTATTCCTATAACATTTTTCCAAATTTGGCCCTGTTCAAAAGATATAGGGTGTTGAAATTTCATAAAAAAATTGCATTTTCACCTGTAATATTCAAACGACAATATCAATTGAAATGATCTCTAGTAGAAGGTTTTGATAACAGTCATGCATGTTTTGGCATCAATAGATTTATTCCATTTCTTGTGGGTTTCTCGCTACTACTCTACAGATTGGTTAAATTGCATGAAAAACAAATATCGCTTGAACTAAAGGTCCGTATCTCTGTACTTCCTGGAATCATTAGTCTTTTTTGCATATAAAATCATTCTTCATCTTTCCTCCTAAATTGCACCATTCTTGAGATATTTGAAGTTGAAAGGAATTAAATCGATGTAATTTTGTCCAAATTTTCTGATTTTCACAAATCCAACTCTGTGCTGAAATGATTCAATAACAAGATTTGTTCAATGTTGCCATATTTTATGTCTATATTAAATATTTCTTCAAAAGGTTAGATGGAAAATCTCTTCCCTCTATGGTTCCACCACTAAAAACTAATAGATGAAATTAACCACTGAACAATTTTTTGTCTTTACATCTCACCACAAAATCTAAATTGCCATTTGCTGTATTCATTGTTAGTGATGTCTAGCACCTTCTTTAATATTTAATCCAGAATAATATTCCATAATAAATAAAGAAAAAGTTTTCCATCCCTCTTCGGTATATTTTGACCGTTGAAATAGGTAAAGTATTTTCTGTCAGGACCTGTTAAATTGAAGACTTGTCTTTATGAAGAGCTGGTTTTTATAGCTTCAGGCTTTCAGGGTTCATCAAATTATATCTATTCTAACATAGGAATGCTGCAAATTGAGCTCATATGAGTTTTAAAAAACTTGAACCCAGACTCCTAGATTTGTTTTATACCTTTATTATCTTTATTTCATACACCGATTCAACCTTGTTCACAAACTTAAGAGATAATAGAATTTGACTTAGTTTTTAATATTTCTGAATGTTTGTTATGATGTATGGTTAATTAAAATTCAATCAATATTGAAACTGGAAGATATAAGCTCATAAACAAGAAAGATTAGAATAGAAGGCAATTTCTGACCATAATCATTTCATACTGAATTGAATAATTTAAAACTATCGATATTATCCCTAAAAATCTTTCCCTTTTTTTGAAGATACAAATAACTTTTGACAGTTTCAAACAGAATCAAAACAACAAGGAACCACAGAACACTTTTTTTGGAACTACCCACCACAGAGACGTTATAATATTTTAATGTGATAATAATTCATTCTAATTATTCTGAGGAAAATTATAACTAAAGATCAATAATAGTTACAGATATTATCTTTCATTTAAAAAAAAACATTGCATATATTAATTTTTTCTCTCATGGGGTTCGGTAATAAATTAATATTCTATGGTAAGGTATTCAAATTTGACATAATCTATGAATAACCATTATTCAATATTTATGTTCTTGTTTACGTTATTTACTCTGATTATAAAAATCAGTAATTATAGTCTAAACAGAAATGATTCATATTAATGATTTAACAAAAATTTTTTATCAAAGAACACCTAGTTGATTTTTCAAAATCAAATTTAGGTATTTCTTCAAGAAAGTATAATTGCACACCTAAATCTGGAAATACTTGTAATCTATCCAGGTAAATTGTTATTGGGATTCAGTACAGAAAATACCTGTTCACTGGTCTCTGTCAAGGAGAAGAAACTTCAGAAATATCAGTGTTTGGAAAATCATAGATGATTTTTTCTGGCTTTGAGTGAAAAAGAAAGCACAGTGACAACCTCTTGCATTGTAATTTCATAGAAATGATGGTTATCATGATTTGGAAATTTTAAGAAGAAAATTACAAATGTATGATGATAACACCCAATAATTCTGAGGTTTTTTTGGAAATTCTCACTAGAAAGGCATGGTTTATAATCTTGAAGTAGAAAGAAAATATAGTAGAACAACAAAAATCTATGTTTATGGTGTTGACTTTTTTTTACCAGAAAATAAGTATTTTGTATCTTCCTTCTGGATATGGACCTCATCGGATGAAACATGAGTGAGTGAATCATTACTTAGAGGGAAAATAATGTTTTTAAACAATTCAGATTCAATAGTGAATGCTGTGGAAGGTATTTTTCATTCAAAGTAAACTGGACTACAGAGGGTATTTGCCCAATGTGAAAACTAAAATGCTTATAACTTTTGAATGCAGCTGAATTTGGAAAAACCGTAATGGAAAAAGTGTTTCTTTTGATCTCAAGAACCTATGGTTAAAATTAACGCAGTGGTCAAAGACTCACCCTGTATATGAGTTGATTTGAGTAAAAGGAGTTCCTAAACGATTAGTATTTTGACCAAATGACTGAGACAGTCATTATTGAGAGTCGTAGAAGTGTGATTGACGATTGAGTCAATGACTCAAAAATTTGGAAAAGCACTGACGTAAGTTCAGGAGTTGTTGCGCTAATTCTAGCGTCGCTTTCTCGTACTCTGGAACCAGTGGCGTATATAGAAAATATTTTCGAGGGGGCCCTGAGATGCTTGTACCATCAAATGATCCAATGGTTAGATTAGGTTAGATGCAATTTTTTTATTGAGAATCAAAGGATAACTTTGGGCATAGTCTCCTGTTTTTCATCAATATCTCATACAAATTATGTCCATATCGTTTCGATGCAAAGAAATTACCATTTGTTGCTATTTCTAGCCTCACTCACGTCTGTAAACTATCCCCATTTAACGGACTCCTGCAACGTGACGAGAAATTGATAGAGTAGTGAGGTTTTCACAAAAAACGACATTGAGAAATTTTATTTGATTATAAGTGGAAAAAATATTTTGAAGACGAGGTTAGCTGAACATTCGCTTACATAGATGGTTACAAAACAAACCCCAGTTTTCTCGGTACACTAGCAAACTTATCAAGAACTTCCTCATCGCTAACTGTGATGTTTCTGTGAATAGAGAGCAATGCGAGACCATTTAGTCTATTCTCAGATGTGTTCCTTAGGTCAGTTTTCAGTCTTCGTAGGCTAGAGAAAGTCCTTTCAACGGTAGCGACTGACACGGGGAAGGACAGCTAGTATTTTCAGAAGGATATACATGTTGGGGAATAAATCTTTGTCATTTTTCTAGAGAACTAATAGCCGTTTGGCAGAACTTCAGGTCTTTCCTGTTTCCACTTTTCTTGCCATAGCTTAAACTCCCTTCGCACAATGTCGTTAAATGACAAATCTGATTCATATAATTTCAATGCAGCGTCTAATGAAGTGATGTCTGTTCTGATACAAAATTGTGGAAGAATGTTTTGTAAAGATATTATTGTGTCTTTATGAGATTGGAATCTTTCCCTTAACGCTTCACAAAAATCATCGGCACGTAAACTGCTCGTCTATAATATTCTTCTTCTGTGGTATGAGGTACATTGTTGCGTGTTGTTTGAAGCCGACAAAATCGTGGAAACTCCTCTCAGACAAAAAGTTTTGAGGCTATTGCCTTCACCTGTTCATATAATGGTTTGAAGGTTTGCTCGGCATTTTGATCTCTGTTTTGACAGTAGGTCTAAAACAGTTGTGATTTTGCTTATAGCCTGACTAAGGTCAATATTTTTTTCTGAAGGGTCCCAGACAAGCTGTGTGTAGTCGACAGCATCTGGCTCAAAATGAAAAGATTAACAATAAATGGGAAAGTACAAATGGCACGACTTAAAGCAAATCCTTTAGTTGATGAAACACTCGATTCTTCTATCTTATTTAGGGGAGAGTATGATAGCTTCTAAAATTTCTTTAAATAGAATAACTGAGTCATGTCTTTCCACCCATCGCGTTTCGCACAATGAAATCAGTTTCCTTCTCTTTTCATCAGGAAAGCACTCTGAAATCGTGCATTTTAAAATATCTGTGTTCTTAGCTAATGCATGAAAGAATGCACATATTTCTTTAATGACACCCATGCAGTTTCTAATAGAGGAAATGCTACTTGCATCTGACAAGCACAAGTTGAGTGTATGCGAAGAACAATGTGTATAAAGGGCCAATGGTAGTTTTCTCTGATAGCAGCTTGAACTCCTCTGAACTTGCCACTCATAGTGGCAGCACCATCGTATCCTTGGCCTCTCAATTTGTTCAAGTCAAGACCTAAATTTGACAAGGTCTCTAGTACTGTTTTCGCCAAACCTGCACCAGTTACATCGTGAACGGGAACAAATGTTAGGAAATCTTCTCTGATTTTAAAAGTTTCATCCTCAACATAGCGAATGCAAAGTGAAAATTGTTTCATTTGGCTTATATCGGTGGTTTCATCCGCTAAAACGGAATAGAAGATAGAATTTCTAACTTTTGCCACAATTTTGGTTTGAATCAAAGAACCGAATGTGTTAATGATGTCGTTCTGAATGACGGGACTTGTGTACATTGTCTTTCCACCAGCACTGATCAATTGGTCCTTGAGAAGATTATCTCCGCTGATAGCTCGGTATCTCAACAATGATCGGAAATTTCCGTCATTTTCGTCAGGTTCTTCAAGACTTACTCGTCCAGAATCATTATGACCTCTGAGAGCAATCATTTGCCTTCCGCAAAACTTAATAGTTTAAATTATAGCAACCAGTTTTTTCTATTATTTTCAATATCTAATTTTCTTTGAGAATTTACTTGATCGATAATACTATCACGTTTTTTTAATCAAGGAGTTTTGTATTTTCAGCAATCAAAATAGATTGTCTATGGTATTGAATCTTGATGATGCTTGAACATTTCCTTTGCTTTTTTGAAATTGATGAAAGGTTGGGTTACAAATATTCCCAATGATTGGTGATCTCTTTTCCTTACATTTTCGATCGAGAGAAAAACACGCAGTATTTACAAAATGCATCGCATTTCTCCTCTGAATAAGTTAACAGCGCAAATTTTTCAAGACATTTCGCTGGAAAGGATCTCGTGTGGTTTGAAATCGAAGTGGTAGGAAATTTGTATCCACACTAAGGTTTCCATACATTTTCTAACAATGAAACTTTTTCATCATTTGTTAATGAACAAATATAACTCCTTTGACAGTAATTTCAATGTCGTTTACATTTTTAATAACTTGAAAATACCTTCCACATCTTGACCAGAGGAGCTCGTTTGAAAGATATCGGCACAAGCAATTTCACTTTGTCCTTCACGGCAACGCGGGCTTCCAAATTTTCAACTTCAGGCCTATCCACATTTTGTCTTTTCGTGAAAAAATCTTGACTTGAACTTTGTCTCTTCATTGTGATTTTCTTTCACTAATCAGCTTTCAATTACGACCCGAGAACACTAAAATACTCTTACGATCTTAGAAAGCAACCGTGAGATTTAGGTAATCATCAACTATTGTCCTAGCGGCTTCAGCCGTGTCCTGCGTATTACAGATTATTATTAGGTTTATTCACGCAAGCGCAGATAGAAAAGAACCGTTCACGTATTCAAAGATATGATCAGAGCTTCGGAGATTTGTAACTGATACCCACATAGTTCCGAATTTTAAGATCTGAGCCTGCGTATAGGTTCCCAACCAGTTTAGAAATCGTCACGCGAACAAACAGTTGTTGTATGTTCACATCAGACGCCAGGCCATGCTTCCCGAGCCTGTTTTATTTATTATAGTAGTTCAGTTTTCTTTATATATTTCAGGGGGCCGGGCTGGGACCCCCTATATACGCCACTGTCTCTAACAGTATTATACTAATTCAATCGCCCCTGGTTGGCACTTCAGAAATACCATATGGATATTCTTTTCTTGGCGCCATCTGGTAGTTAGGACCGGAACTCATTGACCAATGTAGTAGCTTCTTCTGTCACGTCGTGTCTACATTGCCTTCGGGATGACCTCGTATCATGGACAAAGGTTTCCAGTGTGTTCGTATCGAGATACAAGACTGTAACGTATCTATTGAAATGCCCACTCGCACATGATGTTGAGTAAATGCGAAACAGCAACCGCGTAAGACGCCCACGGAGCGTCTTGGCACGAAAGAACCCTTTCATCACTCGCACAATGGGCACGAATCAATTATTGTGGTGAATCCGAAACCAGCTATTGATTGGACGAGATATTAATTGCCAGAAGCTCAACGGGGGTTTGTGCGGAAAGGCCGAGGCAACTAGATGGATCGTTCCGAAACAATAAGAATAATAATCATTATTATTGGACCGGAATGAGTAGAGCAGTCGTCGAAATCGAGGCAGATGAACCGATAATTTCTCGCAATGTATCATTATGGCGATTCGGAGAGCGGCCAGTTCTGAATCGGCCGGTAATTTCGTGCAAATCGCCGGGTCGATCATGAGAGGGATACGAATATCGAATGTTGTATCTCGCCGATATGTTTTCTGATTCGGCATGTTAAAGACATGGTTATCATTTGCATGCGAGCTTCGTTGGTATGTGGGGAAAACGGACGCTAATCTATTTGACCAATTATATACGGAATTTTCTCATGAAATTCTGGTTGAGCCGTTTTTGCATAAGGCACCAGTCGATTGAATGAATTGCATTATGTGATAGGTCTGCACAGGAATAGCAAAATTTATAATAAGGTTGGATTGATAAATACCCGCGGCATCAGAGGGAACTGTTGACGTCGGTCAAAATTAGCACCAATTCATCGATTAGTCTTGATTTGTCGACATTTTATATTGAACAACTTAGTCTTAAATGAAAAAGTGGAAAAGAGCAATATTGTTCAGTGATTAGATTCGTGTATTTGGAACGGAAGGCGTGCTAGGAAATAAAAATCGTCTGGTAACTGTTTACGAGGAGTGTGCACGTTCGATGACGACTATCAGATTCAATGAGTTCAAACAGGGCCGAACATCAAGGTCCGACCAGGACGCCTAGGACGTTGGAATGAGGTGACTACAGAGAGACATAAATCTTTTTAAATGTCATTCGTGCTCAGGGTGTAAATTATGGGTCAGTTGTCGAAAATTAAAACTCAAAAGATATCACGTTCAGTGAGGATTTTGTTATATCTATGATATCGCCTGGCGCAAAGATTTTTGTGAGAGTATTAGTCAATAGAGAGAGGTCTCACCTGGAAAAGCTCGACATTCGGGTTTCTGGAGAGGGTTTGATTGTTACACGGGTCTTCTTCATGCCGTCGACTCAATATTAACTAAAGTGGATTCTGGGGAGTTTGTGTTCTGATATGATAAGATTATTGTTAGTCGTTCGATATAGTGAACCATCGGATATTCATTCGAGTGTTGAAGCACATAGGATTTCGTTCATCTGCCATTGCGTTAATGATGAAGTACCTCGGAGATCGGTGTCAGTATGTGTAGAATTAGTCGGGAAGATCTGAGACAGGCAGTGCGGAGTGTGGGGTCCCACAGGGCTCAGTCTATGCGCCTATTATTTTTTGTACATATACTAACTTCATTACTAGTGGACTTGACTTTCGGTACGCCGATGGCACAATGCTGTTGTACTCACTTTTGGTTTCGGATATCATTTGAGCAAATCGGGGAATAAGTTCTAATCTTGATCGGTTATCTCCGGATTCCCTTAAACATGATCTCGTACTGAATTCTGATAAAACAAAAATTTTTGTCTTTGGCAGTAAAGGTGCAGAGGTCGTTAAAAGGTTAAAATTGCGAGTCAATGGTGGTGAAATTGCATCTGTTGAGTCGGCTAGGAATTTGGGAGACATTCCAGACGTTAAACTTCGGTTTAGTGATTTATCTCTGGACTTTTTTCGTACTTTTGATTTGGTACATCACCAATTCACCCTTCCTCTATATGTGGCGTTATCTTGGACCATTTATTCTTCTCTTACATGTGTTTTTCTTATTTCATTGCATCCACCCAGGCTGCTTATGATTATTCGGTATGGTATCATCGAAGGCTCTTCATCGTTCGTTTAATCTTGGAATGGAGAGTCTTCACAATTTATGCAACGATGT
>JARTUT010000031.1:0-416537 GCA_030674115.1 Micraspis discolor
ATGAGACATCAAGAGGCCGCTTGGAATACTCTGGAATGAGGCATCTTTCTCGTAACTTCTAGAAACAGCGCCGGATATAAATGACTGAAGCCGATTCATGGATTCATTCATGTATAGAACTTGCCGACGGATAAACAGGTGTTCCTAGTGAAATTCTGTAAATAAATTGTGTATATAAATTATTGATTATTGTTAGTTGAGTGTGAATATAAATTAGTTTAAAGAAGACTTGTAGTGTTTTTCTAATTCGCTGAGGAAAAACGTAACAGTAGTATTGAAGCATGGTCAAACGGTTACGCTGGGCCGTTGCACGTTCGTTTCTGTGGCTTATGTTGAGGATGAAACCAAATTCGCCGTTGGGAAAAAGTAGTGGGTACGCCATTGGATCTATGCGTGGGCTAAGATTTTATATTGTTTGCAATGGTCCATTTTTTGCATGAACCGCAAAATCAATATGTTCTGGGGGTTCTCCATTTTCGCCGACAAATATTGTTGCAACACTGTCTCCTGTCGGCAAATTGTATCTTCTAGGATCGTTGTCTGTACGCGCAAAACCCATTCGAATATCTGGTAATTCACGATTTTCAGCTATAGCTTTGCGACGTTCTTCTCATAATCTTTCTCCCATTGTGTAAAAAGCGCTTACAAATAGGTTATTTTCACGAAACATTTCATCTAGTCGAAGCATTGCCACTGGATTGCATCCTTGGTTAGCTGGGTGTTGGAATCTATGTTGCAGAGCTTCATTAGTATCAAGTGTGTAAAGTTGACAGAATCTGGGCGTGTTTCCAGGTTGCGGAATAATGGAACCAATTCAGCTGTATGATGTTCCATGCAGACAAAATGAATAAGGGCCAGTTGGTGCAAATTCTCTTAAGCTAACTTTTTGGGAAGCAAACGCAAAGGCACTGTTATACTGGCGTATATTGTTTTGGCAATTCTTCGATTCTTCATCTGTTGTTGTGTAAAGTTCTCTGAGCAACGCTTGTACTTCTTTCAATTGCATCTGCTCGCTCATTACAACTTTGCCTTTCTGGCAGCACTGGCTGCATCCATCTCGCCCTTTTTCACCCCTAAAATGCAGAGCATTGCCAAATTGACACGATTCGCTCATTTCGTCGACAGAAAACGCGGGAATTTCGTCTTCAACCGGAGCCATTCTTACAAATACTGCTCCCATTGCGGAATTATTGTTATGAACGCGGCGTCGGCTTCTTTCAGTTCGGGTTGTCCGGGTAGCGTTTAGAGAACCCATTGGTCTGCCTCATCGTTGTGTCTCCATAGTAAATTAAAATTTTATACTGGACCTAACTCAAAATTGAAAAATCGGACGTGACCCGTTTTTAATATTTACCCAAAAATGGAGAATAATCATCCAAATTTGGGTTTTCAATATCTTTTTCAATTATAATTTTCTAAACTAACTTACTAGGTAGGTTTGGAAATTAAAATAAGCTTAAAATCAAACTTAAAATCAAGCTCGTCCAAATACGTCTTTCCTCTTTGAAAGTCAAAGCTGAAATTATAGATGTTTATTATAATTATTAAACGTTATTAAGTTTGAAAATTACTTTTAAAATGAAACTTTTTCAAAATCGCAGTTTCCATCTTATATTTTCAAGCACGTTATATAAAATATAAATTGTTATAAAATTATTCAAATGCTCACTTTCCGACCAACTTATGTAGTACTCTTGAACCTTTTGACGTGACAACGTCTTATAAATTGGTTTGCCGGGTGACACTTCAAGAAACTGCGTTACGCTCCGCTCACGTTATGCGCTCACAATGAGAGCGAGTGAGAGGCACGCGTCCCTTCTACTCGGGCATGGTTAGCCCGCCTAAGAGCGAGAGAGACAGAGTGAGAGAGAGAGCAAAGGTAAACGCGTACGAATGAATATTCACATTAAAATTATTTTATCACTCAAAGTCGTTGTCACGTAAAACTTTCGCCCGTATATCGACTTTACAGACAACCAATTTTTTTTAACTCGCTCTCACAGTTCAACTTTCACTCAACGTAATTTTATTCAAATAACAAAATTTGAAATTTTCAACTATTGCAAATTTACAAATTATTTTATTCACAAAAATTCACTTCACCCTTTTGAATTGAAAGCCTACATAAAACAACTGAAATAAAGTTTTTTTCCTCTTCTAGCAATTTTATCACATGACTTATAAGTCACATGTTAAAATTTAAATACAAATAATGTTAATCAAATTTACACCTCTTAGTTTTCATGTTGTATCTGAGCCGGAAAAACATAAATAATAGCATCATTTGAATGCTTGATTGAGCAGACCATAGTTACCAAACTATTGTCAACAATTTGTTTTTTAAATGTATCTTAACTTTTTTTGGCATCTTCGTTTATTTCAGCAGTATAATTTGACCAAAAAAATCGATTTGTAAGATTGTTCAATGGGTCTGAATAAACAAATCGAGTTCCACTGAAAAAAATGGAATCGATTTTTCAAGTCCTCAAATACCCTGATTTAATTAAAATTCATTTCACCCTTTTGAATTGAAAGCCTACATAAAACAACTGAAATAAAGTGATTTTCCTCTTCTAGCAATGTTACTATATGATTTTAAGTCACATGTTATAATTTAAATACAAATAAAGTTAATCAAATTTACAAATGTTCTTAATGAGTTATATGACGGTAATGGTGACTTGGAGTGCAAGAAGAAGAAATTAAAGCCCATATCAGTAAAAATTTGTTGAGCGGTGGCGCCATCAACAGCGAAAACATGCTAAACACCCTTAATTTGGTAATCTTGACTTTTATACCGGTGGGATTTATTGGCCCGAATTGCGGATGTGCAATTATATCTTGGGAAATCAATATTTGTCCTTAGAAAATAATGTGTTTTTTTTTAATAATATTTGACTGGCGATTTAATGAAACTTTTTATCAATTAATAGAAATGATCAGACAATTAGGTTAGTTTGCAGTTTATCGACCAATTTTTATATTTCACATGTTTTTTTGTCAGGTTATTAGGTTAGTCGAGATTTTGATTTTTGATATTGGGTCCGGGGTGATTAGGTAAGTTAAGCTTTTGTTATATAATAGAACGACTTCGAATGTAACTTTTTACCAATATGAACTATCAAATATTAAATATTTACAGTCAGTTCAAGAACGTCAAATATTACCGCTACATGAGTCATTCTTCAAATACCTCGAATAGACGTACGATCTGGCAACGTTGCTGCTCATTTTAACCGCCGTCCACAATTCACCTGTATAAAAGTCAAGAGTAAACTTAATTTTTAAGTTTTTTGTGTTTTTTTAGAGAAATTATAGATGTTCATTATAATTATTAAACGTTCTTTAGTTTGACAATTACTTTTAAAATGAAACTTTTTCAAAATCGCAGTTTCCATCTTATATTTTCAAGCACGTTATATAAAATATAAATTGTTATAAAATTATTCAAATGCCCACTTTCTGACCAACTCAGGTAGTACTCTTGAACCTTTTTTAACTCGCCCTAACAGTTCAACTTTCAATTAAGGTAATTCAAATAACAACTTTTGAACTATTGCAAATTCACTAATTATTTTATTCACAAAAATTCACTTCACGCTTTTAAATTGAAAGCCTACATAAAACAACTGAAATAAAGTTTTTTCCCTCTTCTAGCAATGTTACCATATGATTTATAAGTCAAATAATATAATTTAAATACAATTAAAGTTAATCAAATTTACACCTCTTAGTTTTCATGTTGTATCTGAGCCGTAAAAACATAAATAATATCATCATTTGAATGCTTGATTGAGCAGACCATAGTTACCAAACTATTGTCAACAATTAGTTTTTTCAAATGTATCTTGACTTTTTTTGGCATCTTCGTTTATTTCGGCAATAAAATTTGACCGAAAAAATCGATTTGTAAGATTGTTTAATGGGTCTGAATAAACAAATCGATTTCCACTGAAAAAAAATTGAATCGATTTTTAAAGTCATCAAATACCCTGGTTTAGTTAAAATTCACTTCACCCTTTTAAATTGAAAGCCTACATAAAACAACTGAAATAAAGTTTTTTCCCTCTTCTAGCAATGTTACCATATGATTTATAAGTCAAATATTATAATTTAAATACAATTAAAGTTAATCAAATTTACACCTCTTAGTTTTCATGTTGTATCTGAGCCGTAAAAACATAAATAATATCATCATTTGAATGCTTGATTGAGCAGACCATAGTTACCAAACTATTGTCAACAATTAGTTTTTAAATGTATCTTGACTGTTTTTGGCATCTTCGTTTATTTCGGCAATAAAATTTGACCGAAAAAATCGATTTGTAAGATTGTTTAATGGGTCTGAATAAACAAATCGAGTTCCACTGAAAAAAAATGGAATCGATTTTTTAAGTCATCAAATACCCTGGTTTAGTTAAAATTCACTTCACCCTTTTAAATTGAAAGCCTACATAAAACAACTGAAATAAAGTTTTTTCCCTCTTCTAGCAATGTTACCATATGATTTATAAGTCAAATATTATAATTTAAATACAATTAAAGTTAATCAAATTTACACCTCTTAGTTTTCATGTTGTATCTGAGCCGTAAAAACATAAATAATATCATCATTTGAATGCTTGATTGAGCAGACCATAGTTACCAAACTATTGTCAACAATTAGTTTTTTTAAATGTATCTTGACTGTTTTTGGCATCTTCGTTTATTTCGGCAATAAAATTTGACCGAAAAAATCGATTTGTAAGATTGTTTAATGGGTCTGAATAAACAAATCGAGTTCCACTGAAAAAAAATGGAATCGATTTTTTAAGTCATCAAATACCCTGGTTTAGTTAAAATTCACTTCACCCTTTTAAATTGAAAGCCTACATAAAACAACTGAAATAAAGTTTTTTCCCTCTTCTAGCAATGTTACCATATGATTTATAAGTCAAATATTATAATTTAAATACAATTAAAGTTAATCAAATTTACACCTCTTAGTTTTCATGTTGTATCTGAGCCGTAAAAACATAAATAATATCATCATTTGAATGCTTGATTGAGCAGACCATAGTTACCAAACTATTGTCAACAATTAGTTTTTTTAAATGTATCTTGACTTTTTTTGGCATCTTCGTTTATTTCGGCAATCAAATTTGACCGAAAAAATCGATTTGTAAGATTGTTTAATGGGTCTGAATAAACAAATCGAGTTCCACTGAAAAAAAATGGAATCGATTTTTAAAGTCATCAAATACCCTGGTTTAGTTAAAATTCACTTCACCCTTTTAAATTGAAAGCCTACATAAAACAACTGAAATAAAGTTTTTTCCCTCTTCTAGCAATGTTACCATATGATTTATAAGTCAAATATTATAATTTAAATACAATTAAAGTTAATCAAATTTACACCTCTTAGTTTTCATGTTGTATCTGAGCCGTAAAAACATAAATAATATCATCATTTGAATGCTTGATTGAGCAGACCATAGTTACCAAACTATTGTCAACAATTAGTTTTTAAATGTATCTTGACTTTTTGGCATCTTCGTTTATTTCGGCAATAAAATTTGACCGAAAAAATCGATTTGTAAGATTGTTTAATGGGTCTCAATAAACAAATCGAGTTCCACTGAAAAAAAAATGGAATCGATTTTTAAAGTCATCAAATACCCTGGTTTAGTTAAAATTCACTTCACCCTTTTAAATTGAAAGCCTACATAAAACAACTGAAATAAAGTTTTTTCCCTCTTCTAGCAATGTTACCATATGATTTATAAGTCAAATATTATAATTTAAATACAATTAAAGTTAATCAAATTTACACCTCTTAGTTTTCATGTTGTATCTGAGCCGTAAAAACATAAATAATATCATCATTTGAATGCTTGATTGAGCAGACCATAGTTACCAAACTATTGTCAACAATTAGTTTTTTTAAATGTATCTTGACTTTTTTTGGCATCTTCGTTTATTTCGGCAATAAAATTTGACCGAAAAAATCGATTTGTAAGATTGTTTAATGGGTCTCAATAAACAAATCGAGTTCCACTGAAAAAAATGGAATCGATTTTTAAAGTCTTCAAATACCCTGGTTTAGTTAAAATTCACTTCACCCTTTTAAATTGAAAGCCTACATAAAACAACTGAAATAAAGTGTTTTTCCTCTTCTAGCAATGTTACCATATGATTTATAAGTCACATGTTATAATTTAAATACAAATAAAGTTAATCAAATTTATAAATATTTTTAATGAGTTATATGAAGGTAATGGTGACTTGGAGTGCAAGAAGAAGAAATATCCCCATATCAGTAAAAATTTGTTGAGCGGTGGCGCCATCTACAGCGCAAACATGCCAAATACCCTTAATTTTAAAGTTTTTTGTGTTTTTTAGAGAAATTATAGATGTTTGGCACTTGTTATTATTTTTCTGCATCAGTTTAGATGCCTACCGTTAATTTTAAAAAAATTGATGCAAATCGGTTGATTGGTTTAGGCGCTAGACCTTACTATGCATCATATTATTATAATAGATTAACTGAATGCAGACTTCGATTTTCCGAATGAATAAAATCACTGTTACTCAGCACTTGACCACCAATCAGAAATCTTCTTTATTGCAATCAATCACACACACACTCTGAATAAATAAATTTACAATTCATCATGCCCTACATGGCCTTGAACAAAATCATATAAATCTTCCAATGATCGGCTACCTGTATATTCCGATATCTTTTCTCCATCTTTGTATAGATATATTGTGGGGAAACCATCAATCTGAAGCCAAAGTTGAATATGAAATTTCCATAACAAAACATCAGTATATTTCTTACCTTCTCGTCATTGCACAAGCTTTTATTTTCCTGAGTCGTACAATCAACTTTCATTATTCTTATATTTTCAGCCTTGTTGTACTTCCTATTCAGATCATCCCATGTTGGAGCTAAGCTTTTACAGTGACCACACCTGGAATTTTTTGAGAATTAACATGTGTGGAATTACAATGATACATTTCATAGTACTAACCAAGGAGCAAAAAATTTGATGAAAGTTATACCAGTCTGAATAGTGGTTCTGAAATTTTTTGCTGTCAGCTCAATTTCTTTATCATCAAAAGTAACAGATTTATCTTTTTTTTCTTCCTGATCATCTTTAACTGTAGCTTGTTCATGAACTAACATTTTTTTGATATAATTCACCAATTCTTCATGAGTTCTTGACCCTTGAAACTTTTCAATCTGAAAATTAAAGTAAGCCTTAAAATTATGATAGTGATAGACATATATCAACAACAAACTAATACAATTTGATACATGAAAGAGGTGTTACTTATTCAATACCATCTGTGTGAAAGAGCTTTGGTATTTGATACTGAAAATTTAGATCTGAGAGGTGACACAATTAGGAAGAAGGAACACACAGCTGTCAGAAATAATTCATTGAGTAGCTTACAGCAATTTCACAGAGAAATATTTTGATATCACAAATTCTATTTTCTTGCAAGACTATCTAGATAAAAATTTAGAAAGCACTGACGTGAGGTTAGATTGCTTTGGCGCTCTTGTTGCAAGTAAATATTCAAACCATAACAAAACTATAAGCACTCTGATCAGGTGAACAATAGTCTTTTCTCGTACTATGGGACAATGTGATGCAAATATGAACGCCTAATGAATGAACAAACTTATATCTCGAATTAAAAATAACTAATCAAAATTTTCTCTGAGTTTTGTTCGAAGCTATAATTCCCTTCTCCAAAAACTTGTCAGTCCTTTTCTAAATTTTGACAACGTATTTTGTTTCAGCCATCGAGATTGAATTCTATCTCTATGATTTCCAGTTATGAAAAATTTTGATTAATATTACGCCAACTGACACTGATTAATAAGCCCGGCATTTGTCAATCGAATATCGATCTGTGATGGCCATCGTTCAGAGAAAATCACCGAGACTTCATGTCATTTCTCTTTTCACTTGAGTAAATGAAAGAAATGATCATATCTTTAGATGGAAAAGAGCTACGACAATGAAATTTGAGGATAAGTAAGATATCAATCACCTCAATATATACACGAATTTTTATTGAAATCCGAAAAATGTCTAATGAGATATGGAGTATTAAAAAATTTTTTTTGGGAATTTTTTAAAAATTTTCTATCATGACGATTTCTGCGAAATTTTGCGAGCCGTTTTGTTCAAGCCTCCCTCAACAATGTTTCAAGTATTAATTTGATCGGATGGATATTCTAGTAGTTATTGAGGAAACAGAATTTCAGATGCTCATAACTATTGAACCATCCGACGGATTTGGCCCAATAACGAACTTGACCGAGATATTTGGACAATCAACCTATTCTGAAAATATGAAAACTCTAGCTCATCTCTTTTGGATGCGTTAGAGGATACAGCCGGCCGAACAGACTCAACTTTCGCCACGAATTCTTCATCAGGGAGTCGAACCAATCGATTGAGACCATTTACGGCTCGATATTCTAAAATTACAGACATTCGGGCAAAATGATAAGCACTCTGTTAGGGTGAACAAGAGCGCCAAAAACAAAATTAGCAAATTTCGATAGATAATATCCTCATTCAATGAATGCTGCTTGACCATCCCAATATGTATACTATTTTTTTTAAGGTTACTTGGGCTTTTTCCATTGTATGATTACTAAGCTAACCATCGCTTATACAGGGTGTCTCAAGTTCGAGCGCCTATTAAATGTTTCTGGAGAACTAGCCATATTTGAAATCTGAAAATTGGGATTATGATATTGTTCGAAGTTCTCTACAAAGCTAAAATATTTTCGAAGCCCAAAAACTTCCGGTTATACAGAGAGTGAAAATAAATTCGACGAAAAAAATTTTTTCAAATTTTCCATTCCTGGTATGATCGAGTATTCAATAGTGAATACATTTCTGTTAAAACCATTGTATTGAATCGAATCGTTTTAAAAATATCTAAAAAAAAACTAGAAAAAAAAAGGTAAGTATGTTCAGTCAGTAATATGTCCTGAGCGTAAACCGTTTTTACAACATCGAAGAGGAAGGATGTGAAAGGGTCATGCATCTTTCGGATTTCAAAAATATCATCACAGGGTGTTTCAAATTTTATGTTGAAAATTGTGATCTTAAATTGGCCATAACTCCTGTTTTTCAAATTAGAACCCTATGTTTTAAATCTTGTGTTGGATTCTGCGGTCAAAAATAATGATAGTTTTCTCACATGATTATGCTCCTAAATTCAATAATTTCTGAGTTATTTGAGATTTTCTGGATTTATGGTGAACGTAGAGTGTAAATTGATTGCATCTAAAAAAATTCAATTAAGAACATTTCGAAACCATGGGAACACTCTGTACCCATAGAAGATAAATTATCTGTTAATAATTCACAAGTGTCAGGTGTTATTGTTATTGGTTATCTTCATTTCTCGATTTAACAAAATGAACCGTTATTCTAATTACGATATTCTGGATCTATTTTATATACATGGTGAATTATTAGTAGAACCTGCCGGGCCTTCAACAAAAAGTATCCCCATTTACCTTCCATGACGGAGAAGATCTTTAGAAAATATATTTCAAACTTTCAAAGTTTTGGAAGTGTAAGACCCCTAAAGAATACAAAAGAAGGGTAGTTGATGATGAGGAAAATGAAATTAGTGTTTTGACTCATTTCGAAGCGAATGAAAATGCATCTATTCGAAATGTAGATCATGAAATCGATTTAGACAGAAATTCAGTGCACCGAATTTTGAAAAAACACAACATGCATGACTACAAATATGAGAAAGTTCATGCATTTGAACCAGGTGACTACATAAAAAGGTTAAATTTTTGTAGAGGAATATTAGAAAAACTTGGAAATGATGAAAATTTTTTGAAGAAGGTCATTTGGACAGATGAAGCAAAATTCGATAATGAAGGACTATTTAATAGAAAGAATTGCCACATTTGGAGAAGTGAAAATCCTCATAGAAAATGACAAATAAACCCCCAGAACAAATTTACTTTTAATGTGTTCGCTCTTTTGATGAACAATAAAGTGCGGTACTACATTTATGAAGAAAAATTTTGGAAATCCTGAGAAATTTTGTTTCTGAGTTTTTGGATGAACTGCCGTTGAGTATGTCGACTACCGCATATTATCAATTGGATGGGGCTCCAGCACATAGTTCGCACGAGGTGTCTGAAGAACTGAATGCAATGTTTGGTAATCGGTGGATCGGACGCCGTTCATCACTGTTTTGGCCCCCACGATCTCCCGATCTTACTCCCTTAGATTTTTATTTATGGGGTAGAAAATAAAACATGTCTATGAATCTCCTACTGAAAGCAAAAAAGATTTGAAGCGGCGTGTGGACGATGCTTTCCACTCACTAAAGGGGGAGGAAATTGTGCGAGCAACCAACCTAGGTGTTTCAAGACATATTCGAAAGTGTGTGGAACAAAATGGTTACCATATTGAAACCCTTACATGATCATTTATTTTATTAATTTGAGTTTTGAAACGTATTTTTATTTTTATTATCATAATTTATTTATAATCATAATTCGGTGTACTGAAGTAGCGAATATATTTAATGTGTTTCCTAATGAAGAGATGAATTCTCATACGCTTCGAAATGAGTCGAAATACTAATTTCATCAACTGCCCTTTTTTTGTATTCTTTAGGGGCTCTTACATTCCAAAATTTGGAAAGTTTGAAATGTCTTTTCAGAAATTGTAAAATGGGGATACTTCTCATTGGATACTCAACATTTTGTGTCATCCACCATGGATTTGAAATAAACAATATCATTAAGTACATTTGAATGTATATTGCGTATACAATTGAAAAAATACAATATAAGAAATAAATCCAAAATCTCATTATTAGAATAGCAACGATTAATTTTGTGAAATCAAAAAAATTCATAACGACTAATAATAAGACCTGTCTGAAACTTGCGTATTATAAATGGTATGATTTATCTTCTATGCTCACAGAATATCCTTATGAATTTGACTCTACGTACTACATAAATCCAGAAAATCTCAAATAACTCAGAAATTATTGAATTTAAGATCATAATCATGTGAGAAAACTATCATTATTTTTGACCGCAGAATCCAACACAATTATAAAAAATAGGGTTCTAATTTGAAAAAGAGAAGTTATGGCCAATTTATGATCACAATTTTCAAAACAAAATTTGAAACACCCTGTGATGATATTTTTGAAATCCAAAAGAGGCATGACCTTTTCACATCCTTCCTCTTCAATGTTGTAAAAACGGTTAACGCTCAGGATATTTAAAATAAGAATAATGAACATATTACTGACTGAACATATTTGACTGTTTTCCATTTTTTTAGATATTTTTAAAACTATTCGATTCAATACAATGGTTTTAACAGAAATGTATTCACTATTGAATACTCGATTATACCAGGAAAGGATAACTTGAAAAAAAATTTTTTCGTCGAATTTATTTTCACTCCCTGTATAACCGGAAGTTTTTGGGCTTCGAAAATATTTTAGCTCTGTAGAGAACTTCAAACAATATCATAATCCCAATTTTCAGATTTGAAATATGTCTAGTTCTCCAGAAACGTCTAATAGGCACTCGAACTTGAGACACCCTGTAGAAATACTTTCAACTGAAGTAGAGGAATATTTGCTAGTTGTAGGAAGAAAATTAAATACTTTCGAAGGACCAACAATCGCGTCAGAAAGCATATGATGAGTATGGGCTTATTAGAAACTGACGACTGCTAATCCAGTGGTGAGGAGAAGACTCCTGTTCGCCTTTGTACAGAATACGTCGCCATTGTAAACCTGCCAAGGAGTGTCTTGGACAGGAAACAACGACTTAGCCTCCGTGAAGCCCTCTTAGATACTGGAGTTCAGCGAAGATGCGGAAAGCAGCTCTGAATAGACTTTAAGGATACAGTGCAAAGTAACCCCCTCTACAATCTGGAATCTAAATGGATAAACAAGACCAGACAAAAAATTCATTACCTACCCTGACCTGGAGCTTTTTTACTTAATTTACAGAAGAGGTCTGAAAGTTGTGTTGGGTATTTAGGTTGGAACACACATGAAATATGCGAGGGGGTAACCACTGGGGAGATTTTCTGCTCCTAGCGGGGGGAGATCCGAGGAGATCCAGGGAGATCCGAGGAAATCCAAGGAGATCCGGGGAGATCCAGGGAGATCCAAGGAGATCCGAGAGGAGATCCAGGGAAATCCGAGAAGATACAAGGAGATCCGAGGAGATCCAAGTCAATTCGTGTATCTTTTTCGCATGTTTCTGATGTTAATTTATACTTCAGAGCCCAATAGGCCTTTCAATAACCCTAGATGTTCATACTTCGGTTTGCATCTTTTCACTAGAAAAAACCTTGCCGAAAAAGCTCTGAATAAGGATTATATGCTCAGTGCTGAAATAACCGATGAAATAATAGTTCTACGTGCACTATCTCTATCTCCGAGACTCACTCCCTCTCACTTAAGCCGCATACGAATTCATTTCGGAATCAACGGTGGAGAAGGAGATAGAGAATGTTTATATCTCGGTTTATATCTTCATAGGTATACTACGCGAGATATATAGGTTAATTTTAAGTTTCAGGGTAACGCTGTTTAGTGTGTAAGAAAATTTATTTAAAAATATAATATTCTGTGGGATTTTGAAGCTGGTATAGATGATTATCCGTAACAATGCAGGAAGCAGTGTTCTTGAGTAAAACTTATTTAAATTAAATTAAATTAATTAAATTAAATTATTTAAAAACTTGAAATCCCATGAAGCGTTAATGAATTATAAAAAAGCTAAAACAGCATATAATCGATTAATAAAGATTTCTAAAATAAATTATAATGAAGGCATTCTATCCGCATCAACAAATCGCAACAAAACTTTGTGGACGCTTGTTAATGTAGAATTGCGTACTAGGAACCAAAGCCGTTCGAATTATGTTACCCTGACTATTGATGAGCAGACTATCTTGGCTCCCAATGAGGTCACCAACGCCTTTGGGAACTATTTCTCTACTATGGGTGAGCTAGCACTACATGGTGAATATGGAACTTTTATTTCGAACTCATGCACTATCCAAAAATTGGAAAATTCTAATTTCTTCTTTTTTCCCGTTGTTCCCGAGGAGATCATGTCTGTAATCTCTAGTTTGAAGAATTGTAGTCAGTCCGGACCTGATAGCATTTCTTCTAAACTGCTCAAATATATTTCTCCCCTCATTGCAGAGCATTTGTCGGATTTGATCAATTTCTCGGTTTTTTTGGGTAAATTTCTGAAGTCCTAAAGCAGGCAATTGTTAAACCTGTTCATAAAAAAGGTTGTACTGATGACTTGGAAAACTATCGCCCTATATCTTTATTAAGTCGGCTATCAAAGGTGATAGAGAGGATTGTCTGTCATCGAATGTATGACTACCTGTCAAAGTTTTCCATCTTGACGGGTTGTCAGCATGGCTTTAGAGCGGGTAGATCCACGCAGGGTGCATGCTGTGAGTTTCTTGAGTATGTTTATTCCTCGTTGGATGATGGGTACCAGGTTGCGGGAGTATTTTTCGATTTAACTCGCGCGTTTGATTGCCTTCGGCCTGATTTTCTTATAGAGAAAATGTACCAAATGGGATTTCGGGGTATTCCTCGAGTGGATTCTCAGCTTTCTTTCTGATCGGTCTATGGTGGTTGAATTGGGTGACTCTCATTCACGAAAATATTATCCAAAATTAGGTGTTCCACAGGGATCAGTCTTTGGACCCCTTCTATTTCTATTATTCATCAATGAGCTTCCTCAGTATATCGAGGCTTGCATTATCATTCTCTTTGCTGATGATACATCCTTAGCAATTAGAGCTCGTAATCTTGATGAATTGAAAGGATTTGTGAATCTCTTATCAAAAAATTAATTGACTGGTGCAAAAGGAACTCTCTGATTGTAAATTTGAATAAAACCAAGATTGTGAAATTCCAAGCTAAGAACGGTCCTGTTTTTACGGTGAAACTTTCGGATATCTGCCTCAGGTCATCGGAGTGTATCAGTTTCCTGGGAGTACACATGGATGCAAGATTGAGATGGTCTTACCACATAGACCACGTATGTAATAAAATAAGTAAATCCTACTTTGCTATTTCGCGCCTCAAGAGTTCACTGTCGTTAGATTCGCTCCTTGGAGTGTATTTCAGCAGTGTATAAGGTCACCTTTGCTATAATGTGGTCCTATGGGGTTCATCCCCAGATGCTGGGCGCATATTTGTCTCACAGAAAAGAATACTTCGTCTCATTTACAACTTAAGACCTCGAGAATCATGTCGCCCTATATTCAAGATTTAATAAAATATTGACATTTCCATCAATATACATATTAAATTGTCTAATATATATTCATCAAAATTTGAAAAAGCTGAAAACATGTTCAGAGTATCATACCTATAATACTAGGCATAAGGATATGTTATGTATTCCTTGCATAATACCACAAAGTGTGAGTCGTCCCCAATTTTTACAGGAATGAAATTTTATAACCACTTACCTCAACATTTCAAGGGTATTAGTGAAAAACAGTTCAAAATGAAGTTAAAATCAATGTTGATTGAAAAATGTTTTTATAGTGTTCAAGAGTATTTTGCAAGTTCAATAATTTAGTTTTTTCTTTTTTCATTGTAAACATTCTATTGTTTCATTTCATTCTTTCTTTTGTTGACTCTTCCTATACATCTGTAGATGTCTCAATGGAGGAAATAAATTATTATTATTATTTTTCTGAATTATTTTATTCATTAAAGCGAGGTTTGAATAAACTTTGGAATGAAAGGGCATTCAAGAGAGCAATAGTATTAAAATGAAATCATTAATAGATATTGTGAACCACAAATAATTAAAATTATACCGGCTGTCCCGTAAAGACCACGTCAAACGAAAACGGAATGTAGTTCAGAATGTGCTCTATCCTGGGCTCTATCTAATATGAGAAGATCGTTTTTATGAAAGTCTCATTGTATTCAGATATTTGATGTTTTATGAAAATGTTGAATTTTTTTCTCTCGTCATAGGTAAGTCAAATTGAATCGAGAATTGAATACTTTTCGAATCAGTTTTTTTTTTCGTGAATATTGTTGAATGATAGTTTCCATTTATACGCTAAAAAAATAGCACAAACTATTATACAGGGATTCCTAAAAAATAATTGAAATTCATGTTTTGGAGAAAGTGTTTTTTTGGACCGAATTCGATCTGATGTGGTGTAAAAAAAATGGACCGGACCTTTTCTGCATATCATGTTGAAAAGTTGCACATTCTGTGAGAACTACAAAAGGGTAAAATACAGGTTCTTCTTCAGAAAAAAAGATATTCACATGTATAGCGAAAATGAAACATTTCTCTGAAAAACTGATTTTGTCAACTTTTCCGTAAAATTATTTAGGTATTTTGCACACCCTACTGAAAATAATCAATCAATTCATTAATAAAATGTTATTTAGGTGTCATTTCACTCACCGAGGTGATATAAGTTACTACTTGTGATGAGCTGTGCGTATGTCAAATACCTGGAAAAAGGCAATGGAACCCTTCTTAATAAAAAATTAATCAAACAAGAAATAAACCTTTTGATTTATGGACTGAAATATTTAAAGGAAAAATACTAGGACCGACAGATTTGTCGCAATCATTAAACGGGACCAACTACTTGGATTCTTTGAGAAACAATGAAGTCTTACTCTTGGAAGATATAAGACTCGAAATTCGAGGTAATCTGTGGTTTCAACACGACAGGTGCCCAGCACACTACAGCGAGCACTACAGTCGTCATGTTACAGAGATTTGGACCAAACATATCCTCACCGGTAGTTCGGAAGGGGTGGTGAAATATTCTGGCCTCCCCCGTTCACCAGACCTAAATCTTATGGATATTTTTTAACTAGGGTTATTTAAAAAAATTAAATTAATTCGAAACGTATAAAAAATGAAGCAGAACTAAGGGACATATTTCTGCAGCTAAAATAGCGGAAAGAAATTTGAAAATCTTAGAAAGATCATTTCTCAATCGATGCAGGGCGTGTATTCGCGAATGGAGTGGTCATTTTGAACATTTGCTGTAATAATATTAATTAACAAAAATTGAATAAAAACACTTGGCTGTACGTTTCACAAATTTTATTTTAAGCATCGTTGACATGCATGTTTCGGGTTTCATCCCATTTTCAAAACTGAATATAAAATAATATCGGTTAATACAGTACACATCTACATAACATATCAAGTAACACATGTTAAAATTGGTGATAGACGGAAATCTAACTGATCATTTACAATGGGAAGATTTTGTTTAAAAGCTGATGTTATTTCTAAGTATTCTAAAAGGTCCATGCGTTTACCTTTATGGCATTTGTGCAATATTTTGGTTTTTTCAAAATCAATAAAATGGTTTTAGGTGATACAGTGACTAGAGAAACCAGTAGTGGGTTTGTTTTGGAGGATTTATATATAATATTGCACAAATACCATAAAGGTAAACTCATGGACCTTTTAGAATACTTAGAAATAACATCAGCTTTTAAACAAAATCTTCCCATTGTAAATGATCAGTTAGATTTCCGTCTATCACCAATTTTAACATGTGTTATTTGATATGTTATGTAGATGTGTACTGTATTAACCGATATTGTTTTATATTCAGTTTTGAAAATGGGATGAAACCCGAAACATGCATGTCAACAATGCTTTAAATAAAATTTGTGAAACGTACAGTCAAGTATAATTATTCAATTTTTGTTAATTAATATCAAACTATGTTTCACCATGGGATAAGCGAGGAATCAATTACGATTTGCTGTAATAATAATTGTGAATCATCTTTCTCAATACACTTTTCATTGTTTTTATGATGCGACTTTACAATAGTCTTGTTGATATTTAAGCTTTGGTGCGCATATCATTGCAATTAATGATTGATTATACTTCATAAGTTATTTAATGAATAACTAACATTTTTCAATAGAATTATTCAATAATTCAAAGCAGAATGTGACAAAATCAGTTTTTCAGAGAAATGTTCCATTTTCGCTTTACATTTGAATTTTTTTTTCTGAAGAAGGTTATAGCCTGTATTTTACGTTTTTGAAATCCTCACCCTCATAAATATTTATTTATTTATTTAACACTGCATTAAGCAGGAACAACGGGAAACCCCCAATATAAACTTTACAATAAAATACAAAATATACATATTCATAAAATACACAATGCATAATATACACAGATAAGGAGCTCACACCAACGGTGACACATAGAAGATCTCTCTCAATCTCGAAAGAGTCCCAGCTTTAAATGTCCGCAGGGAAGTAGAAAAAAAATGGATATCACCGCATCTATTACTAAAGTCGAGCATGCGCGATGGGAACAAATGCTTAGCATAATTAGTTCTATGTTCTGAACACTCTTGGTTGATCTCGGAGGAATATGAAAATCAATGAGCCCAAGGATACCTGGACAGTCAGCAGTACCATCAAGCAACCTGAACAAGAAGCAAAAGTCCGCCAACCATCGACGGACCTCCAGGGTATCCAATCGCAAGCATGCCCGAGTGCACTCAACATCTGCACCATATATACCTCCAAGTCTAAAATTAAGATAACTCAGGAACCTCCTCTGGATCCTCTCAACTGAACGCGTATGACAGGCGTAAAAAGGTGTCCACACAGGTGATCCATACTCCAGTATTGGTCTGACCAGGGAAACATATAGGGTTCTTAACGTTCCCACAGAAAACTCTCTGGAATTACGCAAAACAAATCCCAGGATCCTGTATGCCCTGCCGGTTGTATTGTATATTCTTTTTTCATTATTATATGTTTTCGCTACCTAATACTACTAAGGTTCATGTTTCGCTATTGAAAAATTAGCATGATTTAATATATAAATCAACACTGCTTCAATCGTGACTGCTACTTCACACATACCTTTCATTATTGAATAATTACACTCAAAATATGGTACCTTGATATACAACAAACCCATTTATACGTAAATTTGAAGAGGATAGTTGAAATCTTCAGAGGAAGTTCTCTCCCCATAATTGAAAAAACTCAAAATAACTGAATAAAAAATATTTCATAAAAATCGTACGAAAATATATTTCAATAGATAACGTGAGAAAGAACATCAAAAACATAAGGTACAGGAAATTTCAGAACACTATATAAAATTCCATATATTTTAAGACTTTTCAACTGAATAATCTTGACCCGAACTATAAAATATATCTCAAAAAGATCCATAAATAATACTATGTTATAAGTGAATTTCAATATATTGTTTGTGGGTTGATTAATCCCTTGAAAATAGTGAGAGGAGTTCAGAAGAAATCCGACGAGATCTAAGGAAATTCGGAGGAGATCCGGGGAGATCCAAGGAAATCGGAGGAGATCCACGAGGGAGGAAATCTTTTGTCACAAAAAATTTCCAGTGGTTACCCCCTCGCAAATATGTTAGTGAAAGAACCTGATGAGTACAATATTAGAGTCATTGTTAAATTTTCAATAGAGTCGTGTATTATATGCTCAATGGCGTTCAAGAATATGAAATGATTTCTAGCTAGGTCTCAGGTGGCAATCAACTGTAAAAAAATGGTGAGGTCCTAATTTATCTTACCTTTTCTCCATTTTCAATCCACAACAAAGTAGGATATGCCTTAATTTCATATAGAGCACAAACAGAGGTATGCTTGGTACAATCGATTTTAGAAATAGATACTGATGAATCAAACTCATAAGTCTTAGCTACTTCTTGCCACACTGGAGCCAATTGCTGCAATTGAAATAATTTAATTACTGACATGTTATAGCAAAAGGTTACTAGTGGAAACATTCATATGTAAAATTCTACAATGCACTTACTTGGCAATGACCACACCACGGAGCATAGAATTTAACGAAATGCTTTCCATGCTGAACATGGTTTTCGAATGATTGATCTGTTAATTCAATCAAAGTTGCCAAAGGAACCTTTACTTCAGATTCTTCATCTCCCTTAAAGAATATGGATAAATGAAAGGAATAAAATTATAAACAAAAATATTTACTCCTCTCAACTGTTCATTTATGAAAGTAGTCAATGTAGGTAAATCTCTAGTTCCTCTGAATTTTTCTCCATCAGAATTTCCTTTTTTGAAAAACTTCAAAGTGGGATATCCAGTAACATCCTGATCTGAACATATTTGCCTGTCTACAGTACAATCTACTTTTGCAATTCTCACATTGCTGTCATCTTCATTGAGCATTTCAGCAAGTTGCTCCCAAGTTGGAGCCAGTCTTTTACAATGACCACACCTGAAATTATAACAATTTTAATTCAAATTTTCTGAAACATTTGAAATGCTCATATTCACCAAGGTGCATAAAACATTACAAAATGATTATTCTTTGGTAATTCTTCAGCAAAATTATCAGATGTATATTGCACAGTATAAACATCTTCATCATGGCTCAAGCTTAAATCTAATTGAGTACATATTAATAGAAGTAAATAAATTTTTGTCATGATGATATATGTTTCTTTATCGAATTGCCGGTTCTATGTTTTAGTTTGTTTGAATGAATACTTTCACTTCAATGTAAAAATTCAAATTTTTTCCTGAAATGATTTAGTTTTCTAATTGGGGAAGATCCCCTGTCAAATCAAAGCTAGGAAGAGGAGGTATTTTCAAAGAAGAGGTTAGCCATGACAATCACAGACAATACAATCCGTGATCTAACCTATGGGGGGTAGAAAAGGAGAAATCACTCCGTAAGTAAAAAGTGTCCATCAAAATGGCTCACATGCAGATGTCGCGCGTGTTGTGATTGGACTGAAGGTCAATCACAATCAAAATGGAGAAGGGAATTTTATCTGGAAACCAGGGGGCAAAAGTACACTACCTAATATGGCGACCGGAAAACGGAAGCATATATTTCTTTGTTCATATTCGAACTAAAATCTAAAAGACACAATCAATATGATTAGATAAGCTTTTGCAGTAAGCCGAGTAGAATGAACGGATAACATATGTATATAACATACCTGAATTCACAATCCACTTTTCACATCTTTTGCCATCTTTGACTGAAAAATAGAATCTTCTCAGTGAAGGTTCTTTTCTAATATTCCTATGACAAGAAATAAAACAACAGTTTTAGATCCAGTGCTTGATTTCTCAAAAAAACACCAATAGCCCTTTTTTGTTGCATGTTGGAATTCTTGAGACGAAAGGAAATTCCTTTTTTTAAAGCAATAGCCAGGCGTTAAAAGGTGTTTATTCAAGTTTCTGAAACCCATCTTTAATTTTGTGTGAGAATCAAAGACAAAAGGATCCTTTTCAGTTTGATGACCGATATCTCGGTGAGGAACAAACGTATCAAGTTCTAATCGAAAAACTAAACACTAGGAGCTACAATTCAATTTATTATTTTTTGTACTACCATTTCATTCGAAGTTATGGCGAATTGAATATCATCCACAAATTTTTAATTTTTTTAATCAATTAATTTTTTCTAGTAGTGTAGAAATAACACTTTTTCTATCAACTCATAAATAATCTATAATAATGATTTTGAAATGGATATAGAATCTTTATATAGAATATTTTACAAATGAGTGAAGGGAACTGATTCTGAAAAAAATTCAAGTTGTGTGTTACATTTGAAGTATAGCTATCAGGGATTGTACATTTTGATATATTCATGTAGTCGTAAATAAAGGTATTTGGAATCATTTGTTATTGGTTATTGAAATTTATATTATCGAACCCCAAGCTCGTAACAATATAAACAATGGTAAAAGCAGAGACAACTCTGGGTAAAAGTATACATCCTTCGAACATACAACTACTAACTTAACTATATTCTATGTTCGAAGTATACATCGCTGGAAAATGCGCAAGGGCACCAATGATCATAGATCTAAAACTAAAACGTGTCCAAAAATTTACATGGATAAGTTCATATGAGCCGGTGAAATGGATATTTGGAGAGGAAATTTTAAATTTTTATTTTTTATGATAGTATTATATTTATTTAATGAAATATTAGGTTCTGAAGTTTTGAGACCTCGTGGGGTTTCTTTATCACGAGCTCCTTTATACAATCCAAATGAAGATTTTACTTGTTTTGATCAAAGTAAAACTATTTCTTTCTCCCTGGTGAATGATGATTATTGTGATTGTCCTGATGCTAGTGACGAGCCAGGCACCTCAGCTTGCCCTCATGGAGTTTTTACTGTGTGAATGCAGGATTCAAACCTATGAACATTGCTTCAAGTAGAGTGAATGATGGAATTTGTGATTGTTGTGATGGTGCCGATGAGTATGCAAGCGAAATTAAGTGTATCAATAACTGTGTTGAACTCGGAAGATTTGTTAGAGAGAAGGAACTTCAAAGAGAAGAACTCTTGAAAGCAGGCAAACAACTAAGGGAAGAATACAGTCAGAAAGGTAAATGGATTTGAAGTACAAGTATTTCATTGATTGATACCATTTCTTATAATTTCAGGTATCCAAGAGAAACAACAGAGGAAAGAAAAATTATTGGAACTTGAGAAGAATAAAGAGGAAGCAGATCAGGTGAAGGCAGAAAAAGAAAGATTAAAAAATGAAGTTGAGGAATTGGAAAATACTGCTTTAGAGTATTATAGAAAATTAGAAGAAGAACGAAACATAAAAAAAGCTGAGATTGAGGCTCTTCACTCAAGAACAGAAGCTTCTGCAGCTTTCAATAAGTATGATATTGATCAGAATGGAAAAGTTATTCTCTCTGAACTACAACAGTTTGAAACTTTTGATAAGGATAAAAATGGAGAAGGTAATGTATTGACTAATTTCTTATATGGCTAAAATTGAGTTGTTTAGATTTTGTCAATTTTATTCTACTAAACATCAATTGAACTATAGGGTATTTCAAGCGAATAACCTAGAGTAACCGGTTATTATTTTGGTCCATCTAGCGGTTATTGCTGGTTCTTCTTGGTTATTCCTTCGAAATCCAGAAAGAATAACTAGAAATTATCGCTTGAATGTTTGGATTTTGTTATCCGTGCTGTCATTCTTTTGATTCTCGTTTATTTATGCTCATAGGTTATCTGAGCATTTATCTGATAAAAAGGGCCCATTCCCGAAGCTTATATAAACAAAAAGACATTTTTATAAGCAATTTTTTATTAGGCAATATATCCTCATAATGGAATTACTGAAACTACAATAAATTTAACAAGGAAAAAATAGCAAATTAGACTCATATAATGTCTATACATGTAAAAAAATGATCATAAAAAAATATTTTGTGGGTAACTAGGAATGGAGAAAATGATAAGAAATGATTAAAATGAAAAATATCAATATTAACAGCTAGTAAAAGGAAGAAAATTAAGTCAAAGAGACAGAATGGGAATGCTTTAATTTTAAAGTCAATGACAAATTTTTTTCCAGAGTTAGAAATTAAATCTATTTTTCTATTATTTCAAGATTATACTTGATGAAAATTTGAAACAAACACAAAAAGGCAATGAAGGAACTTCTTAATCTCTTAACTTAGGAACGACAAAGACAAATCTCATGATGGTTTTAACAATATTTTGAATTTGTATATTTCAGTTTATTCCAATTTAAAAAAAAAGAGTTATTTGGTTACTTCTACTGGTTCTTCTTTCAATTTAATGATCTACCTTAAAATGTCTCCTCATTGCTACCATATTGTGCCTTTTCAGAACATCAGAACACCCAAACTATTGATACAATGTTTTGCAGATACTCAGTATTGCACACATAACATAAATTTGAAGCAACCTGAAAATTTATCTTTTCATAGTTTCATTAATAGAATTCTCAATGGATTTTTATTGATTTTTTGTGGCTATAATTTTCAGGTTCTTGTAATTTTCAAATCATTATCAATATAGATTGCTTCTCACAAATGACATTTCCTCTTTGAACCTTCTATTTCTTATAGAGTTATCCTGAAATTTGAAATAGAATTGAATATTATCTTTATAACAAATTCAATAAGAATAGATGGTTTTTCTGTGTTACTTCAACGTACTTTCAGTTGATGACTGGTTAAGTTTCTCTCTGCATTCAATGTTTTCAGTGCTGATAAAATTTTTGATTACTGCAGCTAACAAAATACACAAGGAATTCTGTTTTTCTCTAATGAAAAGCAAACCTAATCTGTACATTCTACAATGCTTCTAATGGTTTCCAAATATTTTTTTTTACCTAGGTGATTTATAGAAATGAAATTTTTCTCCATTGAATGTACAGTTTCTGCTTCCAATTTTATTTTTGAGTTTTCCTAAATTTTAAATTGTGATCAAATACCTACAACCCTCAAAGTTAGAATTCAAGAAAATCATTGGATTTCTAAGTTTCATTTCAACGCACCTTCAGTTGACAGACCAGTTGTATTACTGATCTGTAATTTACAATTTCCACATGATTTTCAGCAACATTATTCAGAAGCACATGATTATATTAGATCCTGAGTATTTCCTTCTTTCAAGAACTGTATTTCATAATTGCTCTGTTTTTTATTATGTTACATTCTTCTGACATATTTGATATCAGTTGTATTGTGGTCCCATTTTTGATGAGTTCTTTCAATCTAAACGACACAACTTTTCACCCTCGTTCTTTAAGTTTTCTTTTGAACCTGTGAATTTAGGAAGAGCGTATTATTTTTAATTTGATCTTAAATTGCCTTAGTTCCTACTTGGAGTTGAACTTCCATTTCGTTAAGTCGAATTCGTTTTGCTACTTATAAAGTTTGGATTATTAACCCATTAGTGCCCAAATTTTTTTTTTGTTCAATTTTGTAAATTTTCATAACACTTGCTACATTATCTATCTAAATAAAGCCTATTTTATCAAAAATCATTTTTTTCTGATAATTATGATTTTATGGGCCGTCCTCGTTTGAGGACACTGGGACATTTCATCTTGAAAAACCCGTGTCATTTCGGGTGCTATAAATTAAATGCATTTATAGTTTTTGAAGTATTTTTATTTGGAAAAGTAAACAAAATATTTATAATATTATTATCGGCATTTGAATATTATATTTCATAACTATTTCTGTCATGATATAAAGGAAAACAAGGAATACACAAAGTCATATCGCATTTCCTGCAAAATGTTCGTGGTTTTTCCTTTGCAGGATCCAAACTGACAACGACGCTGATTCTTTTTTTCCAAAATATGGTTCTTTCCATCAAATCGAACTTCAGGTAATACTTTAGATCGTGACGTAGAATGAAGACTTAAGGGGCGACCTTTATGCATTTTCAAAAAGTTCCAACATACTGACATTTGACAATGTTGCCAACATATTGGCGTTGAACTCTCGTCTCGTTTTGTTATTGTATTGCATTTATTACATCGAACCCTAGCATATAATGTTGAGTTGGTCGGAAATGGACAGTTTTCTTTCAGAGATATTGCTGACATTACTATATCTACGTCGGCATCTTCTTCTGCTACATTTACTTCTATATTATGTTCTGCTTCGACAAACTGGATTAAAATAATCACGCTCTTCAAATATTGAAGTGTTTCCTCGAATTTCCGAGTTGAACATACTATCATTGGGTCAACATTACAGTCGTCCAAATTAGGAGACTTTTCCTTCCATTTTTCGAACAACATTTTCACTTGTTTCTCAATTTCATCAGTCGCAGTTGTATTGCTTGTTTTCAAAATATGAATTCCTATAGCCGTGAAAGTGAGCACGTAAAGCTTTGCTGAAAGCCCTTCAGACATTTTCTTCACTGATTGTGCAGCGTATGAAGTAGCCCAAAGATCTTTCAAACCACTCCCATCCATGATAAAGCCAATGGCGCCCATATATGACATCAATAAATGGAACCCTCCTAATCTCACAGCAATATTCCTAAATTCAGGATTGTCCGACTGCACAATGATAGAGTTAGCTTTGAAATAAGGAGGCTGATCGAATGTTACAAAAGTTGTTCTACTTTTATTTCTCTTCGTTTCTTCAACTGCATAGAGCAAAGCTGTGTGTAATGTGGTTAAACTGGATGGTGGTGCATTAATGAATGGGAAACAATTAACATACGACATCATATATGGAACATCTCGTGATAAAATTTCACGAAAACCCTTCCATGTTGGAATATTTTCTATTTCGAGAGATTTCTCACATAAATACGCAACATATGATTTTGGAACTTCAGGTTGTACTTATATATGAGGTTTTCATTTATCAACGAATTCTACACTCTTCAATCCATCAGGATTCGTGTAACCGAATGGTATCAATTATATCTGCTTTTGTGAAGCTAAAATAGAAGCAGGTGGCATTTCCATCAGCCTTTTGGAACCTCCTTCATATTCAACATCTTATTCTGGTGTAATGACTTTAATACCCCCAAACAGTGAAATGTTTCATGACCATCCGACGTACTTACATTGTGATCTGTGTTATCAAAAACGAATTGAATGAAAGAGTTTGGATGCATTCATTTTGCAGGTTGCATAATAACGGAAGCTTCATATAATCGAATATTGTGGTACGAAGCCAATACTCCTAATTTAATCATCATGTCAATTATCAAACGAGAACCTGTTTTTCTGTAGACATAAGTTCCTACAGCTAACTGAAATTTGGAAATAAATATTCTTGGACAAACAATGGAAATTATGGAATGTCCTATTGTATCACGTTTCACATCTTTCGTTTCACTACATTTTGAATCTAGTAAATGGAATAGGAGAGTTTTCAAACTTTCCGGAATTTCAGATATAGTGCTATCCAAGAATTTACTTGAGAGGGGATAAATTTCATAGTTATAATATTGTTTTTTTTATATCAGCTACAACGATTTGACCAGCTATCCGTAAAATTAAATTTTTTTGATAATTACTGAGAGAATCGGAATTAAAAGCCAATCTTTACTAAGCTCCATTATATTGGGAGATTTGTGAAAGAAAACCGGTTGCTTCCCACGATGTTGTTCGATGATAATGACATTACTATATTTCTCTTTAAATTTTTTTATGAAAGTATTATTGTTGAGAAAGTTTTCCCCCCATAACTAACTATATAATAATCTGTTCTTGTAAGTATTCAAAATCCCGTCAACGAGTTATTTGAAAAAATGAAATTTTGGTGGGGCAATTATTCATTTATGCGTCACTGAAATATCGATTTCAAACTAATGAGTTTAAATCCAACTAGTAAGCCAGTAGATCTATAGGCCCGTTGATCTTTAGGCCAGTAGATCCATAAGCCAGTAGTTCAATAAGCCCATAGATCAATAAAGACCATAGATCAATGAAGCTCACAGAAACACGAAACAGAGCAGAGAAACCCGTTGAAAGCAAAGAAACTCGAAAGAACGCGAAGAAACACGAAAGGAAACGAAAGAACGCGAAAAACAAGAAAGAACGTGAGAAAAAATGAAAAAACCTGAAGAAAGACGAAAGAGCGCAAAAAGCCCAAAGGAATGCAAAAAAACCCGAAGGAATGCAAAAAAACCCGAAGGAACGCAAAAAATCCGTTGAGAGCGAAAAAACATGAAAGAACTGGAAGAAACACGAATAAACACGAAGAAACATGAAAAAACGCGAAGGAACGCGAAAAAACACAAAAGAACGCGAGAAAACACGAAAGGAACCGAAGAAACACGAAAGAACGCGAAGGAACGTGAAGAAATACGAAAGATCGCAAAAATACCAAAGGAACCCGAAAAAACCCGTTGAAAGAGAAAAAACATGAAAGAACTGAATACTGAAAACTGAAAGAAACACGAAGATACGCGAAAAAACACGAAAGAACCCGAAGAAACACGAAAGAACGCGAAAAAACACAAAAGAACTCGAAAAAACACGAAAGGACCCGAAGAAACACTAAAGAATGCGAAGAAACGCCAAGAAACATGAAAGATCGCAAAGAGCCCAAAGGAACCCGAAGGAACGCAAAAAAACCCCGTTGAAAGCGAAAAAAACATGAACGAAACACGAAAGAACCCGATGAAACACTAAAGAACGCGAAAAAACACGAAAGAACCCGAAGTAACACGAAAAAACACAAAAGAACGCGAAAAAACACGAAGGAACACAAAAAACCGAAAGCGCTCAAAAAAACTCGAAGGAAAGCTAAATACCACGAAGGAGCACAAAGAAACCATAAGAGCGCCAAAAATCCCGAAAGAACTTGTAAATTGCACACCCTGTATATTAATCGATCGTAAATTCATTGAAAATTGCACACCCTGTATGACATTTTATTGAAATTAGCTCCCGTACGCGGAAAAACACGAAAACTTGAGAAAACTCTGGTGAAAGTCAGCGCTACTAATGCGCAACTCAGATGTGACACCCTGTGTATGAATCGAAAATATTTAATCGAATTGAGAAGCCGTAAGCAGAAACAGCCGAAATAACTCGGTGGAAGGTAGCTGTTAGAAATAGGCAACGCACCCTGTATATAATTGATTCGCAGTGGGTGCTTTTTCCACCAAAAAAAAACCAAAATAATATTAATTCAACTCTAGCATCGATTCACCCTCCGTGAATTTTACTAAAGTTGAAAAAAAAAATTATTATTATTCGATAAAGCTCTAAAGATGTGCACATAAATAGAGGCTACTCAATTTTCAGTTGTTCCCACATAAACCGAGTGGAACGGATTTATTCTGTGATTCTATTCAATTGCCGCAAGGTCTATGTTTTCAAGACGATTCTTCTCGAAACCCGTTCGAGTTTCTTCGTGGAAATTGTGACAGAATGAAATAATTCTCGACTTTCGGTCTTATCTCTCTACTTGGATATGAAAATGGGTTTCTACTGCCCGAACGAAATAGTAATGTCAAGATTACGTTAGATAAAAATTGAGGGAATGGAATTTTAAAAACACTATTTTAGAAATATAGAACTTTTCTCTGTGATTTCTGGGGCCGTTTGAATTGAATTAAAAGAAAGATTACATTATATGTGAGGAAATCCTACCTGCAAAAAGGTTTTAAAGAAAATATCCATTGATTACGAATGATGAATATAGGTCGTCATATTTTGATAGATTCATTTATATAAATAAATACAACCAAGCACGATGAATTTTACAAGGTCGTTCCTATGTTTCTTTGTGGAGTGAAAATTGAAATGTACAACCCGAATAAAGTATTATCTGCTATTATCTGCAGATCCCTACCTGCGAAATATTCATTTTGATTTGTTTATTGTTTGGTTGCGATTAAAATACATAAGATTAAAATGTCAACGACAATTGTCATTTCAGAATAGGAATCGACAGAGGTGAAATGAATTGGCTAGGGATTGCCAAACTGGTTCTATGCTGGGTACATTTTTGAATTTCGTAAATATATATCGTAGACTGTTAAACTATAAGAAAATACCTCACCAGGGCTCTTACGAATCGTATGAAATGAAAAATTTTTAAAATATCATACGGGGTATGTATTAAAATTGTAATTGAAATTATGTGACAATGTTCTGTGAACGTCGGACGTCACTGATGATCTGGAAATTTGCGTTTTAGCCGAAGTAAGCTATTTTTAGCAATTAATTTAGAATTTTTTTAATTGCGATTGGAAGATACGAATAGCCCTATCCAAACGACCGATTCTCGGGGAGTACACATATGAGAACGGATTTTCCTGATCGTGTCGGTGGAAAAAGCCTTTTTCAACTTTACCGGTCCATCTTTCGCGAAAAACCGGGAAATCGGTGTTTTAGATAATTTTTTTGAAAATGTTAGCGTGGTCGTAAAGGCATGTGAAATGCACCTAACGAAAGTCCGTCTCGTGAACTTTACGGTGCTCGCTTCGCTCGCGAGATCGCCTTCCCCTTTCTACCTCGAAATATCGCATTTCTGAACCCCTCGGTTACCTGTATCGAACCATCGATTACCACAGAAATATTCCTTATTGTTTTTAATATATTGGGATAATTACATGTTATTGATATCCCAAACGAGCTGTTATTCATTCTAATAGACCGAGAATTTCAAATCACACTCTCCAGACAACTTGTGCTGAATCCTACCCTGTTCTAGAACTTCAGATGTCTAGGACCGTTCGGTTTTGCACTAGGCGCCAAATTTCGAATTAACTGTTATCGCCGCATTAGAGAAATACCTTAATAATCAGTATACAAATTTACTTTCGAGAACGATAAAGTACATAATTTGGACTAGAATTTTCCGCTCTACAACTTTTGTTTGAAACTTTTTCTCACTAAACCATCTCATGTGCGTAAATATCAGAAAACCCCTTTTTTTTTTTTCTCTCTTTTTCAAGAATTTTTCAATGTTCCTGAAAATTTTAACTCCTGCATTTTTGTCCATATGTTTCTTTCATTATAACAATCAACATATAAAAAATGCAGCTCTTTCTGAGAAAAAGGGATTTCAGCCCGTCCTTACTGGACTGATGTGGCTGGAGGATTGAAGAGAAATTCAATTTTTTGTGCAATTCTTCAGTTTTGAATTTATGTAAAGCTTCTTTAAGTTCTTTTGATGCACCATGAAAATTGTTCCATTATTGCAGAAATTTTTTTTCCAAAATTCCACATGTAGATACCCTTATATCTTGAATAGCTGTATCACTGTTTAAAGAATCGTTTCTAGGCGGATAGTTCCAACTGCCAAACATGTATAGTAGTACTCTCCATCTTCTCTCAATTCTTCTAGCTATTTTGATATAAATCGGTCCAATATTGATAAATGAATACTCTTTTTCCTCTTTGTAGTCTTAATTCTACATCACAAACATTTTTCAAATGTAGATTTCACAGCCCTTCTTCCATTAATGATCCAATATTTTGGCTAAGGTCATTCAAGACTGTTTCAGCGCCTTGAAAATTAAACTCCTCATGATATTTTTGCATCAGTAGTTGCGTCAGATGGTGTTTGGAGAATGGAATTAATGGATTTTTAGTTTCTTTGTCTAAGACAGTGGACAAATCTCTTCTTTGACAACAACTAATAAATCATTCTTCAATTTCACACACAGAGGTAATAAGGTATTTTTTCGATCCAATTTTTTACCAGTTTGAATTTCAGTCAGTGCTAAAGAGAAGCAATCCCACTGTGATTTTTGAAGCAATAATTTATCCGCTTTTATTATATCCAGTTTTTTAACACTTTTCAAGTGTTTAGTAATTATTAATGGATCTTTTGATTGAACTTTACATAACAAAACCTTTAAAATTTGTGTTATCCTCAAGAATCGAGCAGTGGCGAATAATATTCTTGTATATTTGGGAAATCGTTTCATTTCTGGTAGAAGGTTATCAACGACTGTGAAAACAGCAACGAATTCCAGCAACACTTTTATCGCTTAGCGGACGGTGCCTTGCGCATGCTGTAACTATTGATCCTGGCTGAAAATTTGCTCTAAGGAATTATTCGCTTTTGAATTTCAACAGTCGACTCATTGAGTTGTTATTATAAGATAATAAATAATAAATATCACTATATCAGTCTGTGTTTGACTTTCATGCGGTTCACATGTGCTTGTGCATATAGATCGAATATATTAGCGAGCAAATTGAATTGAAAATTGCGGAAAACGATTTTTCTAATCACCCTTTCAACGCCGACGACTTCGAGGCATTTTATGTCTCAGAAATGTCGCAAACAGGCGAAGAAACGACACAAGATACCTCGGCAACGGAAGGGGAAACTAATTCTCAATTCCAAATGGTAACAAGAAGAAAACGGAAAAAGAAAGGTATAGAACCCGAAATATCTTCTAAAAAGAAAGACGAAAAACCATCCCCAGAAATCAATACAGGTAATCCTTACACCTTCAAAGAACCAAATAATATGCAAAAGACTAATCAACAAAACACCCCATCCCCAATCATAAACACTGATAAAGAAACGAGAGATAAAAACACATCTGGAAAACAGAATACAACGCACAAAACATTCAAGAATCTGTTTCTCTTGAATACACTACCCAACACAAACAGAATACAAATCGCGAATGCTTGGATTCAAATATTTCCAACTAATACGGACATAATAATACAAACAAGGGAAGGATTCATAGTTAAATCAGACAACACCAAAAACAACTTAACTAAGGCTCTTGAGTACCTTAAAAAAGAAAACACGATATTGAATTTTTCTGAAACAATAGAAGACAAAACATTTGACCCAACTAAAAGATCAATTGAATCTTACTCTGCTGTCATCTCTAACGTGGAGATAGAAATAGAAGATCAAGAAATCGCTACGATTCTAAACACAAACCAAATTAAACATCGATATTGCAAACGAATCATATCCAGAAAAACAAACAGACCATCACTTTTTGTTAGAATTATCACAGGGGATATCGCATCTTATGAAAGGCTAATAAATGAAGGAATCTATTACAAATGTAGACATTACATCGTAAATCCAAGCCATCCACCAGATCCTGTTCCAATACCTTGTACCAAATGCTCACTATTCACACATAAAACGGAAGACTGCAAGGAACCTACGAAGTGCAGCAAATGTGGAGGCAACCATAGAGATACACAGTGTGATACAAACCTTCCACAAAAGTGTGCAGCATGTAACTCTACAGAGCATGTGCCTTGGTCAATAAAGTGTCCAAAAAGACCACTCAAACCTATAGAAGGAATACCTAATGTGAAAATTCGTTCAATAAATAAAAAAACCGTGGAAATTGACAAAGACAAAACAGAAAAAAGTAGGATTCACCAAAACATAACAATCCACGATCACATTATTGAAACATATATTAATAAAATTAACAAGCCAAAGAATACGGACAGACAAATGCTTATACAAAAACTGCAAAAACGATTCATGGAAACTTATCGAATAAACACAATACCAACTTTTGTGGGAAACCGGCTATATGTGCTGATGTTCGATATGGAAAAAGAACCCAGAACGGTCGACACAGAACCTTCCGAAGGAACACAACTTCATGGAACGGTTAATGATTAAGATGGTCTATTGTAATATAAACAGTTTGAATAACAAAAAAGAACTGATACGTCATTATATAGAAAAAATAAAGTAAACTGCGCAATGTTTGTAGAAACCAAAACGGATGAGAAAAACATTTTCGGCTACAAGGACTGGAGAACAATATGCAAACATGGAACTATACTAAACCAGAATGTCCGTGGGGGAACAATGGTACTGGCTGAGAGAATAGTCCAAATTGGAAAAAGCAACCCACTACATTTTAATAACCAGTGGAATGACGTCCTTCACTTCACTATCCCCTTCAAAAATGATAAGCTCCACATATTTCTTGTATACATACATCACTCTAGCAGACTGATTGAGGAAAATTTATTTGTCAAAGCTTCATAGTACAAATATTGCATTATTTTGGGAGATTTCAACATGAACACCCCAAGAAGAAACCAACTCCACAACTTCCTGAGGAACTCTGATTTCAGCAAGATCGACACCCCTCCAACATTCATAATGGGAAAAAACCCAGACTCTACACCTGATATCATTTTATGTACGAGAAATATAAGGAACAATATCCAAAACATAAACCTTAACCCTGATCTAGGATCCAACCACCTTGCAATCGAATTCACTATAAATACCAACAGAAACCCAGTAAGATACCCACAAGAAACAAGGTATATATTTGAAAAATGCAACATCGAGGAAGTAGATAAACAAATATTGGAAATAATAGACCCAGAAATCGAAATCACCACAGAATACATAACATTCTTCCAAAATTCTCTCTCAAATATAATAATAAAGCAAACACCCACCTCAAAGAAAAAATATTATAGTCAAACACTACCTCCATATATTCTCAAGTTAATACGGGTGAAAAACAATTATATCGCGAATTTCAAATTAATAACGACAGCAATTTGAAAATAAAATACAACAATCTCAATAAGGACATCCACAAACTCATTTTAACCTACAGGTCCCATAAGTATTTAGAAGCATGCAAAGAAATAGAGGAACAGAAGGGACGAACATACTCGAGGACAATCAAGAAATTAAGCAAATACACATCACATAATCTCACAGATCCAATACAGGTCAACGGTAAAACACTTATAAATGATAAAGAGATCACTAATGTATTTGCTAAACATTATCAAGAAATCTACAAAAAAACTACCAACGCAGACTTTGACAATGAACAGTATGATAGGATAGAATACTGGTATCGGCACACCTTCTCCCAAATACAGGCAGAAGCAAACATGGAACCAATCAGGGAAGAAGAATATTACAAAGCCCTACATCACGGAAAAATACAACACCTGGATATGACAATATTCCCAGAAAAATACTGAGGAAACTGGACCCCCTTATACACAACCATATAAACAAAATATATAATTTCTGCATTACCAACTATTATTTCCCCAATGAATGGAAAAAAGAAATACTTATAACGATACCAAAAGCCAATACAGATCATTCAAAAATAGAAAATTACAGACCAATAACGTTACTCTCAGTGTTGGGAAAAAATTTTGAAAAAATACTTACAGAAAGGATCCCTAAAGCAGTAGGAGAATGTATTCCTTCATACCAGTTTGGATTTAAAAGCCAAACCTCCACTACACACCCTCTTACAATTTTAACATCAAATATTCAGTGTAATAAGAAAAATGGAAAAAAGTCGGCAGCCCTATTTATTGACATCCAAAAAGCTTTCGACAGTTTCTGGCACAGCGGACTTCTATTCAAATTATACCAACTACAATGCCCAATATACCTCCTGAAAATCATCTCCAAATTTCTATCGAGAAGAACTCTTCAAGTTAAAGTGAAAACTGAAACTTCAGAACCATTTGTGCCAATGCAGGGACTTCCACAAGTTTCCCCACTCTCTCCGACGTTATTTAATTTATACTGTCACGATATATACAACCGCAATGAAGAACCAGAACACCATATTAACAAACAAGCATATATGCTGCAGTTTGCGGATGATACAACCCTTATTGCACATGGTACCACTATTAACAGCTGTATGGAAAAACTACAAAGACTAACAGATGTCACTGTGGCATGGATGAGACGCTGGAGAATTCAAGCAAACCCTACAAAAACAAGACTTCTGATTTTTCACCACAAAATCAAACCCAACTCCAAAACGATCCTAATTGGAAACTGCACAATTACACCCACCAACATGTGTAAATATCTTGGCATCAAAATAGATCACAAATTAAATTTCAAAACCCACATAAAAACACAAAAGAAAGCAGCTATCACTCGAGCAGGACATTTTAGATCACTCACATATAAGAAACTAGGAATCAGTACCAAAACAGCGACCACTATATACAAGATGATATGCAGGCTCTTATTGGAGTATGGACACACAGTATTCTCGAATGCGCCAAAGTCAACAACAAAAGACATAGAAGTTGCAGAAAGAACATGCCTTAGAAAGGTCATAAAACTGAGACACCCAAACAATTCACTCCACAACCCTTCTAATCAACTACTCTACGAGACTACAGAAGTGGAACCGAAGGTGCAACACCACCAAAAGCAAAACTACCAGCACTCCCAGTATTTGAATACTTAAAATCATTACAATAAAACCAGAGATCTTTGTAAATGAAAATGTATTTGACTGGCAGGAAGACTTAGGTCGATAGCCTTTTGATTGTACTTATGATCAATAAAGTTTATCTCTCTCTCTCTATCACTATATTGGGGTTGTTGATTTTGATATTTAGAATAGTCTGTTATCAATTGAATCAATTGTCGGGCTACAAAATAGCTTATTTAATTCAAGACTTTGGAACAGAACTTTTGCCAGTTCAACAATGAAATATATAAATTGGAGATGGGCTTGCCTATGGGAGCACCTCCATCTTCTCTCATGGCAGAAATTTTCATGGATAATTTGGAAAGGTCTTATTTAGTTTGAAAACACCCATAATAAAACACATTTTCAAATACTACAGATATGTTGATGACATCCTAATAATATTCACTGGCAGCACAGATCTAGCTTGGGTATTGTTGAATTTGTTTAACACTCTGCATGAAAACATCCACTTCACCTTGGAAATTGGTTTCAACCAGATTAATTTCCTGGATTTAACTCTTACCTTGGACCATAACAGAGTATCTGTGGATGTACACAGAAAGGAATCCCAAACTGTAGCAACCATCAATGAGAGCTCAAACCACCCAGCATGCCATAAGTTTGCTGCTCTAAACTCTTATGTCCACAGAATGTTACATTTACCGTTGAGCAGAGACAGTTTCAACAGGGAATTACAGATAATCAAATATGTAGCTTACAAAAATGGTTACACCTCAGATGTGGTGGACAGACTGCTGATGAGGAAGTTTTTGAAATTGCACAATGAGTCACACCGAAATGATCAGTCCCCAGATGCTAAAAAACAAGTAATTGGAAGATTCTCATTGCCATTTTACGGAAATATGTGCTACCCAATTAAAAAATTTTGAAAAACACAATATTGAAATAGTCTTTAAAGCTAATAATTGTCTCCATAGCCATCTACTTAATTGCAAGGATAAAACACCCATACTGGAGAAGAATGGCGTATACAAATTAAACTGTAAAACCTGTGACAAATTTTATATAGGAAAGACGTTTAGAGCTCTGGGGACTAGAATATCTGAACATATAAGGAACTACAAAGACAAGAGTTCTTTTGGACGACACTTAAGAATAAACGAACATGAATTTGATGAGTCAGAAAATGTTACTCTTTGCACAATTTAGATAAGGGCAACAAACTTGACCTTATGGAAATTTATGAGATAGCCAAAAATTTGAAAACACACCAAAACAAATGTTTAAACACTCAAACGGAATCACACCTCAGCTATCATCCTATATTTGAGAGTTTAATTTGATTACTGCGTTTATGAAATTTCCGAACACACCCATTACTTGCGTCACTTCTCATCTCACGTCTTTGTCAATAATGTCAATTGTCAATGTTAACCATAAAATGAAACTGACGCTGTCATTTGAACGATTGAAATTCACCATTGGAAAAGTTTTACTAAGAATCAGCTTTGTCTGAAAAGTGTGCTTGTTCTCCTAAATCTGAATTTTATAATAACCGGAAAGGTTTATGTTTATGTCAACCTGTATAATCTTGACGAGTAAGTTCTTGAAAATGTCACAGTGTTGTAGTATTTTATTTCATGTTTTCATGTTCATGTTTCATGTTTTCATATTTTCTCCATTTTACAGAGCTCCTGAAGATGCCTAACAAGGCGAAACATGTAGAGCAAATTTTATCAATAAAGATCCATTTACGTACGATTGACTCCTTCATTTACCATAATATTCAAAATGGATTATGGCCACTTGGTTAGTAGTTTATTAAAAGACATAGAAGTTGCAGAAAGAACATGCCTTAGAAAGGTCATAAAACTGAGACACCCAAACAATTCACTCCACAACCCTTCTAATCAACTACTCTACGAGACTACAGAAGTGGAACCGAAGGTGCAACACCACCAAAAGCAAAACTACCAGCACTCCCAGTATTTGAATACTTAAAATCATTACAATAAAACCAGAGATCTTTGTAAATGAAAATGTATTTGACTGGCAGGAAGACTTAGGTCGATAGCCTTTTGATTGTACTTATGATCAATAAAGTTTATCTCTCTCTCTCTCTATCACTATATTGGGGTTGTTGATTTTGATATTTAGAATAGTCTGTTATCAATTGAATCAATTGTCGGGCTACAAAATAGCTTATTTAATTCAAGAGAATAAGAGACAGATTCTCGTCGAATTGAAGTCCCTGTTGGTAATTTTCGGTAGTAAACTCGATTTGATCGAAAGGCAAACTGTTTTTATCACCCGAAGGTTGGATAGGGTGAATAGATAAGAAACTTAATTTCGCAGCAGTCGTAGCATTTTGTCTAGGCGCAGCAAATTCAGAAAGGTTTTTAATTTCACGGCAATCATCGACTGTTGATGTAAGCGGCTTTAACGCAACGTTATCAATATTTGCACTAGATCCCGTGTCGCTAGAAGTAATTGTGTCTGTAGGATTAGAAGAGAATGCAATTGTGCGACGGTTGCCGCATGCCCCGCAACCCATCCCCGTGGGGGCCCGGCTGGCAAATGCCACTTCGACTGTATGGCCAGTCGGACGCTGACAGTGCTGAAGCGGTGGGAAATACAGCATGCTCGATTTATTGAAAGGCGTTGATTTCATGGAGCCAATGAGTTTGTGAACACTTTGGAAATAAAAATTCATTGCCTTAAGTAATTCCTAAATTAACTTATTTTCTTTTTCGTCCTTATAGCTCAAGATGGTTTATTACGAGTATGGAAATATTACACTGAACTTGATTACTATATGTAGTTCAATGAATTTCTCAGAGTATGTAAGTCATTTTGATTTTCTTCAGAACTTGAATGTTATTGGCTGAAGAAACATATGAATCATGACGATTCATCAAATATTTCAATTTAGCTTTTTAACAACAGTTCAGAAAATCTTAACTCGAACAAGGGGATGGAATTACTAACATCAAGCTAATCTTTTATTTCAATTTGGTACTGCTGTGATTTGTTTGTTCCATTGAATAAATTTTTCACATTCCTGTGAAATGATGATTTTTCATTACGGCACCTAATTTTACTAGATATGACTATTTCACATTCATCAATAAAAAAAGGAATCTCGAAAATTTCGAGCGATGTTCACATTTTTAGTTTGTTTTATTTTAAGGTTCAATTTTAATATTATTTTGAATTTCTAACGCAGTATCTGAGGAAGAAGCCAAGTATTTCCTCAACGATCAAGAAGAAGTCGACATTGAGAAGTTTGTTGATGAATGTTGGAATCGTATCAAACCTTTCCTCATGATAGAGTCTGGGGCATTCAAAGACAATAAGGATCAAGATCAGAGACCTGTTGACGAGGAGGAAGAACTCAGTGAAGAAGGTAAACTCATTACTTATCGATTTGAACAGTGGTATTTCCGTGGAGTACTTTTAGATTTATCTGGTTCAATACCTGAATCACCAAACCATAAATTTTCTATTCCCTAACGAATGTAATTATGACTAAAAACATTGAGTATAAATCTACCTAGAGGGGAAACGCAGTTCAAAGAAATGAAGCCAGAAATTCTGCCGGTAAAGTGGCGGTCTCGAGCGTGTAAGCACGGTAACCTTTATTTCATTGTATTTATGGTTGCAGCGACTTGGTCTCTCTGTCTGAGCCATGGCCGGATTTATTCGACATCACCTCTCAGAATATTTTATTATTTAGATATATTGACTTGGAATGTCTAACCGAGAAGTATTATAATTGAGATCGACTCAATAATCAAGAATTTTGAGTTTAATGCAAGGATGTTCGTCCATTCGTTTACACACCTTTTGAATATACCTAATGTATATAATATATACGTAATGTTGTCGAATGCAGGGACTGCGATCTCGATCCGCCGATAATTGATGTATTTTCGTGGTTCTCGGGCGAATTAAATTCTGAAAATTTCACAGAGTCTCCTGGGGGTGTTGATGGTTGTGAATTCGTGAATGTGGTTTGGAACTTTCGTGCGGTTTCATTATTCGTAGATGTTTAATGTACGAATCGGTAATTATATTCCCGTAATACCTGATGTTTAATCGCGTTCACATCTGGCACACAGTTTTTGCGAGTTGAATCGTTTTATTCGGTGTGCAATACGTGTGTTAGACAATTGAACAGAGTCGGACTGAATTTGTTTCTTTTACTTGTTGCGTTTTTGAATTGCGTTATGTCGTCGGAGACTAAGTGTGTTTCTTGCAAGAGAAGAGTGGTTAATCCTGTCAAATGCAGTATATGTTCAACTCCGTTTCATCCAAGCTGTGCAAGTCAAGCAGGGTATGCGCGAGAGGGTAAAATAACGTGTTGCCATCAGGGTGCTGCTGGAGAAGAGGGTGCTATGCTCGGTATGAACAGTCAGGTGGACGCAATTGTGAATCAGTTAACGAAGGTGTTCCAAGCACAGTTTGAGAGGTTTCAAATTGAAATAAGAAATGAATGCTTGGCTCAGATTGGCGATTTGGCCTCGAAGGTGGGTGAGCTGTCTTCAAAATACCAGGATCACCTGGCTGAGACTGAAAAATTGAAGCTTGAAATAACGAAGGTTAAGGACGAGAATGCTCTGCTCATGGAAAAAATTGAAGCGGCTGGGCGTGTAACCAACTCTGACAGAATAATATCGGAGATAAATGATAGGGCATTGCGTGAGAGGAACTTAATGTTGTTCAATGTTTCGGAGAGTACCTCTACGCTGTTGGAAGAACGTATTCCGTTCGACCTGAATCGTGTGAGGGAGATTTTTTCTGCTCTCGAGATGGATGAGAAAGTGGAAAATATTATTAAGGTGGTTCGAGTGGGCTTGAAAAAGGTTGGTAACAGGGATAGACCTATCAAAATTATAATGAAGAACAATGTTGATGTTAAGGAAGTCTTGATGAAAAACAGTGAAAGAGAGAATGGGCAACGTTTTAGAATTTTCAACGATAAAACTCCTCAGCAGCGCGATCATTTGGAAAGTTTGAAAAGGGAAATCGATGAGAGAAGCTTAAAAGGTGAAAAACTAACAATTAGATACATCGGCGGTGAGCCGAAGATCATCAGGAGAAAAAACTAGTTAAGCCCCCTTTACAGCAGAACATAAGGATTTATTACCATAACGTCGGTGGTATTCGTGCGCGATTGGATGAATTAAGGACCTTGGCTATTGACTGTGAATATGATGTTTTGGTTTTGACAGAGACGTGGTTGAGTGCGGATGTGCTTGATGCGGAATTTCAGGCTCCCGAGTGGGATGTTTTCGATGTGATCGATCGAATTTGACTAGTTCCAAGGTGAGGGGAGGTGTGATGATATTGACTCGTAAAGGTTTGTGTGGCAGGACAATATAAAATGTGCAATTCAGGATGTGGAGCAGGTGTTGGTGTCGGTAAACATCAACTCGATCAAGACTATTATATGTGGTGTCTATATTCCCCCTGGCTCTTCTGAGAGTCGTTACCAGCATCATTGCGACTCCATTGAGGAGGTTCAACTCCACGATCCAACTTCCAATTTCATCATTTGTGGCGATTACAATGTACCAACAGCGAGTTGGGATGGCGATAGGTTTGTGTTGTGCTCATCAAATGACTTCCGGCAGTGTGTGGCTGAGACTTTCACCTTTCTTGGCATGCATCAGATTAATAAAGTTCCAAACAGCCGGGGTACGTATTTAGATCTTATATACACTAATATGGTCAACTTGAGTTTGGTGTTCCGGGACTCTCAGATTTTTCATGACTCAATCCATCATAGTGCTGTATCTTTTTTCGTTGAGAATATTGATTTAATGAAGCTTGGGGCTAACCGACCAAGATCATACTATGACTACCGTAATGCCAATTATGTCGGTTTGAATGACTACTTTAGTTCTGTTGACTGGCGAGTCTGTACGCAGTCCGAGGACGTCGATGAATGTGTTGCTAAATTTTATGATATAATCAATGTTGGTTTAGAATCATTTGTTCCTAAGAAAACTAAAATGAGAACTGAGAAATATCCAGCATGGTTTAACAAACGTTTGATATCATTGATAAATAAGAAGAAGCAATTACATAGGGAATATAAAAGATCCATGTGTGCAGACATTTGGGATCAATTCAAGGTGGTTAGAGCGGAATGCAAGCAGTTAAACAGAAACCTTTATAATAGTTACATCGCCGAGATCGACGCGAGCTTGCGAACCAACCCCAAGTTTTTTGGTCATATTTTAAGACACTGAGTCCGTCAAATGATCTTCCAGTTAGTACGCATTTGGATGATAAGATTGCTAACAACGATGAAGAGATTACAAATTTGTTCGCCGATTATTTTGCCAAGACTTACGAAAACGAGCAAATAGCTTCACCTGGAATGCACTCATTACGGGAATGTATTGGTTTGTCTCAGCTGTCCCTATCCACGAGGGAAGTTTTTGAGGGGATCCAGGGTTTGAAGGGTGGCTGTTCGTGTGGTCCGGATGGGGTGCCTGCGATGCTTATAAAGAGGTGTATTTTTTCACTCACAACTCCGATTCGTGATATATTTGAGATCTCCTTGCGAACTGGAAAGTTTCCCTCATACTGGAAAAACGGTTATTTGGTACCTGTGTATAAGGCAGGAGACAAAGAGGATATTAGAAACTATCGAGGTATTGCGCTGCAGTCTGTTTTACCGAAGTTACTCGATAAGTTGGTGTGTGTCAGATTAGTTTGGGAGAGCTCCTCGTTTGTAATAAATCAGCAGCACGGATTCTCTAGGGGTAGATCTACGATGACCAACTTACTGGTTTATATGGAGGATATTATCGGTGCACTGGAGGACGGTAGGCAGACTGACGCCATTTACAGTGATTTTAGTAAGGCTTTTGACAAAGTCAATTTGAATATCCTTATGTTGAAACTACACAGATTGGGAATAGGGGGTATTATGTACGAGTGGTTCAGCAGCTTTTTGAGGAACCGTCTATTGGCAGTCAAACTGAGAGACTGCATTTCCTACTATATTCCTGTTTATTCTGGGGTGCCTCAAGGGTCCCATCTGGGACCCATATTGTTTTGCCTCTTCATCAACGACATCAGTAGTGTGTTTCTCAACTCTGACTATTTGTTGTTCGCGGACGATTTGAAGTTTTACCGTATTATTTCATGTGACAATGACGTCAAGTTACTGCAGCAGGATTGTTATAGATTGGAGGAATGGTGTTTTTCCAATCGCATGTTTTTGAACATCAAGAAGTGCTCAGTGATCACGTTTTCCAGAGGAAGAGACTACATACATTCCACATACGACCTGTGCGGTGAGAGATTAACTCGAACAACGTCAGTTAAGGACTTAGGAGTGTGGTTCGACACGAAATTATCATTTCATTCTCATTTGGCTTACGTGAGGATAAATCGTTGAGACTTTTGGGTCTTGTGCTAAGAAATTGCAGATCTTTTTCTGAGAATGCACTGATTTCTATGTTTTGCTCCCTGATTCGAAGCATTCTTGAGTATGGCTCCTTGGTCTGGTCTCCTAGAGGTGTGGTGGCCTCTCGATCACTGGAGGGTGTACAGAGTAAATTCCTGAGATTTATTGCTCACAAAAGGGGTATACGATATGCTGAAGTGAGTGTTACGGCAATTAGGGAATCGGTGGGACTGTGGTTGCTGTCTGATAGAAGACGTGTATTGGACTGTGCATGTTTTCTTGTTTCCTCACCTGAGTTGTTACAAGACTAACCTTGAATGTGCCTCCTAGAAGAACTAGGCATACTGAGTTGTTCAGGCCGAGAGCGTTACGTACTAATTATGGTAATCATCTATACCTGGGTAGAACTCTTTACTTTATGAACAGGTATCCTGAGTTGGATATCTGCGAGCAGTCACTCAGTAGATTCAGGTCTCAGCTGAGCGTAGTGCTTTCGCGTTCCTCAGTGATGGGTAGAATAAGGTGAAACACTAGATTATTTTATGTTACACTCGATGTCGTAGTTGCTATGTTCCAAAATAGTTTGTTATGTAGTAATTTTTATTTTAATAAGGCTGTTATTTTTTTGTTAAGATGTATTTTTTTCTGTAAAGGGGTTATCCCGTAGAATTATAATAAATAAATAAATAAATAATGAATTTCAGATTTATAATGTCCAAGATGAGATAAGAAATCAAATATTTTCAATGGTTTTGATCTTATTGTTTTCTGCAATTTTCCATTACCGTTAAATCAGTCCATACTTGGGAAGTTATAGACATAAAATCATAAACATTGATATAATGTTACATCTTCAATATTAGTACAAATTCTTGTTAAAATCGTATCATTTTGAGAACTAGCGCCCTGAAACGCCGTCCTCACGCTAGTGCTCTTCAACAATTTTCGTAGGATATAATGACAGCAGAAAGTCTGTCATGGTATTTTAAATTACATAGTATAGAAAGAGCTGCATTTTAGCGCTCGTTCACATTGAATATAACGCATAGAATCTTATAACATTTTTTCAAGTTTAATCATTATTTAATCAATATTCAAATTCATATTCATTACAAAATATAGCGAGAGTTAAATTTTTATGGGACTTTCTATTGTCTATTAAGTTACATAATTGCCTAAAATGTGTGAAACTCCATTAATGTGAAGATATTTTATGGTTGCGTTTACGTTACATTGTCACCAAACCCACTCGGCTCCAGAGAGTGCACAAAGTACCTCCTCGGCTAGCTCTAGAGCTGAGACTACTAATAAAGGGGCGCCACTCTCTTTTATGATAATACAAGGGAAAAAAAAGAGGAAAGTACACTTAAGATCTCATGGTCGCAAAAGGGAGAAAATAACGAACGCACTCTCAGGATGCCAAACGAGCCCGATCACACAAGCGGGAGGTAGTGGCTGGTAGAAAGAATATAGAGCAATTATTTTAATAATATAATGAGCCCAAATGAAATACACAAGGTCCCTCAAACGAGGATATATCTTACAGAAGGTAGATCACTAACGAGTTCTTACTTCACAACCCGAATATTCGATATAATGCTTTATCTCTTACTAAACAAACAGTAATATCACCCCAAGGTATATACTTAGAGCCTCGATGGTAATCGTTATAAATAGCTCTTTACTTATATCTAAGCGACCTTCCCGATAGGTCGGGTTTTAATGTGCTAAACAGTATCCACTGAATTGGGCCTCTTTGATACTAATCATTCTTAACTAAATTCTACAGACTAACCTTCTATAACAGTCTAGGTCGTGGCTTGACTGAAGTACAAAAGGATATAGTTATTCTCACAGTCTCGTAGATGGAAACTGGGCTCAAATATATTCCTGGGCCAACGTAGTACAATTTCTCACAGTAATGCGCCCTAGGTAGACGACAGGTGTGGTATCTTTAGATGGCGAAATCTGGTGGAGGTCCCCCAAAGACAGCTCCCACGGCAGTTCGACGGTAATTCAAAATCAGCCTAGACAAACAGCTCGAAGACTTCAAAGACAGTTCAGAATCTGCGGTACCTCGCAACGGTACAATAATAATTCTCAATTCGAAGCAGAATGATGCTAAAAATACGAACAAAAATCTAAAATACCTCGTGACAAACATAGGTTAACTCACCAATCCCACGTCGTTTTTCCAAACAAATACGCCACTCCGCTAAAGCGCAAAAATCTCATCAACGAACAAACCAAACCAACATGATGAGATTTCTCTCAGGGCTTCAGTTAAAATCCTGTTCAGATCCGCAAAATTGCGATTAATTACTCCAGGATATTTCAACCAAAAATGCGGAAAGACCGACGTAATTGACAACCTACGTCACATGCACAGAACAGGACCACCGACAACCGTCCATTGAAACGTACGCGATAAGCTGGTAAACTACCGCGACTAACGCCACCAGTTCGGTTGGTAGGTACTAACTGGAGCGGGAATTTTGAAACCGTGACAACATTCATTGTGAATAAACCCTCACTATTTTCATCTTTAAGTTGAAAATGATAGCGGAATGTAAACTCGTCATTTCAGTTCGAAATCTTATGTTCGTTCAAAGAAGTGTTTCCTGAAATTCTATAAAAACCCAAGTATAATATATAAAATCATAACTGAGAAGATACAATGACAAAACATGGGAGAAATTCAGATAAATCATGATATGAGGGATTCAATTTATAATGCTACTATCTTGGCCTCCCCTTGAATCTTAGTTCGGAAGAACAAATATCGAAATGAAATAACGATGAATCTTCGTGAAGTACAACATATTTTCTGAAGCCGGCCCTGGCCATCGTCTAATAGTTCGGTAACTCTCCGTTAGATGCTGTAAAAAAAAAATACATTTATTTCCAGAAACATACAGACCATCTATAAACCAGAAAGCGTACTAGTATATTTTTGGCTTCATTTCTTTGAACTGCGTTTCCCCTCTAGGTAGATTTATACTCAATGCTAAAAATTAAGATGTCTAAAATGATGGTGTATACATTTCCAATAATTGGATGGAATGGTCATTCCAAATCTTTGGACAAGAGGACTGTTTCCATAATATTCAGTTGAGGGCGCCTCCAATAATACCTTTCATTGTAATGAACACTTCTTTTCAACGTCCTAGTAGAAGAGCGGCTTTCCACCGACGAAGAGGTGTTCAAAAGAAAAATTTAAAATAAAAAAAATAGTGTTTATTTAGAGTTTCTCCAGACGGGAGAAATCTTCAGGGTTCGACTCGTCGCTAGAAAGGACGAGTCTTCAGTTCTGTAAGATTAGGTAACTCAATAAAATTCCTGAATAACTAAAACTAATTTATTCGAAGCACACAAAAAAACAAAATGAAAATTTTTAGCAAGCACAAAAAAATAATTAAAACAATCTCTGACAAAATATTTTTGGAGGTTTCGGACTATGGACTTTTGACTGTTTATAAATTTTATAACTGACCTTTTTTCTTGGACTTCTAACACGGAACTTCACTAGCGAAATTTCGAACTCACTCAATTACAACACAATTACCATTTTTCTAGAATTTAAGAGACTGACGGCCGGTTTCTGAAACGATGATCATCATAGAAATCAACTAATCAGCTGTTAAATCTATGGTCAACTGCCATTTGAGTTGCTGAAAGGATAGTCAACTAGGTTAATTTGACCACGCTGTTAGTTGACACAGTGGTCAAATATTTCAGGTAAATTGTATGTCAATCGTCATTTTGAGTTTCCGAAACGCAAATTAAGGCTAAATCAGTGGTCAAACTAGTGTCAAGGAACTTGTCAACTAATCGGTGTTGTTTGGCGAATTAACTTGAAAGAAATCTTGTTTATGAATTAAATCTATGTATTTTCCAAGGAAATCTTAATTTTATCGGTAGGTATGAAAATAATTTAATAGTCTTTCATATATAATTTTTTATGAAAAGGCATTTATTTTTTTCCAATTTTGCGATGTAATATGTTTTCGTTAATAATTTAGTTTTCTCTGGAAAAACAAGCATTTTTGCAACAATTGGTGAATCTATTTTTTTATTGTAGATAATAATTTGGATATCAGCTTGGATATAAGCATGTCTAGTAATTCTAGCGAAGATGAGAACCCAAGGCCACGAACTTTTAGGAGGAGAATGAACCCTTTTGATTTCTACAATGATGTGGAATTCAAAAATAGGTATAGACTGTTCAAGGATATTATAACATTACTTCTGAATATGATAGAGGATAAAATAAAGCCCTTAACATCAAGGAACAAATCAGTTACTGCCTTGGAACAAGTACTTCTAACAATAAGCTATTTAGCAACAGGAGCATTCCAAATAACAGTAGCTGACCATATAAGGGTCCATAAAACTACAGCATGTAGAATAATTAAAAAAGTATCTAGAGTCATTGCTGAACTTCGACCCCAGTTCATATCTATGCCAAGAACAGAGGATGAACGGAATAGAATCAAATCAGAATTTTATTCTATAAGTTCATTTCCGAACGTGATTGGATGTGTAGACTGCACACATATAAAAATACAGTCACCTGGAGGTCCACAAGGTGAGCTTTTCAGAAATAGAAAGGGATACTTTTCTCTTAATGTTCAGGTGATTTGTGATCCCGCAGGGATTATTTATTGGAGGACAGTGGCTACCCTTGTCGCTCATATTTATTGACTCCATTTCTGAGGCCATCAACTCCCGGTGAGCAAGCGTACAACAGAGCACAGATCAAAACGAGGAATACTGTTGAAAGAACATTTGGTGTCTTGAAGAGACGTTTTCCTTGTTTGTCTATGGGAATTAGGCTGAAAATGGAGACAACCATGAATATCATAGTGGCATGTTGTGTTCTGCACAATTTGGCATTAGTTCATAATGAAGACGTAGCAGACTTTGATATCGGAGAGAACTTCCCAGATGATCCCCAAATACTTCTACAAATGATGAAAATATATCAGTCAGATCTTTGTTAGTATTAACACATTTCAATGTTCAATAATAATTGTGGAAGAAGACTCGGATCAAAGGTCATACAATCCGTCACAAAAATCCTATGAAGTAAAAGTAGTGCGTTGAGGAACAGTTGTTACAATAGCTCAAATAAATTTATATTCTAATCTACTCTTATTTATAGACTGAAAACATTCTATAAATCCAATTACACCAAATTTCATTTCATTGTTTTTACTTCTGTGTACTGTGATAAAATAATAAAATTGGATGATGTATGAACAAGGTTGTTTGCTCAATTATTTTGAATACTTCAAATTAAAACGATATTTTTCATTTTATTGACCTATTGATGATAAATTTTTCAGTTGAAAAACAGCATCTGTATTTTAATACACCAGATACGACTTAATACACAGGTACAGTTAAGCCGCTAAACGATTCATAAATGCAATCTATCGTAAGAAACAGTTGTAAGCAAGTTCAACCAGGTATTTTTTTATGGTCACTTGAGGAAAATTATAAGGGTGTTGAAATTCAAACATCAGTTATCGGATAATTTTAAAATCTTAACCACAAAACACTGATATCTTAACCTCTTTAATCACAGAATATTAGTATTTATCGGAGAATCTGTGGTTGGACAGTCTGGCAACAGGGTCGCCTCATGTCATCTGAAAATGATCATAGATTAGTTAAATATGCACTGAACATCCTTTCGGAAACTCAAATTGATTTGACATCTCTGTCAAGATGATCGTTGTGTTAGTTGACATGAGATTTGATCATCCTTTCAGAAACTGGCCGTGAATTTCTTCTATACTTTTTTTTAATGTTTTCTGGTGACGGATCACGTTGAACTGACTTTCCATTCCCTAATTTTTCCTAATATCCCTTTGTCCGTGGGCATTATCGAACATAATCCGGAATTCCCTAATTTCTCTTAATTGGTGCCCTTTTTCGATAGTTCGAAATTTACCCCAACTACTTACGGCCAGTTTCTGAAAGGATGATCAAATCTCATGTCAACTAACACAACGATCATCTTGACAGAGATGTCAAATCAATTTGAGTTTCCGAAAGGATGTTCAGTGCATATTTAACTAATCTATGATCATTTTCAGTTGACATGAGGCGACCCTGTTGCCAGACTGTCCAACCACAGATTCTCCGATAAAAACTAATATTCTGTGATTAAAGAGGTTAAGATATCAGTGTTTTGTGGTTAAGATTTTAAAATTATCGGATAACTGATGTTTAAATTTCAACACCCTTATAATTTTCCTCAAGTGACCATAAAAAAATATCTGGTTGAACTTGCTTTCAACTGTTTCTTACGATAGATTGCATTTATGAATCGTTTAGCGGTTTAACTGTACCTGTGTATTAAGTCGTAGCTGGTGTATTAAAATACAGATGCTGTTTTTCAACTGAAAAATTTATCATCAATAGGTCAATAAAATGAAAAATATCGTTTTAATTTGAAGTATTCAAAATAATTGAGCAAACAACCTTGTTCATACATCATCCAATTTTATTATTTTATCACAGTACACAGAAGTAAAAACAATGACATGAAATTTGGTGTAATTGGATTTATAGAATGTTTTCAGTCTATAAATAAGAGTAGATTAGAATATAAATTTATTTGAGCTATTGTAACAACTGTTCCTCAACGCACTACTTTTACTTCATAGGATTTTTGTGACGGATTGTATGACCTTTGATCCGAGTCTTCTTCCACAATTATTTTTGAACATTCAAATGTGTTGATACTAACAAAGATCTGACTGATATATTTTCATCATTTGTAGAAGTATTTGGGGGATCATCTGGGAAGTTCTCTCCGATATCAAAGTCTGCTACGTCTTCATTATGAACTAATGCTAAATTGTGCAGAACACAACATGCCACTATGATATGCATGGTTGTCTCCATTTTCAGCCTAATTCCCATAGATAAACAAGGAAAACGTCTCTTCAAGACACCAAATGTTCTTTCAACAGTATTCCTCGTTTTGATCTGTGCTCTGTTGTACGCTTGTCAAGAAATATGAGCGACAAGGGTAGCCATTGTCCTCCAATAAATCACCTGAACATTAAGAGAAAAGTATCCCTTTCTATTTCTGAAAAGCTCACCTTGTGGACCTCCAAGTGACTGTATTTTTATATGTGTGCAGTTTACACATCCAATCACGTTCGGAAATGAACTTATAGAATAAAATTCTGATTTGATTCTATTTCGTTCATCCTCTGTTCTTGGCATAGATATGAACTGGGGTCGAAGTTCAGCAATGACTCTAGATACTTTTTTAATTATTCTACATGCTGTAGTTTTATGGACCCTTATATGGTCTGTTATTAGCTACTGTTATTTGGAATGCTCCTGTTGCAAAATAGCTTATTGTTAGAAGTACTTGTTCCAAGGCAGTAACTGATTTGTTCCTTGATGTTAAGGGCTTTATTTTATCCTCTATCATATTCAGAAGTAATGTTATAATATCCTTGGACAGTCTATACCTATTTTTGAATTCCACATCATTGTAGAAATCAAAAGAGTTCATTCTTCTCCTAAGAGTTCGTGGCCTTGGGTTCTCATCTTCGCTAGAATTACTAAACATGCTTATATCCAAGCTGATATCCATAATTATTATCTACAATAAAAAAAATAGATTCACCAATTGTTGCAAAAATGCTTGTTTTTTCAGAGAAAACTAAATTATTAACGAAAACATATTACATCGCAAAATTGGAAAAAAATAAATGCCTTTTCTTAAAAAATTATATATTAAAGACTATTGAATTATTTTCATACATACCGATAAAATTAAGATTTCCTTGGAAAATACATAGATTTCATTCATAAACAAGATTTCTTTCAAGTTAATTCGCCAAACAACACTGATTAGTTGACAAGTTCTTTGACACTAGTTTGACCACTGATTTAGCCTTAATTTGCGTTTCGGAAACTCAAAATGACGATTGACATACAATTTACCTGAAATATTTGACCACTGTGTCAACTGACAGCGTGGTCAAATTAACCTAGTTGACTATCCTTTCAGCAACTCAAATGGCAGTTGACCATAGATTTAACAGCTGATTAGTTGATTTCTATGATGATCATCGTTTCAGAAACCGGCCGTTAGAAATCTAAATTTCATTGGCTTTAGTCAATTGAGTCTCTCGATGCAAACCTCTGATTGGTCTACTGATTTAATTTAAACTTTTTACTAAAGATCCACCTTTTTCCCATCGTTAATTCGAAACCATAAGCCCTTAAGGTAATAAATGTATCATAGGTCGAACTCCCCTAGCTAATTCCCAAATTTCATTACGTCGTACATCCATCAAGATTTCCATGTAGCGCATCAATAAATTTTGTTTGAAATCTTAGGTTTTATGATTATTGGTGTGATATTTTTGAGAGGTTTATTACTGTCTGGAATGTCTGAGAATTTCGATTAGATATGGTCTTTTGCTTATCAAGACCCATTATCCAGCATCGCTAGACATATCATATTACATCATGAATATTTTACACATATTTGTTTTCATCCATCAATTTAAAATCCGTCAAGCAAAGTTTTACGTTTGCAGAATTACATATACTAGAATGGAAACTTAAGGATATTTAACTGATATTCGGTTATTATTTGACTTGAATACTGTGTTGCACCATCTACCAGTCATAAAATGAAAGAGCCCTCTCGACCCAAACCTGTAAAACAAAATTTAATCAGTGCATACACCCTTATTCTATACATCTCGCTACAAATAACGTCATTTTGACGTCAGTTCTGTAATCTCTATGACACCTTCAGTTTTATTCCCTTCAATTCACACGAAGTATTTATAATTATCTATATACTGAAAAAAAAATATTGACTGCAGGATTAAAATTTTGCAGCAATTTTTCCGTCAATTCTTGCGAATTCCCATCAAAGACATTCTAACCACAATGTTCTGCTTGTAATTCAGTTGGTGACCGTAAGTGAGCATTGCACCATATGCTGCCTACATAAATAGTCCGTTTTATTTTTTGCTAATGTGTTTGTTGGTAGGTGTAAACTGGAATTAATTAATATTTTTAACAAAGCCTCTTACATTTTTTTTCCTAACATTTCTTTACTGACATCGTCTTTTGTTTCAAAAGAATAAATTCTACATACAAATTTTTCGATAGATTTAAATTTATTTGACTCTTCTGTTACTTCATTCGATTTATAAGCATATTAAATGTCAACGTCTCTTGAAATTTCTCAGATTTGGTTAATATTTGAAATATATGCTGTACATAATGAATCTCCCATTTTTCGCATTCGACAATATGTCCGCGAACAGGAAGGTTGGTGCGAGCGATGCTCTTCAAATCGAATCGCTTAAATGTGGTTCATGTAAACAATCTTTAATTAAAGTTGGTTTTAAATGTAACCATTGTCCCACTGTTTATCATCCAAGGTGCGGTTCAAAATTGAAAAAATGTTGTGGTGAAAATTTGATTTCCCCATTCCTCAGTCAAAATAGTACCTCGAATGTACCAAATGAATCGGAGCCTGAAAGTGTACAAATCTCTGGCGAGTCTACCCATCAGGATCTACTTCTGAAAATAATTGAAGAATTAGAGTTCAAAAACTCAATTCTGATTGAAAATTCGTTTCTATTGAAAGACAAAATAATGTGTTTTGAAAATGAGATATCGATATTGAAAAATAAAGTAAACATACGGGAGAATATAACTACAGATGATGTCAACAAGAAGGTGCATATGCAGAGTACGATAAAAGCGGCTACTCCCACGTATGTCAGTGAACCCAAAAATGTGGTAGTAAATGATGGAAAGAAAGTAACTTCGAATCAGTCGAAAATAACTAAACCAAATATAACATTATCCGATGTAAATAATGCTTTAAGCAAAATAATGGATCCATCCAGTCAACAGGACACTCCCGCACTAGAGCAGAGGGCGAATGAACCACTATCGAACACGAAATGGCAGACAGTATCCCATAAAAGAAACAAAAGAACTTTTCGTCAGGCGTTAGTGGTTGGTAACTATTCAGGATCATCTACCATTGTAGGTATTGAAAAGTATAAACCTCTTCATGCAACGAATTTGAAACCGGAGACAACACCGGAGGAACTTTTGGCCTTTCTGAAACCAAACTTCACGGACGTGAAATGTGAAGCATTAAAATCGAAATATCCAGAGAGTTACGCATCTTTTAAGGTTTTGATACCAAGAGGCCAGCTTGACAAAGCATTGGAAGCAGCTTGTTGGCCAAAAAATGTGAGCGTCCATCATTTTTTTCAAAAACGAGTGCCACATCCGTCCCAATCATGAAACGAAGGTCGTATAATGAAGATTCCCAAAAGATCCAACTGAAAATCATGCAAATAAACACTCAGTCTATCTCGAATAAACTAAAATATTTACTGGTGTAAATATGAGAACATTGGGTTGATGGTGCTTCCAGGATATCGGCAATCTGATTTCTTCTGACGTCCTGGCAGGAGGCACGGTGGTACAGTTTTGTATGTGAAAAGCGATATTCAAGTGAAAAATATCTTAATTTCCAAATATTCAGAAGAAATGCATTTTGAAGTCTGTGGCACGAAAGTGATGTATCACGGTATAAAAATAGGAGTTTTGAGTATTTATAGGCCCCCATCAGGGAATTTTGAGATATTCCTCCAGAAATTTACTGCTGTTATGCAGTTTTGTAGTAGGTTAGTGGACAACTTCTTCATATGTGGTGATATTAATGTTGATTTTCTGGAACCGGGGTGTAATATGAGAAAATTGTTATTTGATGTACTTATCAGCTTTAATTTACATGTAACATCGCAAGAGGCGACTAGAATATTCACCAATGTTTCTGGAAGGACATCATCCTCTAAAGTTGATTACATCTTAACAGATGTTGACCAGGAATATTGTAGTTCAAAAGTAATTGAAGCAAGCCTCAGTGATCATAAGGTCATATTAGTGAATTTTAAACTTCCAGTTAATCTCCCATGCACACAACTGGCTAATAAAAGATACGTAAGGTTCTTCTCCAAAGAAAGAATAGAAGAGTATGTGGCATCTCTCTCTGCGGTTTGCTTTGATGAAATTTATGTCAATGGTAATGTTGATTCATGCTTTCGAATATTCATGGATGCCATAACTCATTTGATTGACCGGCATTTTCCTGTTAGGCACATTACCTCTCATACTAAAAATTGGGTAACAAAAGAAGTTAGGCAGGCAAGTCTTCATTTGAAAGATTTACATTGGTTTCACTCTGAATTGAGGTCTGTACATTCTCTTGTGATTTACAAAGAATTCAAGGCGTATTATAGTAAGCTATTGAAATCAACGAAATACAACTTTTATGCAAATATAATTGAAAATTCAGTCAACAAAAATAAAAGTATTTGGAGAATTGTTAACCAGGAAACTGGTAAGAAAAGTATAAAAGAGAATATGTCAATTAATGTACACGGAGTCCTTTGTTCCGAGTCGTCTACAATAGCTGCAGCCTTTGCGGAATATTTTTCTAGTATTACAACTGTTAGCCTTCAGCAACACTATGGAAATAAAATATCTCACATCTGCACAACATCTAAGATGGAATCGCATAGCTTTTGCTTTTATCCAGTTGATACAGCGGAAGTCATAAACGTCATAAATTCATTAAAAAATAAGAAGAACACAGGTACTGACTGTATCTCTTCACGAATATTGAAAGTCTCTGCTGGATACATTGGCAGTCATCTTGCTCACCTGATAAATCTTTCAATATCATCTGGCATCTTTCCATCTTCACTCAAGATAAGCACTGTCATTCCAATACACAAACGGAATGATGTGACTGAAATAATTAATTACAGACCAATTTCAATCCTGAGTAGTATTTCCAAAGTTATTGAGAAAGTGGTATTAAAGCGTATGCTAGATTATTTAGATAAGTTCAATATTATCACAAGTTGTCAACATGGATTCAGAATCGGTTGCTCAACTAAGACGGCAGCCACTTCGTTTATTGAGAGTACTTATAGATGGTTGGATGACGGTCTCTATGTCGCGGGTCTGTTCTTGGACCTATCGCGTGCATTCGATTGTTTGTCTATTCCATTTATAATGAGCAAGCTATATAACTTAGGATTCAGAGAAATCATCTCGGACTGGTTGCATAGCTTCTTGGTTGAAAGATCAATAGTTGTCAGAGTGGGCGACTCATATTCCAGCAAATATAACATAGATATCGGTGTTCCTCAAGGATCGGTGTTGGGACCTCTCCTGTTTATATTATTCGTGAATGATTTGCCTGAACACCTTACTGTCTCCAAATTAATAAAATTGGTTTTATTCGCCGATGACACCTCTATTGCGATGGCATCTGGGAATATTGATGAACTTCTTTCGTGCTGTAGCAGCCTAATAATGAGCTTCCTACACTGGTGTAAAGCCAATGCACTTGTTGTGAATTTAGGAAAGACCAACCTCATTTCCTTTGGAATTAGGGATTCGCTTCCATTGACTCTCCAGTTGGGAGATGTGACAATTTCTTCTTCGGAAAATGTGAAGTTTTTAGGTGTTCATCTCGACAGCAATCTGAGATGGTGTGAGCATATTGATGTGTTAAGTAAAAAACTGAATACATCCTATTATGCTATAAATAAGTTGAAATTGTGTTTACCACTACAATCAGTTCTGGACGTGTACTACAGTTTAGTTTACAGTCATTTACAATTCAACATCATATTAGGGGGAGCTTCTACTGACGTGAACAGAATATTTTTGGCACAAAAAAGGATTATACGTCTGATTTTCAATACCAGTCAACTCTCCTCTTGTAGACCACTTTTCATCAAGCATCACATTTTGACGGTCCCTTGTATTTATATCTACAAATGTCTGTTGTTTATTAAACGAAACTTAAGTAATTTTATTGGACTGTCACACTTTCACAATTATTGTACGAGAAACTCACAAATACTTTGTCTGCCTCAACATAGAACATCAAAATTTGAACTCTCCCCATCTTACAAGGGCATAACATTTTTCAATAATTTACCAGATGAAATAAAAAGATTAAATGAGATAAAATTTAAAACCACCATAAAACGTATATTAATTGAAAAATCTTACTATAGTATTGCGGAATATTTAGCCGATGGTCATTTTGCATAAATTTTGTATACTAGTTTCATTGTATTCGTTTTGATTATTTCTAATTACTTTCTCTTTACTGGGAACTTATTTCATTTGACCTGTCCTATACATTCTTATTTGTAATGTCAAAGGGATCAATAAAGAATTATTATATTATATTATTATTATATATTATTTTTTGTGTATTTCATTCATATTCGAATACATTGCCTTTTTGCTTGTACTCATATCAATTGTTATTTGAACATTTCATGTTTGCCAACATGATAATTAGAGTCAGAGCAATGTACTCTGACACGAATTAAAGGATAATTGCTGAAAAATTGTTGTAACCTCCGGTTTGCGTTTTTATTTCATAACATAAATAATTATGAATATTTCACGTGATTTGAGTGATAACAATAGTCGAGGTTTTGAGATCTCAATATTTAAAGAATGTCAAGGTTTTTTTTCCATTTTTCAGCATTCCATGATTTTTCTGATTTTTTTCTAACTTTTTTTCTGATCAAGCGAGAAATTTCACATCGGAAATGATATGTTGGATTTGTTTTAGCAACTGAAACTTAATATAATCAAAATCAGTTTACTATGTCATGTTGGCGCGATTATTAAAATGGTGGTTTTTATCATTTTTAAAGCAGTTTCCAATTTTTTTGAGGTATAAGTTTATTATTATGTTTTATATATCAATTATTAAAGAAAAAAAATCGAAATCAGATTGCTGGTTATCACTAAACGTGGTGACGTAAATTCGACATCTTTTGCGCGCCGAATTGCAGCTTGCTGATAATCAGTTTTTTTTGTACGTGGACCCGCGAACTATTAGACTTGGTCACATTTTGATGATGATGATGCTTATTGTTCAAAATATAGTGTTGTCGCTCATATGAAACTTAAATCGGTTGTGAGGCTAAATTATGTTTACTCGGGTAGCCCTTAATTGTTTATAAACAGAGCTTTCTAAAAAATTCCCCATATTATTACTTGAACCATTACATAGATATATTAAAAAATGGGATTAAAATAATCATTATTTTTTAAAGAACAATCGGAGAATGGTGGAGATGATGAAGAGGAAGATGATGCTAAAGAGGCCCAAGTACCAGAAGTTCAAGAAGAAACTCCTCCAATAGAATATGATGATGAAACACAGAAGTTGGTTGATGCTGCTACCGCTGCTAGAAATGAATATTCAGATGCGGAATCTGCTGTGAGAGACCTTGAATCGGAAATCCGGGAAATAAAAGAATATTTGGAGAAAGATTTTGGAACAGATGAAGAATATGCACCTCTACTGGGCCAGTGTTTCGAATATGTTGACCATGAGTACATCTATAAGCTATGTCCCTTCGATAAAACAGTGCAACAGCCAAAATCGGGTTCCTCTGAAACCCGCCTAGGCACATGGGGTCACTGGTCAGGTCCAGATCATAATAGGTATGAAAGAATGTCATATGAGCGGGGACAGGCTTGTTGGAATGGCCCACAGAGGTCTACTGTTGTGAACATTTCATGTGGTAGTGATAATAAAGTAACATCTGTATCTGAACCTAATAAATGTGAATATGTTTTTGAATTTTCAACTCCCGCAGCATGTTATGAGATTGCAACTGATTCTCACGAAAGTGCGCACGATGAACTTTGAGCATGTAAAGTGAAAGTTAACTTTGACTTCTCGTGATTTAGTAATAAGAATAATAACATTTGATTTCATGTGATCATTATGTACTTTTTATACAGTCTACTATGAAAAGCGTATCAATGATAGAATAGATATTTATTAAAGATATTGTATTATGATGGATGAGGTTCATTTGGTCAAAGTGCAAAATTACAATGTGGTATTCACGACTGATCAGTAAATGGAATAATTTAAGTAAATACGGTTTGTTTTTTATATGAACCTTTACCTGTTTCCAATGTTTTCCCAACTAACCGAAAATCTGCTTCTCAACAGAAGCTTCATTGATGTGGTGGACTTCAACATGTAAAAGTGTCTATCAAAAAATTTAGAAAGCACTGACGTGAGGTCAGATTGCTTTGGCGCTCTTGTTGAGCTACTTGCGGGTAAATATTCAAACCTTAACAAATCTATAAGCTCTCTGATCGGGTGAACAATAGTCTTTTTCCGTACTATGGGACAATGTGATGCAAATATGAAAGCCTAATGAATAAACAAACCTTTATCTCAATTTGAAAATAACTACTCATAATTTTCACCAAATTTTGTTCTATGCTTCTCCTAAAAACTTACGTCATTGCTTTTCTTAGTTTTGACAACGCCATCAAATTCTTTCTCTATAATAATATTAATAATAAGGCTTTATTTCCAACAGGCTAGATTGCCCAGTTACAGGAAAAAATACATAATTGAATAGAACAGTAATTGAAATATTCAAACATATCGATATTACTACAAACACATGAGTGCAAGTTGATTCAACATTAGGATATCAACACAAGAACCAATATATGGTGAATAACAGTGGAATATAAAAAAAAAATATATATATGCATATTCAGTCTGTTGTTTCTTTGAATTGAAACAACACTTGCTTGAAGTTTTAGGCAACTGAACGACCAGACTCAGAACGTTCAAGGGATGTCTTAACTCCACAGTTGCCGAAGAGGTGTATTGATCAAACTAATGGTGAATGATGCTTTATTGATTACACACTAATCTTATATACTAAATTGAGTAATGACGATAACAATAACATTGCCATATTTGGACATTTTCTAGGTCCCTTGTTACGTCAATTGTTTCTAGCCAGTCAGCAGATTTCGGTCGGTCAGCGACTCGCTCGGCGTGATCCACTTTTGATTGTTTAATAATTTGAATGGAATTTGCCATGTTATCGAATATGAATATTTTTTAGGATTATGTTTGAATTTCGAACATTACTCCCAAGGCCGAAAATGCTACAGGCTAGGATGTTGGAACTCCAGTGTTGGAAATCTGTTACTTCTATTGTCCTATTTCCTAATTAATGTCCTATTTCCTAATTAATGTCCTATTTCTAAATTGTGTGACCCTCGATGCTTTATTGGGCATGGTCAGGAGTGGGTGCTGACGTCCGGAGTTGGTCTCTCGTCTGGCGTTTTGTTTCGGCCTCGGCGTAAAGCTGTTCAAGGTCGAAACATTGCTGGCGTGGTTTTGAACTCGGTGTGATTTCTGTCAACGGAATTTCGGCTTCTGCTTCATTTGTTTCCGTGGTGGATCTGCTACTTCCTCTATACCGAAGAAGTGGACGTATATATCGCATACAGATGTATATTATAGCTATTGTGGCTATCGCAGAGATTCCTATCACAGTGGTTGTAGCAAGAGGGTGTGAAAAATGTTTCCAAATATGTGAATTTGGTTCCTCTTCGTTCATGATAATTTTGGTTAGATTTGCAGAGATGTTGTCTATTGCTGTCTCGGGATCGATGAGGTGTTCATTGGAATGATTTGAGCTCCCTTGCCATGAGATCAATGGGATTGGCTTGCTGAACGTTTTTGTTGATTTCATCTCATTCGTGAACCTCGCTCGAAGAATTATATTTTGCGTTCTGAGTAGACAGTCTGCTCCTATATGAATTGTTCCAGTTCCATTGATGGTTATTTCTTCTCGTTTTCCTCCGCATAGTTTTGATATAGTGTAGGGTTGGTTGGAAATGAACATCCACGTATTTGGTTTGATCAGTTCTTTCCATAATATGTCTCGGACTCGAATGCTGGAGAGTTCACAGTTGAATTTCTCATTTTTCTGGTAAATGCTTTGGACAATGCAATTGGGGTGCTGCTCCATGTTTTTTACCATTCCAGGATTATAAATGTATAGGCCTTCTCGTAGTTTTACGGCTTCTTTAACATCCTGTTCATTTATTTCGAAGTATCTTTGACTGTTGTACTCTACTGCTAGTAAGTCGTTGGATACTTTTGGTGTTATGAATATGTCTTCTGTCTTCTTAACTGGCACGGGAACACCAAAAGTATCCAACGACTTACTAGCAGTAGAGTACAACAGTCCGGCTCGAAGGACCAAAAAATGTTGTTTCTTTGAATTGAAACAACAATTGCTTGAAGTTTTAGGCAACTGAACGACCAGACTCAGAACGTTCAAGGGATGTCTTAACTCCACAGTTGCCGAAGAGGTGTATTGATCAAACTAAAGGTGAATGATACTTTATTGATTACACACTAATCTTATATACTAAATTGAGTAATGACGATAACAATAACATTGCCATATTTGGACATTTTCTAGGTCCTTGTTGCGTCAATTGTTTCTAGCCAGCCAGCAGATTTCGGTCGGTCAGCGACTCGCTCGGCGTGATCCACTTTGATTGTTTAATTATTTGAATGGAATTTGCCATGTTATCGAATATGAATATTTTTAGGATTATGTTTGAATTTCGAACACAGTCGGTAACAAAAATTCACCAAGAAAAAAAAAGTTAACAATGAAAATTGCAAATAATCACCATTATTACATAGCAACAATGACTTGCATACGCTTAAAAAAACAAATTGAATTCTACTTCATCAACGTCCATTCAACCTCAAAACCCTACTTATCTCCGAGAACGAATCATGGTTAATATCGCAATTCTCAGATATATCATTAAATATGGAACACATGTATCTCACAGGGGACTGAATAAGTGAGTTCGTCCTAGGCGTATCCATGGCGAAGCACTGCTGAAATCTAGAGGACATCCGGGGGACACGGAACCCAACAGAGGAGAGAAGTGCTGGGCAATCAACAAGACCGTGCAAAATGTTGTACAAAAACTTTAGGGATAACACTCTTGCACCCATTTCAAGAGACCGAGCTCCGAACCTTTCGAGTAACTCATCTTGATCAAATCCTCTGGCTGGATAGACGCCGTCTTCTCTCCAAACCAAATACTTCAGAAACCTTCGCGAAATTGACTCTAAATACTTCTTATGTACCCTATAAATAGGATGCCAAATCATGAAACCAAATGTCAATCTACTCCTTATCAAGGAATCAAACAAACGAATGAGGGTTTCTGTGCTGCTGAAATGACGGGCATTTCTAACAATAAACCCGTAGGTCCTAGATGCAGTCACCACAATATTACTCATGTGCGGGACGAAGCTCAAACGCTGATCAAATATAATACCAAGATCCCTGGTCTCAGTCACTCTTGTGAGAACCGAGCTACCAACCGCGTAGTCAAAGTGCAGAATACTTCGGTTCCTTGAAAAGGAAAGCACACTGCATTTCACAATATTCAAGCACAGCCGGTTGGCAGTACACCACTCAACCAAAGCGTTCAGTGCATTCTGCAGGATAACGCAATCCGACCAATCAATAATCCTTTTAAACAATTTGAGATCATCGGCATACATTAATTTGTCAACCGCCAAGCAGTCCAATAAATCGTTAACAAAAAACAGAAACAAAAGAGGTCCCAGGTTAGACCCCTGTGGTATGCCGGATGTAGCAACATAGTCACCAGAACGATGACACTCGAACTGAACAAATTGACGTCTTCTGTGAAGATATGATCTCATCAAAGACACCAAGCTGACAGAGAAGCCCACTCCAGCACCGAGTTTCTGCAACAAAAGATCATGATCCACTCGATCAAATGCCTTCGCGAAATCGGTATACACCACATCGACCTGTGCACCATCATCAAGGCTCTCGAATGCAAACTGCGCGAAAGTTACCAAATTCGATATGCAAGATCTACGCGTCATATATCCGTGCTGTTCCATGTGCAGTTGCTTTTTAACCATTGAATATATATTATTGTATAAGATGATCTCGAACAATTTCGCAAAGTTTGACAATATACATATCGGCCTATAGCTGCTCACAAGCGATGGATCACCTTTCTTCAAGATAGGTACAATCTTACCAACCTTCCAAACTTCAGGGAATACACATGTCTTCAGGATAAGGTTGAAAATATGACGTAAAGGTACACAAAGTACACCGATACAATCCTTAACTAAGAAAGCCGGCACCCCGTCCGATCCGGCCGTTTGATTTGCTTTCATTTTCCTAGCGGCAAATAAAATATCCTCTTCCACGATCCTATCGAAATTAACAACATCATGAGCAACTCCAGAGTCAACATCATCTGAAGAAGTAGTACCTGGACTGTCATAAACCGAACTAAAGTAAGTTGCCAAAGCATTAACTATCTCCCCCGGCTTACTGTACTTTTCGCTTCCATTGCTCATTACACCAGGCAAACGAGAGCCACTCTACTAACTAAGTTTGTAATATCTGTAACTTTTTTCTTAAATTTCAATAGGAGTGAAGATGTTTTCATACTTTCATATTTTTTTTTTTTTTTTAATAAAAGGCCCTCTTACACACGTGGGCCTTTTATTAAAAAAAATTATGAAAGTATGAAAACATCTCCACTCTCTATTGAAATTTAAAAAAGTTACAGCTATTCTAAACTTAGTTTTATTTTAAAATGTTCTTTGGTTTATAACGTTGCTAACCATATGCTATTTACGTAAGTCAATAAAAAAAATAATACTGCAAATAAGGTTTTAGTCAGAAGAGTGAAGAAAGTCGCACCTAAATAAAAGTACGGATTTCGACACAACACAGCGAGCAAGGAAATTTTACCTGCCCGTTTTAGACGCGTGCGAATTATTATTACTATTTCTGTCCTTATGTTGGATTGGGTTAGTCGCCGCTGACTTGACCCTACCGTCATTCGAGATTTAACTGTCTCTGCTGTTGGAAGTGTCGGTGCAGCGTTGTTCAGTTTTTTAAATTTGTATTTTTTTGCTTTTGTTACTTTTATCGACTTTTTGCTACTGTTGTTTTAATTTTGGTTGTTGATATGCCTAATTTCACCAACGCTGAGTATGCTGATATGGTGATGGCATATGGCAAAGCCGATGGTGTTGTTCGTGCAGCTCAAAGGATTTATCAAGCCAAATTTCCTGATCGAAGATCGACCACTTATCGACGATTAAGAGAGACTGGAAACTCAAAGAGCAACGACACGAATGCTTGTAGTTGGATCTTCTTCAAAGGCTTGAAGTATTTGATCGTCAACTGCTACATGGTGTTACCTCACATTGACCCGAAGCTATTGAAAATTTAAGTTTCTAGTCTCTCTTAATCGTCGATAAGTCGTCGATAATGTTTCGTGGTGGGGTAATCTTCGATCAGGAAATTTGGCTTGATAAATCCTTTGAGCTGCACGAGCAACACCATCGGCCTTGCCATATGCCATCACCATATCAGCATACTCAGCGTTGGTGAAATTAGGCATATCAACAACCAAAATTAAAACAACAGTAGCAAAAAAACGATAAAAGTAACAAAAACAAAAAAATACAAATTTAAAAGACTGAACAACACGGCACAGACACTTCCAACAGCAGAGACAGTTAAATCTCGAATGACGGTAGGGTCAATTCAACCTAAGGACAGAAAAAGTAATAATAATTCACACGCGTCTAAAACGGGCAGGTAAAATTTCTTTGCTGGCTGTGTTGTGTCGAAATCCGTACTTTTATTCAGGTGCGACTTTCTTCACTCTTCTGACTGAAACCTTATTTGCAGTATTATTTTTTTTATTGACTTACGTAAATAGCATATGGTTAGCCTCGTTATAAACCAAAGAACATTTTAAAATAAAACTAGGTTTGTAATAGCTGTAACTTTTTTTTTTAAATTTCAATAGGAGTGGAGATGTTTTCATACTTCCATAATTTTTTTTTAATAAAAGGCCCACGTTATAATTTTTTGGTGTTATCTGTAACAATAAATACTTTTTTTTTAAACACACACTCATGTAGACTTAATACAATAAAAAAAAATGCATGTAAAAGCACACGCAAAAAGAGTTATGGGGCTTCGAAGGGTACATTTTGGGTAGTTTAGAAAAACCTAATAAAAAATCATACCTCCGTAACCGTAATACTAAGGACCCAGGTTCCAAGACTGAAAAGGTAGCAAATGACCCTATCAACGCCCCAAAAAAATTTGACGGTCCATGTCCCTGTATAAAATAACAACTCCGCTTCGAAATGAAATATCCGAGTTGAAGAATGTTATTAAACAACAAAACTATCAAATGACGTCACTCGTAGATGAAATGAAATCGATGAAACAGGTAAAAAACATCGATACAGTAGTGGAGACAGATGCGGGGAATTCCTCTGATAAGGCGGAGTCACCTAGAAGTCCTCTCAATGAAACACCTGCTGCATATTGTTTATCTACAACTGTTCCGGATAATTCAATACCCTTTACACAACTTAATTCGATTGGAGGTGGGCATATCATGAATAAGGGTTCACAATCACAAGCAAATAAGTCATCAGTCCGATCGAAAGGGAAAAATGAGAATGATTGATCCATAGTGGGAAAGGCGACTAATAACCTTGTAAAAGCTAAACCAAAGAATGTGCGTAAGCAAAGTAGAGGGACTCAAAAAAATCGAATAACTGGCTCATCGAATGAAACGAGTACATTAAAAGTAGTTCCTAAGCGATCACATATATATGTTACTAGACTATGGTACAGAAACAAAAACGTCTTATATTGTAGATCAGCTGAAAATGGTTGCTCCTGAGGTTACATGTGAGAAAATGGTCTTCAAGGGGAATATTCATCATTTAAAATATCAGTGAACGAAGAGAACGTCAAGTCTGCAATAGATCCAGCTAGATGGCCAAAAGGAACATTAATTTCCAAGTTTTTTCAGTGGCTTCAAAAGAAGAGAACTAAAAAAATAAAAATAAGTCAAACAAATGACTCTTATTGTAAGAACAATTTTCTATACTTGAATGGACAGAGTCTCCTACCAAGAATTGATCACATTATGGTTGAGTTGCAGCGGATGAATTCGTTCGATGTCATGTGTTTGGCAGAGACATGGTGCACAGACCAGAGTATTGATAGTGCTGTTTTTCCGGGTTTTTACAGGGCTGCTAGTTTCTGTAGGAAGAATACCATCAGAGGTGGTGTGGCAGTCTGTTTCAGCGAGAACATAGTGTCAAAAGAAATCGATTTGTCTCGGTTCTGTGTTGAGAGGGAAATTGAGTTGTGTTGTTTGTTGAAAAATAATGTAAGTGATAATGTAGATGCATACTATTATTATTGTATGCTAAGATCACCTAACGGCACTAATGTGAGAAATTTTATAGATGGTATACAAAATGCTTTAGAATATGTATACGGGTCTTTCACGAGGAACCTCACCCATATTTATACGAGAAACTACTGAACGTATTTTCATGATATTCTGCACTTGTAAGTATTTCACGATGCTGATGAAATCTAAAATATTTTCAAGGCATGAGCACCTCCGGTTTTTCCGGAAATTACGTCAACTTCCATTTTTCAAATTACAACACCATTTTTTTATTGCAGAAATAGATTCCTTAGAAAATTTCAAGTTATTCTGATGTAACATTTTTCAGTTTTGGTTGGAAAATTCTCTCTGAGCGGGAAAATTCGATAAAAAATCGAAAATAGAGCTCCGCTGAAACAAGAATAACTTCGAGGTTTTTGGATGGAAAATTTTCATTTTTGGGATTTTTCAAGATGTAAGATTGATGTATCCACTTTAAAAATCGATATCGCGATTCATGATACAGGGGGTGAAAAACTCGCTTTCAAAGTAAGGGATGACCAAATCGTGAAAAATCAATTTTTTCAAATTAGAACCCCACTTTTTTATGGCAGATATTGAATCTACGTTAAAAAATAATGTGAGTGTATGCATCACACCCTTGCCCTAAAGTAGATATTTTCTGAGTTATTCACAAAAAACTGTTTTTCGTCTTGAATTTTCAGCTATTTCTTTTCCCTTCACGCCAAAAAGATGAAATTTTCAGGAACTGTTACTTAAACCATGCTGTAGATTTTTCACATCTTCTTGAAGCCGACTTCAAGTTACTATTAGGAGAACCATGGCAATCTCTCGCCGTTATAACTAGAGAAGATGCTCAAAGTTTTGACCGTTAATTTCTAGACATTTATTTATACGTCTCAGGAATGCTTCGTGCGTTGCTCTTCTTATGTCATCGGGAGGAAGAGATCTGCAAAAGTGTTTAAAACCAAATTTCAAAACTACGAATCTAAACAAACCTAAACGCATTTCCGACTTGTTCTATGCAGTCCTCTTTATCAGTCAGGGGAGTTGAGTAGACAATATTTTTTACCCTACCCCAAACATAATAGTCTGAAGGAGTTAAATCGGGAGAACGTGGTGGCCAAAGATATGAACCATTGTTCGCCATTGTTCTGCAAATAGCCTGTATAGGATATTTGACACATTGAGTGAATTGTGTGGAGGCGCCATCTTATTAATACCATAAGTCATTATGGTTCTGTACTAGCGGCTTAATTATTTGAGTCAATATGTCAGAATATCTATCTCCTAAGGGAGAACATTCTTTAAATAATGCAAACATGTGTAGTGTTCTATCTTACCAGTTAAAGTCCCATCATAAATGTGAACATCGAGAATTGCATTATTTTTGATGGCGCAAAAAACATTGAAACTCCAGGTCTCTTGAAAGTTCCATTGTCTGAAGTGGTGGTTGTTCTCTTCATCCCAATAATGACTGTTATGCCTATTGAAAGAACCATTCTTTGTGCATTTAGATTCATATGTCCAAATTATACAGTCCAAAAAGTTTTCGAATCGAATCATCATAGCTTCGCAAAACACTGTTCTCCTGACGAAATCAGTTTCCTTCAAATGCTGTACCCTATTGAATTTATATGGGTGCATTTTATGTTTTTTTAATATTCTCCAAACACTCGACTGAGATAATCCCACAGCAATCTCGGCATCTTTGAGAGAATTTTGAGGATTCACACGAAAATATGCAAGAACTGTAATTTCGTTGTTCTCATCTTCTACTACACTTTGTTCTCTGTGTATAGTTTTCTTAACAAAAGATCCGATATTTATCAAGTTTGTCATGGTTCTATTAATGGTATCTCTCGTTGGTCTGGATTGGTCAGGAAACCTCTCAATGAACAGTTGAATCGTTCTATCTACAACTTTATTACATTCTCCATGAAGTAGAATGAGATTTAAATAATCTTCATTGGTAAAATTAGGCATAGTGATCTATTTTATAACTAATTATGTGATAATACGAATTATCACCAATTATTTATTTATCACTGGAGAGAAAACCGATGGCCGATTAGTTGAAATAAAGAGGTTTCTGATACAAATTCGAATCAAAATTCGCCATCTGTTTAGGAACAACCTATAACTTTTTTCCCTTGCATATTAGGGTAGTAAAATCTAAAACCTGGTTTAAGTGACAGTTCGTGAAAATTTTACTTTTTGGCGTGAAGGAAAAAGAAATAGCTGAAAATTCAAGACGAAAAACAGTTTTTTGTGAATAACTCAGAAAATATCCACTTTAGGGCAAGGGTGTGATGCATACACTCACATTATTTTTTAACGTAGATTCAATATCTGCCCTAAAAAAGTGGGTTCTAATTTGATAAAATTGATTTTTCACGATTTTGTCATCCCTAACTTTGAAAGCGAGTTTTTCACCCCCTGTATCATGAATCGCGATTTCGATTTTCAAAGTGGATACATCAATCTTATATCTTGAAAAATCCCAAAAATGAAAATTTTCCATCCAAAAACCTCGAAGTTATCCTTGTTTCAGCGGAGCTCTATTTTCGATTTTTTTTTTGGAATTTTCCCGCTCAGAGAGAATTTTCCAACCAAAACTGAAAAATGTTACATCAGAATAACTTGAAATTTTCTAAGGAATCTATTTCTGCAATGAAAAAATGGTGTTGTAGTTTGAAAAATGGAAGTTGACGTAATTTCCGGAAAAACCGGAGGTGCTCATGCCTTGAAAATATTTTTAATTTCATCAGCATCGTGAAATACTTATAAGTGCCGAATTTCATGAAAATACGTTCAGTAGTTTCCCGTATAAATATGGGTGAGGTTCCTCGTGAAAGACCCTGTATATGACAGCTCGACGACTTATTGTTGTCGGAGATTTTAACATTGATCCTACTAGAGATAGTGCTCATTATAGAAACTTGGTAGCAGTGGCGGCTTGTCCTATGAGGCAGGTGAGGCAGTGCCTCATCAAAAAAATTCTGAACCGTATATTTCTTCATTCCCTTTCATCATCACTTTTTTCCTCAATATTTTTCCCAATCTCACGTTCCTTGTATATTCATAACAAATCAAATCCTCTTTGACTAAACGGTTGGAGGCATGCCTAACGCAGGCTTCTTTGACTGCATTAGCGTGTTATCTACTTTGATGACCTACGAGAACGTAATGGAAAGCCGTTCTAGGATTAAGCCGAGGCTAGCCTCTGCGCGATCTTAGCCGATCTGAGATCGTTTCGTTTCTGCGATGTCCAGAGTGTTATCTGCGTCGAAGCGGTGAGAACATATCTACGGCTTTGAAGGCGGCTTCTCGAGGAATTAGAGGCTGGCCTCAGGTTTGTCCACTTTGTCGTTATTTAGTGGTATCGCGTTTGCTGTGTATCGCGTATGATTATAAACTTTTTCAGGTGAATATAAATCTTTTTTTATCGAAAGTGACTGACAGATCGCGAAATGGATTCAGCGGGACCTAGTAATAGTAAATCTTTTGAATTTCCTAAGGAACATATTCGGTGTACTTGTGATATTGTTAATTTTTTAATAAATAAGAAACATTTTCGACTCATTCGTATGATGATAAATTATATTTAATTAAGGAAGTTAAGCGACCTGTTCCAAATTTGAGTAAATCTCTAGTGTCTAGTGGTGGGGTGAATCGGGGATTCCAAAATACGTGGTATGACAAGTACGACTGGCTTACTGGAAGTATTACTTTGAAAAAAATATTTTGTTGGCCGTGCATTTTATTCTCAGCAACTAATGGAAATTCTGACAGAGTTTGGTCGAAAAGTGATTTTAGTGATTTGAAAAATTTATCTCGGGTTCTATCGCTTCACAATAAAAGTGCTCAGCATATTTCATCTAATTGCAAGCTTACCGTTATGAGAAAGCAAAAACAAAATATAGCCACAGCAACAGACCATGCGTGTCAAATAGAAATTGAAAATTTCAATGCTAGATTAAAAAAAAATTGACAAATTCTAAGAACTTTAATAGATATTACGATGCACCTCTGTATGCAAGAGTTACCTTTTAGGGTGCACGATGAATCGAATGAGTCTTTAAATCGCGGAAATTTCAAAGAATTGGTAGTTCTTGTTAGTAAATTTGAAACGAATTTAAAAACCTTTTTAGAAAATGACACCAACAGTAAATCGGTAATTTCTGGTACATCTAAAACCATTCAAAATGAATTAATTGATTCGGTTGCTTTTGTTGTGAATAAACAAATCGAGGACGAAATATATATTACCTTACTAAATTTTTTTCATGTGCCTCACCATACTACGAGGGCCATTCAGAAACTAACCTCCGATTGGTCACAGTGCGGGTAGTGGGGGGGAGTAGCGCGCCATCTGTGCATTCACGCGCTCAGCAGGTCAGTCGGCATCAAGCCGTAGTCGAATGAACATCGTACCTGCGCTAGTTTAGTTTTTGTGGCAGTTTGAAATGTGTGCTGCAATAGAAAATCCCGCCAAATGTGAGCGTGCTGTTATAAGGTTTTTACAGCCAAAGGCTGCAGCAGCTATTCATCGTGAGCTTTGTGCCGTGTACGGACCAAAATTTATGAGTGAAGGAGTTGTCCGTGAATGGGTACGTTTATTTAAAAGTGGACGAGAAAACGTTCATGATGAAGAGAGGAGTGGTAGACCATCATTGGTGACTGACGAACTCGTTCAGACAGTTGATGCAAAAGTTCGTGAAAATCGACGTTTCACAATGGCGGAGTTGTCTACTAATTTTCCACAGATTTCTAAGACTCTTTTGTACGAGATAGTGACAGTAAGATTGGGTTACCGTAAGTTCTGTGCACGATGGGTGCCTCAAGGCACATGCGGGTGATTTTTATGCAGAAGAAATTTCAAAGCTTGTGAAGAGATACGATAAGTGCCTCAATCGTAATGGAGACTATGTCGAAAAATAGTGCAAAGATGTAGTTGTAAGATGTATATATTAAAATATTTTTACTTAACTTGGTGTATTTTTTTCAATTAACCGGAGGTTAGTTTCTGAACGGCCCTCGTATATTGTCACGAGCCGCCACTGCTTGGTAGAGGTTTTCAAAACGTTCGATCTCATGGCTGTTGATTTCGGGCCTACTAGGGGAAATAATAAGTTAGATCATGCCTTTTCTAATTTCAAGCTTGCATTGGATACAAAAGATGTCTGTTTTTCTGATCACAGGGCTATTCTGGGTGGTATTGCCGCTAACTCCGATGTGAGACCGGTTGAGATGAGAAGATATTTCAGAAATCACAATATTGATCATTTTATCGAGTCGTTGAAGGCAGAGCGAATATTTTTCCGGATAAGGCATCGTTGGGATGGGATGATTTTTATAAAACTTTCAGGTATCACTTCGAAATTAGTTTTCCAATCAAAAAATTCCATTATAAAACAAAACATAAGAATTGGATAACCGATGAGGTGAGGCGCTCTAGTGAAAACTTGAGAGAACTTTTCAGATTGAAAAGTGTATTTCCTTCTCAGAGGTGTGGCTCTTGACTGGGTACGGAGTTATTTGAGTGACCGCAGGCAGTATGTGAGCGTTTTTTCTGCAAAGGCTGGTATTAGGGAGAGTTTTAGGTCTGATTATGCCGATGTTAGGTTAGGTGTCCCACAAGGATCTATTGTGGGGCCTTTTCAATTTATTATTTATGTGAATGACCTAGGGGATGATTTTCGGGCTCATCTCTCATTGTACGCTGATGACTCTTCATTCATTGTGGCGGGAGAAGGTGATATGCAGGTCTCTCGGATGAAAAATGCTGAACTGAACAAGATGGTGAATTGGTTCAACTCGAATTCACTTCACCTTAATCTGAATAAAACGAATTATGTTATCTTTCATAATCATCAACTGAGAAGGGATGTTAGCATAAATTTTGAGGTTGGAGGCCAGTGCATAAATGGATGTAGGGAAGTTGTCTTTTTGGGATTGGTCGTTGATGAACATCTGTCCTGGAGGGGGCATTGCGATCGTTTAACCTCTAGATTGAGTTCTGTTGGCTACCTGTTCCGAAATCTTAGAATTATCTTACTTCAGTCTTAGTTGGTTAATGTTTATCAAGCGCTGGTTGCGTCAAGGCTCAGGAGTGCTATTTGTTCTTGGGGCGGATCGACTGGTGCTGGTGGCGTTTTTAGAGCACGAAAGGAGATAATTCGAATCATGTTATTCTTAAATTACAGAGATTCGTGTAGGGATCATTTCAGGCGGTTGGGATTGCATACGTTATGTGGTTTATATATTGTGGAATTGGCATTTTTGATACGAATGGCTCTTTTCATGGTGTCAATACGAGAGGCCGATCTGAGCTGAGATTGCCTCGATGCAGGCTCTCATTAACTGATAAATCCTTTTGTAGAATGAGAATCAGAGTATTCAATAAACTTCCCAAACAAGTCTTTGAACAGTATCAAATGTTTTAAAAGAGAACTAAATAAACTTATATTAGACAAGGCCTATTATCAAATAGATGAGTATCTCTGTGATCAGATAGTATAGTATGTACATAATGTTTTGCTTAAGAGTCTTCACACCTTGGTGTTGTTTCTCACATTTGTGGTGTTTTCTTTTTTTTTTTGTTGTACTTATATTGACCATTCCGATATCATGTATATGATCGATGGAAATAAAGAGATGATTATGATTATGAAATTAAGTCTTTGTTTTTATGTTTCCATGATTCCGAACTTAGGAAAATGTTGGTTCTGACAGAAAAATAGAGGTTGGTAGATTCTACCAAATCACTGCCTTTTCTAAGTGTAATACGATGTGTCTAGTGATGCTGGATAATGGGTCTTGATAAGAAATAGACCATATCTAATCGGCAATTCTCAGACATTCCAGACAGTAATAAACCTCTCAAAATATCACAATAATAATCATAAAACCTAAGATTTAAAACAGAATTTATTGATTCCCTACATGGAAATCTTGATGGATGAACGACGTAATAAAATTTGAGAATTAGCTAGGGGAGTTCGACATATGATATATTTACTTGACCCTCACGACCTTAAGAGCTATTTATCAATTATGGTTCCTAATTTAACGATGGGAAAAAAGTAGATCTTAAGTAAAAATTAAAATTAAATCAGTGGACAAATCAGAGGTTTCGAAGTAGTTGGGGAAAATTTCGAACTATCGAAGAGAGAGGAACCAATTAGAAGAAATTAGGGAATTCTGGATTATATTTGATAACTCCCACTGACAAAGGGATAATAGGAAAAATAATGGAATGGAAAGTCAGTTCAACGTGATCGGTAACCAGGAAAAGTATAGAAGAAATCAGTCTGTAAAATTCTAGGAAAATATTTATTGTGTTGTAATTGAATGAGTTCGAAAATTTCGGTAGTTCCATCCTCTCTGTGTTAGAAGTCCAAGGAAAAAGGTCAGAAATAAACTTTATAAACAGTCAAAAGCCTATAGTCCGAAACCTCCAATAATACTTTGCCGGAAATTGTTTTAATTTTTTGCTTTGCTATAATTGTCATTTTGATTCTTTTTGGTGTGCTTCGAATAAATTATTTTTATTATTCAGAAATTTTATTTAGTTCCCTAATCTTACAGAACCGAAGACTCTGATGAATTTATCAGTGGATTTTCTTTGAGATTAGTAAAACACTTGAGATCTGTTGAACAACTATATAATTAACGACTATTGTAATTACATTCATCCATTGACAAGTAGTTCGCTGTCACAAGTGTCACAGCATAGAGGCACAGACCATAGAAGCGAAAGTGTCATCAACATTAATTTATTGAGATACTTTCAACACCCCCACTATCTCAAATAATTAGAACACAATTCCTAATTTATTAACAAAGTATAAATGTTTAACTCTAGGTAAACCTTTGGTCAATATGTCAGCTACCATTTCATTAGTCTCTTGATATTTTATATCAATGATATTATTTGAAACACATGCTCTTACATAATGATATTTAACATCAATGTGTTTAGATCTTTTATGAAACACAGGATTTATGGCTAATTTATGAGCACTTTGGTTATCATTGAATACAGTTACAGAATCACTATAACCTATCAATTCATTTAAAATATTTCTCAAATAAACCGCTTCTTTTGATGCTTCACATAGACCTATATACTCTGCTTCAGTACTGCTTAAGGCGACTGATTTTTGCTTAAAACATTGCCATGAAATTGGACCTCCAGACATTTTAAATACATAGCCAGAATATGATTTTCTATCATTATTATTGGCCCAATCAGAGTCCACAAATCCTTCAATGATGTTATTATAATTATAATCATGCTTAGTGCCACTTAAATATCTGAGGATTCTTTTTGCAGAAAGCCAATGGTAGTTTAAAAAAGAATTATTAAACTGTCTCAAATAATTTACTGCGAACACTATATCTGGCCGAGTCAATACTGTCAAATAAATAAGGCTTCCAATGAGTTTCTGATAAGGTACATTTTTCAAATTTGAATCAACAATGTTTTCTACATTACTAGTTTTACATTCTATAGGTGTGCTAACAGGTTTACAATTTTCCATATCAAAATTGCTAAGAACACGATTAATATAGTCCTCTTGATCTAGATAAATAGCATTGTTCTCATAGTCTCTAGAAATTTTAACTCCCAAACATTGTTTGGCTTCACCCAAGTCCTTAATGTCAAATTGACAGCTAAGCTTAGACTTAAGAAATTCTACTTCCTCATAATTATTGGAAAAAACAAAGAAATCGTCAACATATAAAGCTATCAAGGTTAACGAACTTTCATTCTTTTTTACATACAAACAACTTTAATATTTTGACCTGTTATTTCCTAATTCAGATAAGACCTCATTCACTCTAGCATTCCATGCTCTGAAAGCTTGCTTGAGTCCGTAAACTGCTTTTTTTAACTTGTAAATTTTATGTTCATTGTTTTTGTAATAAAGCCCTCAGGCTGTTTCATATAAACTGGTTTGTCAAGATGACCATTTAAAAAAGCTGTTGTAACGTCCAAGTGTTTGATTTTTAAATCTAATTTTACAGCCAAACTCACCAACAGTCTTAAAGTGGAGTGTCTCACTACTGGCGCGAAAACTTCATTATAGTCAAGACCAGCCTTCTGCACACAACCTTTCGCCACTAAATGCGCGCGAAATTTCACTTCTCCGGTGTCACTCACTTTGGTCTTAAACACCCACTTGCAAGGCACTACAGTGGAAGAATCGGCCACACTATCGACAAGTTCCCAAGCATTGTTGTCTTCAAAACTTTTAATTTCCTCTGCCATAGCCTTCCTCCACAGATCTGCATCTGCTCTTGACATAGCTTGCTCCACAGATTCTGGATTGCCATTTATGTTGAAACCAAAATCTTGTACACATGCATAGGTAACATAGTCGTCAAACTGTTTTGGCTTAATTGTCCTAATTGTCCTTTGAAACCTTCTATTCCCCAGACTATCTGTTTGTAGAGAATTGTCAGTTATATCCATGACAAAATCTTAATCACTTGAGTTTTCTATCTCATCTCTATTTGAGTCTAACGCTGATGAACCCTGAGAAACATTGCTTGAACTTGAAGAGGTTTCAGTCACATTTTGCTGATTCTCTTCATCCCCCACTGAATCAGTTGATTCCAGAGATTCACAAGATAGTAACGGTTTTGGTTTATATCGTTCTTCGACAACAACATCTCTACTTGTTATTATCTTTCTTTCGTCAGGATCATACATTCTGTATCCTTTTATGTGATCACTGAAGCCCACTAAAATCATTCTTTTTGACTTCTTTTCCCACTTCAGACGTTTTTCCTTTGGAATTAGTACCATACCTTTGCTACCAAATATTCTTATTTGACTCACATCTGGTTTTCTATCGTACCATTTTTCATAAGGAGTTGTTTCGAGTCCAGATACTGCAGAACGATTCCTTAGGTACACAGCAGTAGCTACAGCTTCAGCCCAAAAAATTTTTCCAAGGTTTGCATCATATAACAAACATCGAGCTTTTTCGGTTTATGCGCTCAGTCATGCCATTCTGTTGCGGAGTATACTCTGCCATACCACCATACTTTTTATAGAAGTCTTTGAATTTATTGCTGTTAAATTCACCGCCTTGGTCACTTCGGAAAATTTTAATTTTTGAACCTTTCTGATTTTCTACGAAGTTCTTAAACTCTTGGAATTTTTCGTATGCTTCGTGTTTACTCCTCAAAAAATATACAAATACCATCCTTGTGTAGTCATCCTCTAGTACCATGAAATATTTGGATCCTCCAAGTGATGTCACTTCCATCGGGCCACATAAGTCTCCATGTATAGTCTCCAATACATTAGTAGCTCTTGTTCCCTTATGACCAAATTCGACTTTGTTTGCCCTCATAACAAACTTCACATAGTTCATCACTGTTAGTCAATGATCCTTTGAATTCAAATCCAGTCACCAAACCATTTTTCATTGAATTCAAGTCTCGGTAGTTCAGGTGCCCAAATCGCCTATGCCAGACTTCTTTAGAAACTGTCAAGCCTGCCAAATTCAACTGTGGATTCTTAAAGTTCAATTTATAAACGTTATTTACCAAATCAGCCTTGGCAATTAATTGTCCATTTCTGTCATGAATAGTACAACCATTTTCCTTGAAAATTACTTCGTTATGGTTCTTAATCAATTGACTCACAGATAAAAAGTTGGTGGTCAACATGGGTACATAACAAACATTCCATATCGTCACTGGATGTTCCTTTTTAGCTACTGTGGTAATCTGTATATCTCCTGAACATTCTACAGCTAATTTGTTGTTATTTGCCACTGTGATTTCCTTCACTGACGGTTCGTTGTTGACGTTGACAAGCCAATCCTTTCTTGATGTTAGATGAATACTGCATCCTGAATCTACGTACCAATCTGAGCTGTTGAAATTGCCAGATAAAAAAACAGCATTAAAAGCATTCGATGAATTCTCTGTGTGTTTTTTATTTTCAGGACACTTATTCATAAGATGCCCAGTCTTTTTACATCTAAAGCAAGTGACTTCTTTGTTTCTGTCTTTCGGTTTATCAGTCCAGCCATTTTTGTGTCCTTTACTGAAACCTTTAGATGTATTGCCATTTCTGTTACCTTTACCTGAAGTTGAACTTGCGAATGCACCAGCTGATGACTGCCTGTTGTCTTCAGTGCCACTTAGATGCTGGATTTTATTGAGTCAGCGGTTACATCAATTCCAGCATGTTCGATGGCAATGACCATTGGTTCACACTTTTCGGTCAAACCAGCAAGCATCAAACTTCCAATTAGCTCCTGACTAAGCTGAAAACCACACCTGTCGAGTTTTTGAGATGTATCGATTACCTGGTTGATGTACTGCTCCATAGATTCACAATTGTTAAGCCTCAATGATATGAGTTTTCTTAATAAACCAATTTTCCTGGCGAATCCCGAATCTTCGTAGAGCTTTTTCAGTCTTTCCCATACTTCTTTGGCTGAGCTCGTATCCTTTACATGAATGAAAAGCGACGAATCTAGGGTCAATATTAATTTAGCTTTGGCTTTACTCACTAAAACTGTGTCTTTCTCAGAACCATTCAGGCAATTTGTCAAGCCTTCCAGGATAAACACATTTTCTACAGCAAATGCCCAATCTGCATAATTTTCTCTCCATATCAACTTTGGAACGCTATTCAAGTAGTTGACGGCCATTTTTCCGTTTCCAACACTCACGTTTTACCTCAAACCGAAATTGTTAATTAACCGAAAAAACTATTCACAATCTTCTGTTGTCTGATGAGTTTTGATTAATCAAAGTCTTGGGACCATAACCTGATGAGTTTTTCAGTGGATTTTCTTTGAGATCTGTTGAACAACTATATAATTAACTATTATTGTTTTTACATTCATCCATTGACAAGTGGTTCGCTGTCACAAGTGTCACAGACCATAGAAGCGAAAGTGTCATCAACATTAATTTATTGAGATACTTTCAACACTTAGAAGAAATGTCGGATTGGACAAACAATTGGAATGAAAACCAATAGAAGGAAGGGGTCAATGTGTTGGGGTCTGTTCGAAATACAGGAGCAATTGCGAAAGAACCTCGACTGGTCCCTGTTTTCGGCATGGAAAAATGTAAAATACCACGGCCAAAATCCTTCTGCCAGGATGGAGGTCTGATGGAGGTACAGTGACAGAGAAACTTAGGGTTACAGGGAGGTTATGTAAATGAGGGAGGTCGTAAGAAATATCAACTTATGGTCGTTCCAGAGGTAAACTCCATAGGATCGATACCGTCACTCATATTGATAAATTAGTAATAAACGGAAAAATAGCTTGCTGTTTGGTGGATACTTGGGCTGGAGTGACACTCATTAAAAGGGGATTGATTTCAGAAGAGACAATCGATCAGGAAGGTGTCGACTGTCAGCTAACTAGCATATCAGGTCATAGGTTACGTACCTGGGGTACAACTACTATAACGGTGGGGCCTAGTGGGGATTGGTTGAGGACAAAATGGTCCGCTATTCTATGTGATGATAGTATATTGGGTAACATAGAAGTAATTTTGGGACGAGATTTCCTGTCTACAAATTAAGCACGAATTGAGTATGGAGATATGATTTCCGGCTCTGCTCCAATTATCAGCTCTTCACAGGGACCCTTGCTGCGGGATTTCTAGTCCAACTTTTGTTCAAATGCGGTTTTGAAAACACAATCAAAATGCAATGCGAAAATTTCCAAATATGCGGGTGAAACCAAGCGTGTAATATATCCAAAAAACAAATCAAAATTAGTGTGATTTTATAAACAATTTCGATAACAAACGTGATAGAGAGAGTTCTTCTATTCCAATTCGCGTTCTAGAGGCGTATCCATAAAATGTGCGAAGTCACCAATGTTGACTTATAAAATTAGCGCGAAATTCAAATATTTAGCGATCGCCTCAGCTTCAAATTCATGCTATAACAAAAGGACCGAACATTCTCCGTGCCGCGAAAAATGGCAATATGTTACTTGAGCGGCACATAAAATTGATCCAAAGCGATGAGTAAAAACAAAAAAAGAAGAAGAAAAGCGTGTCTCGTGACATGAAACAAATAATTGAAACATTTATACAAAATGATTAAGGGAACCAATATATAAAGGCGGTGAGTGGCTTTTCAAATAGGTATAGGGCAAAGTTTAACGATTGGCCTCTTTCAGAAGCCGTTGTTTGTCTTGACAGAAGCAATTCGACTACTTTCGTCAGGTGCATTAGATAATGATGCAATCTTTCCTAAAACCCATTGACAGGGAGGAACTCTTTCGTCCTTGATGAGGACCAAATCTCCAATCTTTGGAGGGTTTTTATCAGAGGCAAACCATTTTGAACGTTGTTGCAAGGTGTGTAAGTATTCGCGATGCCAACGTTTCCAAAAATCTTGTTGCATGCGTTGAATAGTTTGCCATCGACTAAGGCGATTTAACGGAAGTTGGGTGACATTGGGATGGGGTAAAGCAGTCAGTGGTTCGAGGGTGAGACATTGCTCCAAGGGGTCTAGAGTCCAAATTGCTTCAATCGAACATAAGATGGTGTAAAATTCCTCGTAAGTTAAGATTTGGGAGCCCATAACACGAGTCAAATGGGACTTAACAGATTTGACCCCTGCCTCCCACATACCCCCCATATGTGGAGCTGAAGGAAGTGCCATTGGATTTGTTCGCGTTCAGCTGAATCGGATGACTTTCGACAGACACCAGCAGATGCAATCAGAACTGCTGTATCAGAAGGGGCAGAACTGGTCGAAGGTAACCCTTCTAAATTATTGGAAGGTTTAGACGATGACGATGCGAGATGAAGCAGAGTGTGATGTCTTTCGTTACATTTGCGACAGGTGTTCACTGATTTGCAGGAGGGCAAATCATGAATTCCACTAAGGCAATTAAAGCACAAGTGCTTTTGCTTGACGAAGGCATGACGTTCCTGAGGAGATCTTTCCAAAAAATCTGAACAAGATTGAATCGGATGATTTTGTTTACAAAGTGTACAAATTGGGCTATTTTTGGAGCGTTGGATCTTGTGATCATTCGAGAAGTAAGATGCAATATTTGATTTCGGGTTTGAAGGTCTATTAGCATTAGAGGATTTAAACTTGTTACACGAATTATGAGCTGCTCCTAACGTATCCATTGCGATGCAATATTTATTAAGAAATTCAATGAGCGTATTGAATTCTGGAATTGATGATGAACCATTTTCAAGATCGAAACGTGCTACTGTTGCATTATCTAAGCGTTTTATCAAGAGCATGAACAAAATGGAATCCCAAGATTCTACAGGAAAATTCATATTTTGTCACGACAAGTTTACTTTGAAGAGTAAAAGAAAACGAAAGAAAATTATTAATGAAATTCTGAAATAATATGAAAAAATTACTCGAAAGAAAATGCGAATGCTGGAGTATCGACTTCTGCCTACCTGGTTTCACAGTACGGCTGAATGAACTTGTCCAGGCACTCACGGGCGAGAATAGTCACTTTTTCACTAGAGTTCGAATTTGTAGATTTAACGAGAAAGTTATTTATTTCCAAGAAAACATGTTTTGTACTTCATTGGATGAACGCCGTTTCAGTACTCTTTCTTCGACATAGGTCATATGCTCCAACGCATCGTTCAATTGATGTCATCTCATGAGATAAATATTTTGACTGCGTTAAACTAATAGCTAAAAGTAAACCGTTTTCACATTCGTTAGCAGTTAAGGGACCGCTTAATTTTTTTTGTGTTAAACATTCATTTCGTTTCCTGCAGTTTATACTAAATCTCAAAATGTATGCAAGAACCCGTTTTACTTTTGTAAGTGATGAGAATTTATCCAGAATCGTAATAAGCTCACTATCTTCGATTCTTTTCGCCGTCGTTGAAATATTTGAAACTATGTTGATCTCAGGTAATTTTGATGCAATTTTATACTCGAATTTCCACTTAGATTCATGTTCTGAAAGAAAACTAGGACCTTTCCACCAGAGATCACAATTTTTTAATTCTTTTGGGGTTATACCCCTACTAGCAGGATCCGCAGGGTTGAATTTTCCCGGCACGTAAGAAAAGCCTATTAACATACAAGAAGACATTTCAGAACTACACATATACCTAGGAATCTTTATTTCCTCGAGCATTGATTACTGAGACCTTACTGATAACCACATCTCCTGGAAATCATTCGGAAGTGGATCATCCCAGTCAACCTTCAATAACCACAATTTCTGTATCATCGATTTCAATAAAAAAGTAAATGGGCTTAAATAACCATTTATGTCATAGGTTCGAGCTACCTAGATAATATTCCTCGTTTAGTTGATGGTTCGTTCATATCATTAACTTTATACTGTTTTGTCCCAAAACATTCCCAAAACTTTCGTTATTGACTTATCATTTCCCATTGGTAGTTCCTGCGATTCCGATAATTCGCCCACAACATCAACATCAGAAGATGACCACTTTCCTAAATTAAATCCACCGGCTTTCATCAAACCAATGAGCTGTTTTTGAGTTCAAGAGCTTCAAATTTTGATCTAGCACCCGTCAAAATATCGTCTACAAAAGTTTGCTCATTCAAAGCTTTAGCTGCCAATGGATATTTCGCGCCCTCGTCCTTCACGAGCTCCTTTAAGGTACGATTTGCAAGAAACGGTGATGTTGTGACACCAAAAACTACTCTCGTATGTTCTAACTCCGTTATCGGTTGATTAGAATTAAATCGCCAAAAAATGTGAAAATATTTTCTATCTAATGGATTCACAGTTACACATCTGAACATCTGACAAATATCACAAGTCAATGCTACCGGTTTTAGTCTGAAACGAGTTATAATAACAGAAATATCCTGATGTAACTTGGGTCCCGACAATAAAATATCGTTTAAGGAAACTCCATTTCCATCACGTTCGGTTGGATTGAAAACCACTCTAATTTTAAAGTCATCAGACGTTCGTTTAACGACTCCATGATGAGTCATAATATATGGAGAATTTTCAGTAGCAGGAATAAGATGTCCCTGTTCAATATAATCTCTTATGTTTTCCACGTATTTTTATAGTAGTTCGATCCTTTTAAAACGTGATTCCAATTTGTAAAATCTATTTAGGGCAATTTCTCTGTTTGAACCTAACTTTACATTCTCGTTCCGAAATGGAAAACTTACAACATACTGACCATTTGTATTTCGCCGAGTATTTTCCTTATAATGCGATTCACAAATTTGATCTTCCGGTGAAATAGGTTTCGGTAAAATTACTTCTCTGACTCCCAAAATGCACGCAAAATTTCATTAAGTGACGGTTCATTCTCAATTGAAATGTAAGAAATCATCCCATCCACTGAAACAACCGATGGTGATACATTTCCCAAAATCACCCAACCGAGTGATGTCAAATAAGCGCTCGGATTTCCCCGAATAATTGATGGAACCGTTGGCGTTAAATCTAATAGTGCTTGAGTTCCCAACAAAATATCAACAGAAGATGAAATGTAAAATTCCGGATCCGCCAGCTGTAATGACTGGAACTGGCTTCCGACATCACTAGACATATCTGTGATCGGTAAATTTGAAATAATTCGAGATAAAACAATCGCTTCAAAATTATATACAAAATCAGAGTTATGCACAGAAATTATTTCACAATCCAATGCTCCACGCGGTTTCACAACCCTTGTTTCTCCGATTCCGGATAATTCAAAACTACATGTTTTACGTTTTTTGCCCAAACAGTTAGCCATTCTCTCAGTAATAAAGTTCACTTGTGAGCCTGAATCTAAAACTACTCTACATGGATACAGTTCGCCCAGTTTATCTTTAATGAGTACCCTTGCCGTAGATAACAAAGTATCCGATTTTTTCGATTCCAAAGAAGAAAGAGTAACTGAACTCGAAGGTTGCAAATGTGATCCATAAACATCCTCTTTAACTATCTTATTTTTATATTCTTTATCATGAAGTAAGCTATTATGTCGAGTACTAGAACAAAATTTACAATTTACTTTCATTCTGCAATTTGCTATTCGATGGGGATATAAACATGCATAGCACAAATTATTATTTCTTACAAATTCATGACGTTCTCTCGGTGAGAGTAAAATAAATTTAGTACATTGGGACAATTCCTCCTTAGATTTATTATCCAATAATGGTAAAGAAAACTGAACAAATATATAGTCAGTCAAATTCGGTATTTTCATATCGCCCAGTGCCGTTACGTTCGTTTGTAAAATCTCACATAATTCTGATATACCTTCGAAATTATCATTACGTAAGGGTTTCAATCCAAATATTGTACGCAAATAATGATTCGCGATAATGCGTTTATTCGTATATCGTTGTATCAATTGATTATAAACAACAACATAATTTTCCGGTGAAAATCTAATAGTCTGCGCGAACTTCAACGCTGAACCTTCCAAATGATTAATTAACACGGTAAATTTCTCGATATCAGAATAATTGGTGTTGTGTACCAAGGCGTCATACATTGCCCTGAAAGCAGGAAATTTTTCAGGACTTCCATCAAATTTAGTTATGGTAATATCGCGTAAGGACAATTCTTTCTTCACATGCGGACTAATAACTGACTGGGGTTCACTGACCTTCTCACTGTATTTCCCGGCGCATGCTAATATTTCGAAATAAATCTCATCGAAATTTTATTCCAACTGAATGACGTCGGTAAAAAACTCTTCATGTTTACCTGATAAGATCTGAAGATTATCAAGAGTTCCGGCGAATTTTTCTCTCAACTTATCGACTTGAGACACTCTTAACTTAAATTGAGTTAGTTTCTGGGGTAGTTGTTTTGTCAACTCATAACAATCTTGTTATTGACGCCAAAAACGTTCTTTATATCCAGTTACTTTTCTAAACAAAATTTTATCCTCTTCGCTAACGGAGGCCATATTAAATGTTTATTTTTTTATGAAATAATTATAGACCGATAATTTAATAATGTAAGATGGAATATCGAGAATAATACAATGTACTTAAATAAACCAAACAGAAAAAAAATGAATATTTATCGTTATGACAATAAAAATATGTATTCCAATGTTTCAAAATTGTTGGCAATTAAATCAACCGTTCGCCGTTCGAAAAATCTCTCAAACTGAATGAAACCAAAATCCGTTTCTCTTAATATTGACAATTAATGCCACGTTGAAAACCACGTTCAAACCACGTTAAAACCACGCTCTGCTACCAATGTTTGCGACTAGGTTCTCGAATAATCGAAATGCACTGTTCATATAACAGATGGAAAAAATGTATTAGGGTTAATAAGTAGGGTTAAGTGTCACTTACTACTTGGCGAGGTCAAATCGGCACCAGATTTCGGTTGCAACCAGTCGCTGTTTTCTCCATACAGCAAGGACTAAGTAAGCCCTTGTACGCGTTCCTGCGAGATAATCTTGTTTTCTCGCCGTTAAACTAAAAATAATTCTTTCGTTCGTTTAAATTTCGTTTTCGCACCTCACACCTTACTCGTTCGTTAATATTCTCTTCTTTTCTCATATATTGTTCCTCTACACGCGTGACATCAGGAATTAAGGTTGAAAAAAAGGAGGGGATTCGAACGAGCGCATCTCGCATTGAATTTAAACCACAGAATAAAATTAATAAGAACTAAACACCAATACAATAAGGATCTACTCCATCGATTATTTCATGTTTTTCAATATATCTCTCCTTCACTTCACCACTTAGTGTTGAAAAATATTCTGCCCCAGGTATAATCAACGAACTCTAAGCATTAAACCACTTCTAACTGTACAAAACAAGTGTTACATCTTGAAAATATCAACATGTAAATAAATGGAAAAGAACCTTTGTTTGTCCTCCACGAAATGTCAAATATCCGAAAAGACCACGTGACCTGGAATGGTCAATTGAAGTTGCGTTCATAACCCTGAACAGGAACCTTTTACTAGGTAAGTGGTTACACCTCGGCAGGTGAACTCGCGCGCACAAACAAGAATCTACAATATTTTTTTTCTAGCTGATTCAATTGATTCGTTAGATACAAATTAAAAACTGAATGGGGTGAATATGCGGTGAGGCAGGAGTCGATTCGCATCTCCTGAGAGGAAAATTTTCAGTATTAATTTAGCTTTGGCTTTACTCACTAAAACTGTGTCTTTCTCAGAACCATTCAGGCAATTTGTCAAACCTTCCAGGATAAACACATTTTCTACAGCAAATGCCCAATCTGCATAATTTTCTCTCCATATCAACTTTGGAACGCTATTCAAGTAGTTGACGGCCATTTTTCCGTTTCCAACATTCACGTTTTACCTCAAACCGAAATTGTTAATTAACCGAAAAAACTATTCACAATCTTCTGTTGTCTGATGAGTTTTGATTAATCAAAGTCTTGGGACCATAACCTGATGAGTTTTTCAGTGGATTTTCTTTGAGATCTGTTGAACAACTATATAATTAACTATTATTGTTTTTACATTCATCCATTGACAAGTGATTCGCTGTCACAAGTGTCACAGACCATAGAAGGAAAGTGTCATCAACATTAATTTATTGAGATACTTTCAACACTTAGAAGAAATGTCGGATTGGACAAACAATTGGAATGAAAACCAATACAAGGAAGGGGTCAATGTGTTGGGGTCTGTTCTGAAATACAGGAGCAATTGCGAAAGAACCTCGACTGGTCCCTGTTTTCGGCATGGAAAATGTAAAATACCACGGCCAAAATCCTTCTGCCAGGATGGAGGTCTGATGGAGGTACAGTGACAGAGAAACTTAGGGTTACAGGGGGAGGTTATGTAAATGAGGGAGGTCGTAAGAAATATCAACTTATGGTCGTTCCAGAGGTAAACTCCATAGGATCGATACCGTCACTCATATTGATAAATTAGTAATAAACGGAAAAAATAGCTTGCTGTTTGGTGGATACTTGGGCTGGAGTGACACTCTGTCACGGTTTCAAAATTCCTGCTCCAGTTAGTACCTGCAAACCGAACTGGTGGCGTTAGTCGCAGTAGTTTGCCAGCTTATCTCGTACGTTGTCGGTGGTCCTTTCTGTGATCATGTGACGTAGGTTGTCAATTACGTCGTTCTTCCCGCATATTTTGGTTGAAATTTTCTGGAGTAATTAATCGCAATTTTGCGGATCTGAACAGGATTTTAACTGAAGCCCTGAGAGAAATCTTATCATGTTGGTTTGGTTTGTTCGTTGGTGAGATTTTTGCGCTTTAGCGGAGTGGCGTATTTGTTTGGAAAAACGACGTGGGATTGGTGAGTTAACCTATGTTTGTCACGAGGTATTTCAGATTTTTGTTCGTATTTTTAGCATCTTTCTGCTTCGAATTGGGAATTATTATTGTACCGTTGCGAGGTACCGCAGATTCTGAGCTATCTTTGAAGTCTTCGAGCTGTTTGTCTAGGCTGTCTTTGAATTACTGCCGTGGGAGCTGTCTTTGGGGACCTCCACCAGATTTCGCCATCTAAGTTACACACCTGTCGTCTACCCAGGGCGCATTACTGTGAGAAATTGTACTACGTTGGCCCAGGAATATGAGCCCAGTTTCCATCTACGAGACTGTGAAAATAATATCCTTTTGTACTTCAGTCAAGGCACGACCTAGACTGTTATAGAAGGTTAGTCTGTAGTATTTAGTTAAGATTGATTAGTATCAAAGAGGCCCAATTCAGTGAATACTGTTTAGTACATAAAACCCGACCTATCGAGAAGGTCGCTTAGATATAAGTAAAGACTATTTATAACGATTACCATCGAGGCTCTAAGTTTATATTATACCTTGGGTGATATTACTGTTTGTTTAGTAAGAGATAAAGCATTATATCGAGTATTCGGGTTTGTAAAGTAAGAACTAGTTAGTGATCCACCTTCTGTAAGTTATATCCTCGTTTGAGGGACCTTGTGTATTTCATTTGGGCTCATTATATTATTAAATAATTGCTCTATATTCTTTCTACAAGCCACTACCTCCCGCTTGTGTGATCGGGCTCGTTTGGAATCCTGAAAGTGCGTTCGTTATTTTCTCTCTTTTGCGACCCTGAGAACTTTAGTGTACTTTCCTCTTTTTTTTCTTTGTATTATCATAAAAGATAGTGGCGCCCCTTTATAAGTAGTCTAAGCTCTAGAGCTAGCCGAGGAGGTACTTTGTGCACTCTCTGGAGCCGAGTGGGTTTGGTGACAACTCATTAAAAGGGATTGATTCCAGAAGAGACAATCGATCAGGAAGGTGTCGACTGTCAGCTAACTAGCATATCAGGTCATAGGTTACGTACCTGGGGTACAACTACTATAACGGTGGGGCCTAGTGGGGATTGGTTGAGGACAAAATGGTCCGCTATTCTATGTGATGATAGTATATTGGGTAACATAGAAGTAATTTTGGGACGAGATTTCCTGTCTACAAATTAAGCACGAATTGAGTATGATTGTTGAACTCCCATATAGGCGCGGAACAATTATACCTGGAGGATGGGAATAGAGAATTCATGGTGGAGAAGAAACATGAGCTTGCAGAAATGGGAATTAACATTGGGAACGAAGTAAGCAAGTCGGTGGTAAATGTATTATTAACAAAATGGTCACGGACAAATTTGAAGTCGGGGTTGATTCCTCGAGAATATACGAGTTGAGGTAATGGGCGAGATAGGAAGAAAATGAATTTTCGGAGGTACAAATTAGAGATGAGGAGATTGGCTACGAGACACCAATCAACGAGAAAAGGGTTCGATGGGAAACGGACGTATTGACGGAAGGAGTCACTACCTCTGCTCGCAAAGAGTGCTTAGTAAACGCTAGGGTGAAAGGGAAATTGCCGGGTGAAAATATGGTTTGTAAGCCACAAAAAGGGAGCGCAGGACAAATTCATGGGGCATATTGTTCATTACGTAATTTGGAAACGATATGCGTTAGGATTGTAAACAAAGAGGTTAGATTGCAGAATATACAAATATTGGGGAAGGCGGTAGCCTTCGAAGTGGACGGGGAAAAAGCAAATCCCAAGTTAATTGAAAAAAAAACGCTGGAAATGGAAGAAGAATGGCAAACTAAGGAATACCAAATTGAACACTCGGATGAAAAACGATTCTTCTAGACACATCTACAAGAATCCGTCGACCTCCAGATAGTTACGGATTCTAATGAAGACAAACTGAATCATTTTGGGTAGCGGAGAGAAAATACTGAAAATTTTCCTCTCAGGAGATGCGAATCGACTCCTGCCTCACCGCATATTCACCCCATTCAGTTTTTAATTTGTATCTAACGAATCAATTGAATCAGCTAGAAAAAATATTGTAGATTCTTGTTTGTGCGCGCGAGTTCACCTGCCGAGGTGTAACCACTTACCTAGTAAAAGGTTCCTGTTCAGGGTTATGAACGCAACTTCAATTGACCATTCCAGGTCACGTGGTCTTTTCGGATATTTGACATTTCGTGGAGGACAAACAAAGGTTCTTTTCCATTTATTTACATGTTGATATTTTCAAGATTTAACACTTGTTTTGTACAGTTAGAAGTGGTTTAATGCTTAGAGTTCGTTGATTATACCTGGGGCAGAATATTTTTCAACACTAAGTGGTGAAGTGAAGGAGAGATATATTGAAAAACTTGAAATAATCGATGGAGTTGATCCTTATCTTTTGCCAAATTTGAAGACGTTACCATCCATTAGACTTATAGACTCAGTAAGTTATTTTGTACTTACTCATAGCTTCTATACAGGGGGTCAACTGAAAGCCTATAAATCTTTGCAGGCATATAAATATTACGAGACAGGATTTGTACAAGAAGTTTTGATGAGGCAACACAATGAAAATGTTTTCATTGTTTTAGGAAGTGTAAGTTATGCTTCAGATTATCATTTTAATAATGTATCGGTTTAAATGATATTCCTGAGAGTTGGTTTTGCCAATATTGTGAATAAATTGTAAATTATTAGTAATAAAGTGTTCTAGAAGACGAGTATTCTTGAATTCGCCTAAAAAGTCCTAGTTTTAGAAGTGAGGTGGTTTAATGTAAATGATACAGTTGTACTTGTTTCAGTATTTAATAATTAAAAAACAAAATTATAATATTTCAATATAAATGATGCATTTAATCAATCAATTTGTGAATCATACATATTGACAAATGCGCTACAAACTTTGATAATTTTGTCCAATGCACCCAAATGCTCTCAAGATATTGAAAGCATGCTAACAGGAATTGGACCTTGGCAAATTTTAAATTTCTCCTTCAGCAAGCCAATAACCCATTCGACATGAATCCTCACTGTAGCGATATTCCTCGTGTTTTCTAAATCTGCAGGATGAAGTAGATTCTGGTCCTTTATGAAAGCGGGTATGTATGTGTTCTCCCAAAATTTCACCTTCATCCCTTATCAAGAACCCTTGATCAGCCAGAATAATATTCTTGAACGGTCTCAGTTTCATCAAGGTAAGAAGCAGTTGCTGAAATTCGAATAAATTACATTTGTTGTAAGTTTGGACGAATATATTGAAATATAATAAATAGCATTTGTGATTTTGGAAACCCTGTGAAATAGACTGCTTTTGAAAAATTATTATTAAATGAATCCTTAGTCAATTCACACTTTGACAATCTATTTTCCATGTTATGTATTCGTTCATTGCAGAAATTCAATTGCTGCTCTAAAACCATAATGTCATTGGCCTTTAAGTCAGTTTGTACCACAACCCCAGACTCATCTTCAGAAATAGCTTCTTTATCATAGTCTGCTCCAACTTCCTGTTGTCCTTCAGCAGCCTGTGATTCCATAGACCATTCCGCAGCCCTAACATCATCGTAAAATAAAAATTAAATTATTATTAGGTAATTCTCAGTTTGAGGACAAATAGGTTTACCTGTTTCAAACGTTTAGCACGATTAACAACTCTCATATATCTATCAACTGCCTGTACAGTCAAAGAATCACCAGTTATATATCCCATGTTTGGGACCCAGTCAGGGTTCGCTACATATCGGAGTTGGGCTGGTTCTCCTAAGAATAAGATAAAATATTAGCAATTTGAATGTTTTCTTTATTCATTATATTAATAGGCAATGAATACATACAATAAATTATCAAATTTTTCATACCTGTTATGAAATGTCAAGAGCATATTCTTGCATATTTTTGAGCAGATTCATGAAAATCTTCCTGTCTCAGAGCTTTTATCCAAGCTTCTCGACGTTGAAGCGACAATGCCTCAATATGCTGACCACCGGATTATATAATATAACTGCTGGAAGTCTGAAAAATCTTTCTTCATCTCTATTTCCTCTCCTACCACAATTAAAAACTGCACGAAATAAAGGCACTTTTGGTAATAAGGAACATTTCGGTAAAACAAAGGAGCAATAAATGGAAGAATGGCAATAGCTTTCATTATCGGAAACCTGGGTAAGAGGCCTTTAAATCCAGGTAAAAATAATTTTATTTCGTTTCAAGTACATATTTGGCATTTGTTTGTCCTCCACGACATTTGAGGTTAGCTTTGTGACGTCACCCTGGAATGGTCAATCCTTTCTCGTAATTGTAAGAATTTGTAGTGGAACAGAATTTAACGGTGCTATTCACTGTTGAAGTTATTTTTGTATTTTTTTTTTTTGTAAAATTTGTATCTGTTTTGTTTTTTTGTTGTTGTTTTTTTTTTCGCTTTCGTAATTGTTTTATTCAGGAGGACTCTCAACATCGAAATCATGGCTGATTGTAAACTTTTGGTTGGTCTAATGATCTTTGTGCTAAGAATTATAAGTATTATAGTGTTAATCGCGTATGACTGTTACGACAAAAAATGTAAGATATCGGTGGTGTCGTTTCGTGACGTAGCGGAATGTCCTGAACTTAAGAATGTATACAAAAGTGAATCATAAACTCTTTAACTAATAAATGCTACAACTAATTACCAATAATGGTGGACAATCAAACAAAATTCATGACGGGGTTAATGCAATCCTTCGCAGAAGAGATAGACTGCAACAGCCACATGCCGCTTCTATACAAGAAGAAATGAATAATTCTTTCTTTTGGAACAGAAAGAAAAGCCGTAGAAAATATTATTGCCAGAAGAATAGCTGGGTTGGATACTACAGGCCAGGGTTTCTCCACGGTGAAACATTTCAACACCAATGAAATTGAAGAACATGCCCATCACACTATGCAGCACATTTGAGGATGGTTCACGGATATAGGCCTATTCATGAGTGGTCTAATGGGATTTTATGCTATTTTCCGAATTATAAAATATGCCCTAGGAGTGATACTCAACGGATTCCACCTCTTCGAGACATTTGGCTATGGACTGGTGATGTTGGCCAGTTTATGGAATATCCTCACCATTTGCATACTGATTAGACACCATGTCAAATGTCAGAATCAGAACGTGAATGAAAATGAGGAATCAGCTTCATGGACGAACAATAAAAACTCGGAGCTGTACCCAAAAGTGCCCCCAAGTGCGCCACACTGGACCTACGAACAAAATACATGTCGGGTAATGAAGTGTCGCGTAAAGGTAATTCGAAAGCCGGTACAAACAATTATGAACATTCTTAGTCACAATATTCATTGAAGATCATTCCCAAATTAAAAGAAATTTTCAGACCATTGGGATGCAGACCAGGAAGGCAACGCCAAGTATATCAGTACCTATTGGTAGTGTACCGCGAAGTAGTGAATCGTAAATAATCGTTCTGTGCGAAGAACAACCTTCGTGTGTCGCGAAGTGAAAATTATACGAAAACGCAAATACCCATAAAGACAATTTTGTTTAGAAACGATCTATGTTTGGCCAAATTTTTGATATCTTTAATATAATGATTTTTTTTTGTATTTTACGTGAACTAATGTGTTCTGATAGTTAAAACTTCCTTACTTGTGATGTAGTTGAACCATTGTTATTTGAATAATGACACCAAGTTTCAAACGAATATATATAAACGATAATGGAAGGATTGAGGTTGGTTATAGTTTTAGGTACTTATTTTCAAGTCATTTAGGTTGTTGATATTTTGATTAAGTTATTCCTAACAAAAGAGGTTACGGACCATGGATTAATTTCAAGAAAAGTTTTGGCAACCGATGCCAAAACTTTTTTAAAGGGGGAATAATGTAATACGATATGTCTAGCGATGCTGGATAATGGGTCTTGATAAGAAAAAGACCATATCTAATCGGAAATTCTCAGACATTCCAGACAGTAATAAACCTCTCAAAAATATTACACTGATAATCATAAAACCTAAGATTTAAAAAAGAATTTATTGATTCCCTACATGGAAATCCTGATGGATGGACGACGTAAAAAAATTTGAGAATTAGCTAAGTGAGTTCGACATATGATATCTTAACGTGAGCCTCACGACCTTAAGAGCTATTTATCTATTAAGGTTCCTAATTTAACGACGGGAAAAAGGTGGAACTTTAGTAAAAATTAAAATTAAATCAGTGGACCAATCAGAGGTTTCTATCGAGAGACTCGATTGACTAAAGCCAATGAAGCTTAGATTTCGAAGTAGTTGGGGAAAATTTCGAACTATCGAAGAGAGAGGAACCAATTAGAAGAAATTAAGGTATTCCGGATTATGTTCGATAACTCCCACTGACAAAGGAATAATAGGAAAAATTAGGGAATGGAAAGTCAGTTCAACGTGATCGAAAACCAGGAAAACACTTAAAAAAATTATAGAAGAAATCAGTCTGTAAAATTCTAGGAAAATATTTAGTATGTTGTAATTGAGTGAATTCGAAAATTTCGGTAGTGAAGTTCCATCCTTTCCGTGTTAGAAGTCCAAACAAAAAGGTCAGATATAAACTTTATAAACAGTCAAAAGTCCATAGTCCGAAACCTCCAATAATACTTTGTCGGAAATTGTTTTTAAAATTTTGCTTGCTAAAATTGTCCTTTTGATTCTTTTTGGTGTGCTTCGAATAAATTAGTTTTATGATTCAGAATTTTTATTGAGTTCCCTAATCTCACAGAACCAAAACCTCCACGAGCCGAACCCTGAAGATTTCTCCCATCAGGAGAAACTCTAAATAAACAAAAAAAAAATTTTTAATTTTTCTTTTGAACACCTCTTCGTCGGTGGAAAGCCGCTGTTCTACTGGGACGTAATAAAGAGGTGTTTATTACATAAGCAACATTCCAGAGGATACGTAGCATAAAAGGTAACAAGAAAGGAAGGAGTTGGAATACTGCCCCCTGTGACTTCCTCACTTGTCTAAAATATACATGAAAAGAAGTCCAATAAACATAATCATTTTACATGTTTTGGTAAATTTCGGCACCATGGGGATAAAAATTTTTTCAGGTGAGTTGTCTGAGATGAAACAATCTATTTAAAGATATTTAAAACTCATTATTTGTTCAGTACAATTTATATTGATTGCACTCGGTGATAATAATGTTATTTATTATTTGGTCTTGAAACTATTTGTGAACACCTACTTTCACATCATTTTAGTTATTTTTACACAAAAATCAATAAATTTATTTTGTTAATAATGAAATGGATATAATTGTATGATTCGTTGTTTGAACCATTCAATGGTTGTTCGAAATTATATATTTTAATTGCTAGAGATGATATAAGTGCTTCTGGTTTTTGCAAACTGCATCTTGAAATAAATAATAATGATAATAATAGGTTAATAGCCTGTGAAAGAAAAAAAAACTCAGCTGTAAGAACAATAAGTAATCATCAAGGCGGTGAGGAGCCTCAGGCCGGCTCTTCTCGGAACCGTCAGGATGTTAGGCCTATAGGAGGTACGTGTGGAGTAAGCAGCGCACCCCTCCGAGATGGCACTGCAAGCCAATCCCTGCAACTCTGCGAAGAGATAGCTCAACTAGTGAGCCCCCAGCCCACTCCACTATTGTGCCACAGCGGGATAGGCGTACGCGCTGGACTTTGGATGAGAACTGTATTGTGATGCGCCTACATTTCATTGCTTTGAGCCTGGTAGAGCATTCTGATAAGACATATCGACAGCTTTTGTTGGAGATTTGGAGTGTCATGTATCCGTCCAGACCTACCTATGCTCAACTGCTATCTGATAGAGTAAGGTGGATTTTAAATAACCAGAAGTTGTCACGTGCCGAACTCGAGAAGATAAAGAATACTTGCTTTCCAAAAGTCATCTCAGTAGATTGGCGGGCTGATGAACAACCCAGCGTGGCCCCTAGATCGTCTGTCGGGGTAAGAAGAGGTGGTCTCTTCATGGCCGAGAATCACGAGAATGTGGTCCTTTGTCGGTAATTTAATCAAGTCCTCTGGAATGTCGCCGGAGGGTAGGCCGACGATACCCAAGTTGAATTACTGTAAACCGATCCTGGAAACAATGAAATCATTGAACACCTTCCTCCCTAAACATCTCACCAACGTGAAAACGCTGGTAGAACTGATGGACGTAGTACACGCGGGAGCCGTCACTGTCTGCCAAATAAACGGACGGAATATACAACACCGAGAGAGCCAACATCAGTTTAGGAGCCAGCACTCAACACCTTCTTGGAAGGACCGTCTGAGAAGAAAAATCACAAAGCTGCGGAAAAGATAGGTGTTGTTCATAATTACCTGAATAACCCAGAACCATCTACCAAAGTAGTGAAGGCAGTCAGGAGGGTAGCATCTGAGACTCAGATAAGGCGGCGGGATCCCCAGTTCAGAGAAAAGCTGCTGCTCAGGAGCGACTTCCTCAAACAGAAGATCAAAGTATTGGGCCTCCGAATACGCCGATATAACGAAAAAACAAAAAAGCTCAATAACAACAGACTTTTCTACAGGAACCAGAAGCAGTTTTTTCGTGATCTGGAGCAGGATACTGAGCTGGAGGTGGGACACTTAGACTCAAAGGAAGCTCACCAGTTCTGGAGCGGTGTTTGGTCGGAGAACACAACTTATGAAGACCAGGCATATTGGATAGACGAAGCACAGGCCAAGATGAGCATTGACGCGTCGGATGTATTGGAAGCTCTGAAGGGCACGAACAACTGGGCGGCCCCTGGCGTGGATGGAGTCCACAATTACTGGTGGAAGCATCTCCCAAGTGTTCACCAACCATTGGCAAAAATTTTCCAAACCGCTCTGTATGACCCCACCATTATCCCTGGATTTTTCACAAAAGGGATTACTCATCTGATTAAGAAGAAGGGTGATAGTAAAAACCCCGAGAACTATAGGCCTATCACATGCCTTCCCTCAGTATATAAGATATTCACTACCATTCTAGCAAAATATATAACTAAATATCTCCATTAAAATAACTTGATGGCCGAGGAACAGAACGGATGTCGAATGAAAACAAAAGGAAGTAAGGAAGTCCTAATAGTAGACTACATCTTAACAAAACAGGCCCGGAAAACATCAAGTAATATCTCAGTGGCATGGGTTGATTACAAAAAGGCCTATGATTCTGTTCCGCATGCTTGGTTACTGAGGGTGCTGAGGATGCATGGAATAGCTGACAATGTGATTAACACCTTAGATCACCTGATGAAAACATGGAGGACTTCACTTCAGATCAGAAATAAAGACCCAGTGGAGGTGTCTGGGGAATATTTCAGGGTGACTCGCTCAGCCCTGTTTGGTTCTGCCTAGCACTCAATCCCTTGAGCATACTTCTTAACGACACCAAATATGGCTGTATCATTGACAAAAATCGGAACATTAGAATAAACCACAACTTGTATATGGATGACTTGAAATTATATGCCGCCAATTCAGACCAGTTGAAAAAATTGCTCGAAATAGTGTCGTCGTTCAGCGACTCTATAAGTATGCAGTTCAGGGTCGAGAAGTGTGCTATGCTAGAGGTAAGAAGGGGAAAAGTTCAAGAGACGCACTAGCAAACTCTCATGAACAACACCATTATATCACCCCTGGATGGAAAGGGATCATACAGGTACTTGGGTGTCGAGCAGGCTCTTGAGATAAAAACACCGGAAATGAAACACTTCTTGAAAGAGGAGTTGTACACCAGGATCAAAAAGCTATTGAAATCTAAGCTGCATTCTAAAGCTCTGTTCACAGCCATTAATATCTGGGCGGCCTCTGGTATGGCTTACTCGTTCGGGGTGCTGACTTGGTCCAGGACAGAGCTCAGCGAGATGGATAGGGCTATAAGAGGATTGCTCACAAAATATGGAGTACACCACCCACACTCGTCTACAATCAGATTGTATATAAAAAGACAACAGGGAGGAAGAGGACTCCTGACTGGAGACTGCCCACGACAAGCAGATCGACTTACTACGACACCATTTCGGCGAGGCGAGCTCGCCCCTTTTTCGGGCAATATAATAATAATAATAATAATAAAACTTTATTCACAGCCGAAATATACAAACAAGATACAAACGAGTTATTGCATGAGGTGAACAAAGTGACCTCAGGATAAGTGCAAAGCACTTGTTTCCCCTAAAAAAAATGTAGGGACATATAGAAAATCAAAAACAAATATATACACATGTATAAACACTATGATATGAAATGCAAAATAGTAAACAACAAAATATGAGACTTCACACACATATAGTCCACAATGAGAAAACAAAACCGGGTAACAAATTTCAGTGCACTATTAGCTAATAGCTATCCTAACAAACCTCTCACAAATTGTCTGCCTCTCTGAAAAATAAACGACTTCAGTTCCCCCTGAACAGTGGCCTCGACATTATATTCTTAATATTCTCCGGCAGTGTGTTATATAATTTGATCGCGCAAAAGAGTACGCTCTCTGTGAGATTGATTTTTTATTATAGTAGGGTAAGCGAGTTGTGCACGATGTCGTGTATTGTACTGGTGGTTTCTGGAGCCTGCCTTACTACCACAGAATTGATACTTTACGTTGGTACAGGAGAAGTATAATTGTCTGATATCCATTATTTGGCATTCTGCATATAAGAGATCCGACGGATACCTCGAGTCTTTAGACATAATTAATTTGAGAAATCTTCTCTGCAGTATCTCTAAAGGAGTAATATAAATTCGCGAGGCTGAACCCCAGGCAACTATGCCGTATCTCAAGTGGCTTTCAACAAGCGCAGAATACAGAAATTTTAGTTCTCTGACTGGCAAACATTTTTTCAGGCAACGGAATCTGTAAAGGACTGACTGTAGTTTTTAATGACATATCGTACGTGATAATCCCATTTCAGGTTACTATCTATGTATACACCCAAATACTTGATTTCTCTCACGGAATGGATGGTGAAAGTATTCCCTTGTGTGATCACGTTGATGTTCTCGAATGGGCAGACGTTGGATGTGTTGCAACTGAATGGTAGAAAGTTAGTTTTCTCCAGATTGATTGTCAAGAGTTTGTGGTCAAACCATTGTTTGAGTAGTATAAAATCTGTTTCTACCTTATTCTTGAGATCACTCCATGTTTCCGCTTCATAGAAGATTGCAGTATCGTCAGCATATCCTATTATGTCGCCTAATGTGTTCAGTCTGAATAAATTATTCAAGTACAAATTGAACAATAACGGTCCCAACACAGTACCTTGAGGCACACCACATTCGATTTTTTTTTGGGGTTACTTGTTGTATCACCCACCCTCACAAATTGTTTTCTGTCATGTAGATAGCTTTCAAAGATTTTCAAACAAGTTCCTCTGATACCGTTGTTTTCTAGTGTCTGTAAAAGTAATTGATGATCAACAGTATCGAAAGCTTTTGTTAAGTCGATGAATAGGCATAAGGAAGGTTTACCATTTTCTAGAGATCTGTGTATCAGCTCCGTGAGTTTCAGTATCGCATCCTCGGTAGACGTTTTTTCCTTGAATCCAAATTGTTTGCTTGAAATGAGTCCATATTTATTTATGAAAGAAGTTAGTCTATTTTTAAGTAGTTTTCAAATATTTTAGAAATATGCGTGATTAGTGAGATGGGCCTATAATTGTTGACTTCTGCTTTATCTCCTTTTTATGTATCAGGGTTACTATTGTCATTTTGAAGCAATCGGGCCAGATACCGAGCGACATGCATTTGTTGATAATGTACACCAGAGGATTGAGAATATATTTTGAAATAGATTTCAGTAGATCAGCCCCAATTTCATCTATTCCAGCGGATTTTCTGCTTTTCAATTCACTTATCAGGCAACTAACTTCTTTTTCATCTGTGGGGATCAGAGCTAGTGAGTTGGCAAGAAAATATTCAGTCGAGATGTAATTGGGATCTTTGTGATTTTTTAGCCAGGTTTTTACCTACATCGACAAATTTGTCGTTGAAAGCGTTAGCAATGTCTTTGCCACTTGTTAATATTTCCCCGTGGATATTTTTATAGATCCGATACCTGACGTTTGTTTTGCACCGGTGAGTTCCTGTACAACATTCCACAGTTGTTTTGTATTTTGTTTGTGGTTTTCAATTTTATTTTTGTAGTAGTTGTTTTTGTTTTTGTATAAGATTAGTCACCATATTTTTGTATTCTTTGTAGCTGTCTTTCAGAATATTGTTGTCAGGGTATTGTAGTGAGATCTGAAACATGCGGTTCTTTTTGTTGATTTTGTCCAATAGAGAATTGGTCAACCAGGGTGCAATCCTGTTTCTTTTCCTAGTTGTGTTCTTCAATTCGGTGTTTTCATTAATTAAATTCTGTATAATGGTTACGAAATTGTTCATTGCGATGTTAGGATCATCTTCGGTACAAATTGACTCCCAGGTTGTGTTCTGCATTTGTTTGCGTATTTTACTTTAGTTCAGATATTTAATATGATTGTTCCTAACTGACTTTTTGTTTCCTTCTTTAGTTACTATTTGCAATATTGTAGTTGAATGGTCTGTAATGTTACTGCCCACAATGAGAGGCATGATCATTTCTAGGATATTGTTTGATCTTGATTTTATGAAAACATGATCAAGGCATGACTTTGCCCTTGTGGGTTTATTAATAGTGGACACATAACCGTACTCACTCAAGACATTCAGGTATTCTATTCTATTTTCATCTTCTTGAAGTATATTAATGTTTATGTCACCTATAAACAAGCAGTAGTCATTTATTTCCGTTTGGTGGTTCTCAAAATATACCTGGAGAATGCGGTTGAAGTCGTTTATACCGGTGGAAGGTGACCTGTAACAGGCTGTTATGAAAAATTTACTTCTTCCTATTTTTATTACGGTTTTAGAAATTTTATATGTTCTATTTCAACTATGTCATACTCAAAATCGTGTTTGCTCTTTATATAGATCACGGTTCCATCGTTCTGATTGAATTCGCCTTTATTATAGATCAATGTGTAGCCAGGAATATTGTATAAGTTTGTATCACCTATTATTCGGGTTTCTGTTAATACTATACAATCAAAATTTGAGTCAACATCAAGGAGGAAAATTTTAAACTCGTCAATGTTTTTATCGATACTTCGTATGTTGTTATGTATTATATTAAAGCTATTCTTAGAATTCACTTGTAAAACCTCTCTGCATTCTCGGCTATCATTAAGGGTGAAAGTTTCAACTGGACTTACATAGAAATCTCTAAGGTACTGATCCATCTTTCAAGTCTCTCCACACATAGTTACAAGAACACTCAAAAAACACCCACACACATGAGAGAGTTTTATTTCTTGATATTCTGTCAGGTAACTACTCTACTAGTGCAGGATGGTGAAGAGTTTGATCCTGTCTTCGGTGTGTAAATTTTCTTCTTTTTGTCTTCAAGTCTTTTTGCCTTGTAATATATTTCTTACTAAACTTCCCTCCTTTCCTTCATCCAGTCTCTGCTGTGCTTCTTCTTGGACCTTGTTAGCTTCCTCATTCGGCCCTCCCCTATGTTTCCTGTCCTGGATTATATTCTCAGGTGGTTCCTTGCAGTTTTCCACAGGAGTATTCAATGAAAATAAGTGTAGGCTATCTTCAAAATAAGCTTGTCCAGTACTTGGGGTGTGTGGAGCGCTTTTTGATTTAGGTCCCTTCAATGGGGAACCGATAAAGTCGCTTGGGTTGGAATTTTCTTCAGAGTCAAGGTCATTTAACTGTTCTATGGTATACTTTTCGTTGTTAACAATAAGAGTACGACCCTGTATCCTAGCGAAGTAATTTTTAGATCTTGCGATGTTGAGATGTCTTCTTAGTGTTCTTCTGTCTTGTCTGTCTTCGTAGCATAAATCCTGCACAAAGAAAATATTGGTTCCTTTGAGTTTGTGGCAATTTTCTAGAATAATTTTTTTTTCAGGCACGAAACGAATTCAATTTTGATCGCCTCTTTGTTTCCCGTTCTGATGGGGTATAAGTTATTTATTTCGCTCACATTTATGTCGACTTCAAGTAGTTGCCTAATTTTGTCTAGTACTACGCGGACCAGATCTGGGTACTCTTGAATATCTAAGCCATAAATTAGAACATTATTTTGCGAATATGCCTTTCAAAGCCTTTGCACCTGTTCTCTGCTTCCCTCTGTTTCTTTTCTAAGACGTCTAATTTAGCAAAGCATGATTCAACTCTCCCATATAATTTCAAATTTTCTCTATGGATTTCCTCCTTCAGTTCAGCTCTGATCCGCTCAGACTCCTTCCCAATAACGTCTAGAAGTTTCCTCAAAAGTTCAGAGTTCGAAATGTCTTCAGAAACTTTTCCAGCTTCGGCCATCATAATACACTTACATAATTTATGATTTGGCTCAATGATCAATAATCAATAATTCAGATTATGAACTCCTGAATCAATGCCGATGATCCACTCTTTCCACAACTCGGCAGGAATAATCTAAGAACAAAATTCATGCACTCTCCCACAAAACCTTGCGGTCTGGCAACACCGTTGAGAAGAACAACTCGAAATGTTGGGAGATCCCACAGTGCAAAGTCCAATCTCGGACGGGTTCAAGTGGATTAACTATTTGTTTACAGCCTAGGAACATGCGATAAACTTGAAAAAACTCACAGGTATTCTACTTAGAGTTAAGGAGAATTGATTGTTGCACTTGTGATCAATTAAAAATTTGTAGTTGACTGTGATAATAAGTATTCAATGGCTCCCGAAGACTATCCGTGATCTCTCACATATGTAGAGCCGACGATAAGTATTTAGCTCTGAGACTCTCTGGAGGATATGTTGCACCTATGAGGCGAACTGATCAAGAGTGGATTGCCTCTGCATGGCAGATACGTGTCCATGCTGGAAAGTAGCGAGGTTAATAAGGAGGAATCTTTGTCCTATTTGTGTGCAGGGTATCTTTTTCCGGAGACCGAGGGAAGGCTGTTGGCTATTCAGGATCAAGTGACGCCAACAAGAATTTACCTGAAACATTTAGCCAAACAAGATATTCCCTCAGATCGATGTAGGAGGTGTTTCCAGGCGCCTGAGTCCATTTAGCACCTGACATCTTCGTGCTCAATTATGGCTCCGAGAGACTACCTGGACAGGCACAATGCAATGGCCAGTATTTACCATCAGTACCTGGCCCTAAAATTAGGTTTACTGAAGGAAGAAGTGGAATTCCATCTATATCTACCGAAAACACTTCTAGAAAGTAACCGGTACAAACTTTACTGGGACTCGACGCTTGTTATCGGAAGAGAAATAGCATATAACCGCCCGGACATCGCATTGTTTGATTTCCAACAAAAAACCTGCCTCCTGCTTGATGTTACCATACCAGCAGATGAGAATATGTCCAAAATCATACTCGGAGAAGATTCATAAGTACGAGGACCTGGCTTTCCAGCTACGGGAGATTCATGCCCTGAGAGCAGTCAGTGTTTTGCCTCTCATTATATCAGTTAACGGACTCGTGGAGGCACGTCTACCCGAAAACACACAAAGATTGAACCTGGATATAATCTCTCGGGCTCAAAAACAGGTCATCTTGGGCACAGTCCGAATCGTCAGAAAGGTTCTGCTGGGCCAATAGCATCTCCGACTGTCTTGACTCTGAGTCCGACAGCCGTTGAAACAACGCGAATAACGGTGCTTACAAAAAAATAATAATAATACATCTTTATTTCGAAGAAACTCTCAATTACATAATAATAATTACATAATAATGAGGCTTAAACAAAACAGTGTCAAAAATAATCAACCAAAACAATCGATTTCCAATAATGTAACATATCATGAATTCAAAAAATCGATCTTATTTGGAAGTTTGTTGTAAAACTTGATACATCTATATTACGGTCCCTTTTCTGACATTGTGAGTCTGTGTGTTGGATAGTTATAAAATAAAGATCTCTTCGGATAAGTATTTTCTTGTTCAAAATTATTGAACATATTTCTTCTTGAAGAAAAACAACAGCACTTCCTGAATATATACATTATATATATACAATACTAGATGAAAACCTGGCTTCGCTCGGGTGAAATTTGACTCATAATACACATCTACGTGCAAAATGTAGATAGATGTTTCTGTAGTCATCGGCATAATTCTTAAGTACGTGTTGTTTCTATACTTCCAAAAATACAGTACGGTAGTTATTGTTATGATTGTACTTTAATGCAATCCTTGCCTATTAAATTATCCTATCTATATAGTAATTCAATTATCAATGGAGTAATTCGTTATAATTAACCTATTTATATAATTTGTTATAATTAACGGTAAGTAACCTATCTATATAGTAATTGAATTATCAATGAAGTAATTCCTTATAATTAACCTATTTATATAATTTGTTATAATTAACTGTAAGTAACCTATCTATATAGTAATTGAATTATCAATGAAGAAATTCGTAAAAATGAAGTATCTTTTGTACGTGTAACTCTAACCAAAAAGAAACCTGGCAATAACTAACCTTAGGCCTATATTACTTAAAGTAGGCGACCATTCGTTTTTATCAAATCGCTAGTGCCTTGAAAATTCGCAAAACGGACACAACCGTCAACGACGTCTGCCCACACGCGTCTGCCCGAGTTAGGGTCGCGCACTCAGCGATGAGCCACTTCTTCCCCCGCACCTACCCGTTCCCCGCACGCCCCGTTCGCCTGACACCGCTGCCGGTATTTATCACCGAAACGGTATTTATCGCCGAAATTGCTGTGACTCTGCATTTTAAATCTGTGATATTTTCGAAAATGTTTATTTAATTTACATGCTGTAAAAAGCCATATTGATCTTTATTAAATGCACAATGTATTTAAGATACTTAATTGGATAAGGATTAATAATGTATTGCTAATAGTCTGTTTTTGACAAACCCTAATTCCAGATTGGGCTGGGTTTCAATGGCAGTGACTACTGCTTCGTAACTTTTGGGCATTGACATTAGAATGTAATTTATTTTTTCTTCTTGGCTTATTTCACCTCCAGAATCTTGTAGTTGTGAAAATAGTTCATCCAGTTTGACGAAATGGTTCTGCAATGATTCCCTTTCATTGAACTTTATTTCATTCAAACTTCGTCGAATGAACAATCGGCTGCGCACTCCCCTCTGCTTGAATACCTGCTAAAGATAATAAAACATATCATAAGCACTTTCCATGTTTCTTATGTATTCCAAATGTGTGTCTGCTACTCCTCCAATTAAAATGGCTTGGGCTTTGGCTTCCCCGTTTTCATTTTCTTCGTTCAGACTATAATCTTTATTGAGAACTGCTTCTACAACTCCATTGTCCCGCAGGACACTTTTGATTCGAAACTCCCATGCTGAAAAGTTATTTCCAGAGAACGGGGTTAGGTTGTATTTTTCCTTCGTAGTCATTTTTCATAAACACGCTCTGCTACCACTGTTAAAATCAAAGTCAGACTAACTTTTCGTGGTTTATTTCTACTATCTCCTTGGTATTCCAATACAATACAATATACAATGACAACTATTCAACTTAACAAATTGTACATTCTTAATTCATCTCTTCTTCTAGAATGTTCTATCATCACATCAACACTTATATTAATATTTAGGTTAGGCCACAAAACAGAAAAATTATTCTTATAACAATTTAGTGAGATTGCTCACAACATTACTTTTAACACATCGTACTTGTGCTCAAAAATGTAAAGTGTTGTGAGGAAGAACTAATATTTTCATTTCCTGAAGTATCTGCAATGGAGGGTTCATCCCAAGTAGAAAAAGATATTCACTACAACATCGAGATAGATAATACGTCTACAAAAGAAGAATTGTAGTTTAAAATTATTCATGAGTTGGAAGGTAAAAATCGGTTACTGGAGGAGAATAATCAGTTACTGAAAGATAAAATTTTAATGCTGGAAAATGAAAATAAAGAACGGGAATATCATTCATGTGAAAATTCAGCCAAAGTACGTGAAAAAGTTATCACCTCAGATAAGGAAGATATCATTCACATACCAAAAAATAATTCGATGCGCATGCCACCCATGCGTACTTATGCCAATCATGTTCTCCCTACCAATATGTCACAAACAATCTCTGGCACTCCGGCTCAAGGTCAGGATAAAAATGTAAACAAACAAAGCAAGGTGGAAAATAAATACAAAAGAACAACTTCCAAGGAAGTAGTGCACTCGGACTCGGTTGAGGCTGAATATTTTGCGTGGAAACAAGTCAATTCAAGAACATCCAGAAGAAAGTCTCGTCCAGCATTAGTGGTTGGTTTAAGTATTAATGCAGATTTGATCGAGGGGGTCGAAAAAGTGAAGGCATATCATGTATCCAGGCTGAAACCGAATACAACAGCGGCGGATCTTCAGAAGTTCCTAAATAAAGCATTCACAAGCGTCAAATGCGAGCCACTGCAGTCAAGGTATCCTGAAGTATATGCATCATTCAAAGTCTTAATTGCATGTAGTGAATCAGAGAAAGTTTGCGATCCAGCCAATTGGCCTATTAATGCTAGTGTTCATCATTTTTTTGGCAGAACGATGAGGATGGAAAGAAAAACATCGGATCAATAGAAAAATTCAAGATTTTTCAAATTAATGTTCAATCTCTCAACAATAAGATTGATTGTTTGGAATTATTATTGTATAATCAACGTCCTTTAGTAGTGAGTATTGCAGAGCACTGGTGCAACATGGAAAGGATGTCTACGATGGCTATAGATGGGTATTATCAAGCAGCTTCCTTTTGTCGTCAAGAACACTTACATGGTGGTACTGTGATCTATGTGAAATCCGGGTTTTCAGTGAGTGATATCGGTATTTGTAAGTACTCAGTTGACATGCATTTTGAAGTTTGCGGAGTGAAATTCTCTTTGGGAAATAAGAAGTTCTGTGTTATTAGTGCATATAGGATTCCTAATGGGGATATTTCTCTATTTCTGGATAGACTTGAGTTTGTTATTGCACATTGTAATAAAATTGCTGATATTATCTTCTTTTGTGGGGATATCAATATCGATTATCTCCAGACAAATTGCTCACAGAAACATCTATTTAATGATCTATTGCGTTGTTTAGATCTGAAAGTTACTTCTATGGCCGCCACTAGAGTTTTTACTAATTTCAGGGGAATCACATCTTCAACTGAATTAGATTACATTTTAACAAATGCTCCATCTGAGAATTTTAATACTGTAACAAAACCAAATATGAACCGTCTAATTACTGATGCATCAGCAGACGAGTTCCGCTTCATGCGCCGACAGAGGGATTAAGACCATGAAAGGGACCGCTCGCCATAAAGCTGTCACATAAAAACGTTTAATGATGGCATATTTATGAGACATCAAGAGGCCGCTTGGAATACTCTGGAATGTGAAGCATCTTTCTAGTGACTTCTAGAAAAAACAACGCCGGATATAAATGACTGAAGCCGATTCATGGATTCATTCATGTATAGAACTTGCCGACGGATAAACAGGTGTTCCTAGTGAAATTCTGTAAATAAATTGTGTATATAAATTATTGATTATTGTTAGTTAAGTGTGAATATAAATTAGTTTAAAGAAGACTTGTAGTGTTTTTCTAATTCGCTGAGGAAAAACGTAACAATTGGTGTCAGGTGTGGGGTTACCAAGAAGAGAACTACTCCGAAATTAGTCTGGAAAATCCTGAATGCCGGTAACGAGATCTCAAGCTGAGAAAATGGATCAGGCCAGTTTGGACTTTTTCAAGAAATCCTTTGAAGAACTGACTAATAAAATGGATACCATGGAAAATAGAATAGAAAATAAAATGGATACCATGGAAAATAAAATGGAGGAAAATTCGAAGGACATGAAAGATAAAATGGAGGAAAATTCGAAGGACATGAAAGATAAAATGGACGACAAAAGTAAGTCTCTAGAAAATAATTTTAGAGATAAATTAGAATCTATAGAGAATAAAGTCGAGGATAGGCTAAAAACGATGACCGATAATTGCTCGAAGTTAGAGAATAAGATTGGAAATATTGAAGACCGGTTAGAAAACTTGGAGATCTTGAAAGAGGAAATAGAAGAGGATATACAAGGGAAATTGGAAGAGCATACCGAAAGTGTGTTGAAAATTATGGAAGATCGATTAAACAAAATAAGCAGACAAGTAGATGAGAAGGTCAATAAAGATAGAAGTATTCCAGTAAAATACGAAAATAGTGGAGAAGCAGGCCGAGCAAGGGTCAAACCACCAACTTTCGATGGTAAAACCGCCTGGTGCACATACCAGAGACAATTTGAAGCTGCAGCTAACGCGAATGGATGGAATAATGAAGAAAAAGCGACGGCCTTGATTGTTGCATTGAGAGGCGAGGCCTTAAATATTTTACAGATTATTCCAACCAGTCAGCAATGATTACGGGGCGCTGATAAGTAAATTACAGATGAGATATGACGACGGACATTTACAGCAAGTATATCACGCCCAGATAAAAAGCCGTATCCAGAAAAATTCAGAGATCTTGCAAGAATTTGAAGCTGACATCGCACGGTTGGTAAGGCTGGCGTATCCGACTGCACCGGACAGTTTCCTAGAACAGCTTGCAGTGCAGACGTTTGTAGACGGACTGAGAGATAGTGAGACCCAGCAAACCTTGCGGTTGGCCCGACCTAAGACCCTGGATGATGCTCTAGCCCATGCATTAGAGTTCGAAGCAGCCAAGCAGGCTTCACATAGGGGTCAAATAAAAATCAGGCGTACCATGGATGATTCCGAGGATAGCACCGAAAATATAGAGGATATAATACGCCGAGTTCTCCAACAACAACAAAATAGAGGACCTAGATGTTGGAATTGTGGTGAAGTAGGGCATATTCGCCGCTCTTGTAAGAAGCCTGCTAAGCCAAAACAACAGGAACAGGGAAACTAAAACGGGTTGGTGAAAGGGGGCATAAGCCGACCCGCCTAAACAATGCCCCAGAAGTTATCATCCAGACCATCTTGGACTCCAGCAGTATATATATATCGACGGTAAGATCAATGGGCGGTCGGCTAAAATGTTGGTCGACACAGGTGCAACCCGTACTATTGCAAAACCCGATATAGTGAGAGGCAAGACATTACCGACTATGACATGATTACGTACCGCCACTGGGGAGAGTGTACCAACGCACGGAAGGAAGAAGACCAGAATACTAATTGGTGGTACGTCATTCGAGCACGAGGTACTGGTGGCAGGTATCACGGAGGAAGTCATCCTAGGAATGGATGTGATTAAGGGACAGGGTTTCGAGATGGATATGAGGAACGACATCCTGAGAATTGGAAACCTAAAATTCTATTCCTAGGAAAGGAAGACGCTGTGAGTAGAGTCTTACTCGCGGAAGATATCACCGTGCCTGGCCTGGCGGAAACCTTGGTGAGCGGGTATTTAGAGAAGAATATTCGCAGTGGTCACGTTAGACTCATCGAGCCAGCCACCGGTAGCCCAGCCAAAGGAATACTCACCGGGAAGACGTTGGTGAGGGAGAAACAGGAAGTACCCGTGAGGATACTGAACACGAACATGTATCCAGTAAATCTGAAGAAAGACACTGTAATAGGAGAATTCTGCTCAGTATCGTGTGTGACAGGCGGTAGTCAAGACGAACAGAAGAGCATTCCCAAGAAGAATAAGGTGTCACACAAATTGGTCGAAATGCTGACATCCTCCTGCAACAACTTAGAACCAGAATATATCAAGGAAGTAAGAAAATTGATCACCGAATATAGTGATGTATTTGCCATGGATGATGACCAGCTGGGAAGAACTAATGTCGTGAAGCACCCAATCAATACCGGAAATTCAGGACCTATTCGCCAACATCCGCGAAGACTTCCCATTGCCAAGAGAGATGAGGCCAAGAGAATCATCAAAGACATGCATGATCAAGGCATAATAGAACCCTCGGACAGTCCTTGGTCATCACCTGTAGTTCTGGTCAGAAAGAAAGATGGCAGCAGTAGATTCTGTGTTGACTACCGTCGCCTGAACGAAGTCACGAAAAAGATTGCTATCCTATTCCAAGAATTGACGACACCTAGATACACTCTCAGGCTCGAAATGGTTCTCCACCCTCGATCTGAAGAGTGGCAGGTTGAATTGGATCCCAAGGACAAAGAGAAGACTGCTTTCACTATTGGGACCGGATTATGGCAGTTCAATGTGATGCCATTCGGCCTTTGCAACGCACCTGCAACTTTCGAGCGTCTGATGGAGACCATTCTACGAGGGTTGTCTTGGAAGACGTGTCTTGTATATTTAGACGATGTTATTGTTTTTGGCCGTACATTCCACGAACATCTGGGAAACTTGAGAGATGTACTTGAGAGGCTGCGCACTGCAAATCTGAAGCTAAGCCCGAAAAAGTGTCACCTGTTCAAAAAGGAAGTGAAGTACTTGGGACATGTAGTATCTGAAACTGGAGTAAGTGCTGATCCAGACAAGATCCGAGTCGTACGCGAATGGCCAACACCGCAAGACAAACACCAAGTCAGGAGCTTTCTTGGGCTGTGCACTTACTATAGGAAATTCGTGCTAGGATTTGCCAATATTGCGAAGCCTTTAACAAAACTGACTGAAGAGGAAAAGGACTTCGTATGGGATGTAGAGTGTGAAGAAGCCTTTACTCGATTGAAAGGTGCTCTTACGTCGGCCCCCATCCTGAGTTACCCCCAGATGAAAGGAAGGTTCATATTGGACACGGATGCGAGTAACATGGCAATAGGTGGTATATTGTCCCAAATTCAAGATGGCAAAGAAAAAGTTATAGGGTACTTCAGCAAAGTCTTGTCGAAACCGGAACGTAACTACTGCGTAACGAGAAGAGAGCTGCTTGCTGCAGTCAAGTCCATGGAGCACTTCTATAAATATCTCTACGGAAGAGAATTTCTTCTGAGAACAGACCATGCAGCGTTGAAATGGCTTCTTCAATTCAAGAATCCGGAAGGTCAAGTGGCGCGATGGATCGAAAGACTTCAAGAGTACAATTTCACTGTGGAGCATCGTGCAGGAAAGTCCCATGGAAACGCTGACGCTATGTCTAGAAGACCGTGCCCTATAGACTGCAAGCACTGTAGAAAACTGGAGGACAAGGAATGTTGCCGAAGAACCACTATAACTGATGAGAATTGGCTGCCAGACCACCTGAGACAAGACCAAGAGAACGACCCAGAGCTGAAACTGATTTTAAGATGGAAAGCGGATGGTCGTAGGCCTGGATGGGGAGAACTGTGTCAGATGAATTCAAGGGTCAAATCATATTGGGCACAATGGGACTCCCTCCTAAATGAGGATGGGTTGCTAAAGAGGACCCTTGAGAATGAAGAAGGTACCGGATCCAGAAACCAAGTTGTAGTCCCTAGGAGTAGAATAAAAGATGTATTGCAGAAGTTACATGATGGGACCTCCGGCGGCCATTTCGGCATCAAGAAGACCCTAGAAAAGGTTCGAGAGCGTTTCTACTGGGTTAATTGCAAGGAGGACGTCAAGGACTGGTGCAGAAAATGCGGACTGTGTGCTTCGGTGAATGGCCCAAGAGGAAGTCGTAGAGCCCCTATGAAACAGTATAACGTTGGTAGCCCAATGGAACGCGTAGCAATAGATATAGCTGGTCCGTTTCCAGAAACTGACGATGGAAACAAGTACATCCTTGTTGCTATGGACTACTTCTCCAAATGGGTGGAGGCTTACGCCATCCCGAATCAAGAAGCCGCAACAGTTGCTGATGTATTGGTCAAGGAGATTTTCTGCAGATTCGGCATGCCTATGGAGCTTCATTCGGATCAGGGACGAAACTTCGAGTCCAGCTTGTTCCAGACCCTATGCGAGTTACTAGGGATCAAGAAGACCAGAACAACTGCTCTCCACCCACAGTCAGACGGTATGGTCGAGAGAATGAATAGGACTGTGGGAAAATACTTGGCCAAGGTTGTCTCCGACCACCAGAGAGATTGGAATAGGTACCTGCATCTATTCACCATGGCCTATAGATCATCCGTGCAGGAATCGACAGGGAAACCCCAGCATGTATCATGTTCGGTCGAGAGATGAGACTCCTTGTGACCTGGAGTTTGGGTGTACCCTGGAACGGATATTGCGGGTGAGGATTACGTGAGCAATCTGAAGGGGAGATTGCACTGCATCCATGAGAGGGTCCGGAAAAACCTGCAAATTGCAAGTGATCGCATGAAGACTCGTTACGAAATCAAGGCAGCAGAAGGTGGATACGAGGTGGGAGATTTGGTATGGTTGTTCAGCCCCAGAGGAGAAGAGGACTATCCCCAAAGTTACAGAAGGATTGGGATGGACCATATAAGGTTGTGAAGAGGATCAACGACGTAGTCTACCGCATCCAAAATTGCCAAGAGGAGAGAAACGTGTAATTCATGTGAATCGCCTGGCAAGGTATGAGGCCGATCATAACGCTCAGGACGAGGCGGGAGTGGGAAGGACTACAACTCAGACCCCAGATCAAGAGGAATTGAGCTTTAATCAGTTCATGGCAAATTATGGAGAAACCGGAAAAGCGAGGTTCGGGATCACAACCGAGGAGCAACAAGATCTGTTTACGGTACCGGTAGACTACTCATTGGCGCACTGCGTAGCTGAAGATCTCAACATGTCCAAAGGGATAGCTCTCCTCTTCAAGAAGAAATTTGGTCGTGTAACAGACCTCATGGGACAACAACCTTCCCTTAACCGAATCCTGAAGTTGACCGATGGACCTCGTTATCTCTTCTACATGGTAACCAAGGAAAAATCTTATGGAAAGCCAACTTACCAAGCCATGTGGAGCACCTTGATGAACCTTAGGGACGAGCTGGCTAGAGTAGGTGTGAACAAGCTTGCAATTCCCAAGCTGGGTTGTGGACTGGATCGTCTGATCTGGAGAGTAGTTCGTAACATGCTGGAGGTAGTTTTCCGATGTCCGAATACGGGTTTGTAGTTTCAACCCGAAAGGCGGTCCCGTAAAGAAAACGGTATCCTGCTATTTCGATCAACAAGGGTTCTGCAGAAATGGGAGCGCTTGCAGATTCAGTCATGAAGGAAAAGTTCGGGGACCGAACGTTCTTTTAAGGAGGAACAATGTAACAAAACCGAATATGAACCGTCTAATTACTGATGCATCAGCAGACGAGTTCCGCTTCATGCGCCGACAGAGGGATTAAGACCATGAAAGGGACCGCTCGCCATAAAGCTGTCACATAAAAACGTTTAATGATGGCATATTTATGAGACATCAAGAGGCCGCTTGGAATACTCTGGAATGTGAAGCATATTTCTAGTGACATCTAGAAAAACAACGCCGGATATAAATGACTGAAGCCGATTCATGGATTAATTCATGTATAGAACTTGCCGACGGATAAACAGGTGTTCCTAGTGAAATTCTGTAAATAAATTGTGTATATAAATTATTGATTATTGTTAGTTAAGTGTGAATATAAATTAGTTTAAAGAAGACTTATAGTGTTTTTCTAATTCGCTGAGGAAAAACGTAACAATACTGACGTTTTCGAAGGTTTTCTAGGAGATCATAAGGTTGTTTCACTCAATTATATAATGCAAATTCCATCTGGAAACAAGAAATCTGTTGATAGTCCTATTCTAGTTAGGAAAATTAATCATAAAACATTATCAGCTTTAACCGAATTCATTTCAACTTTAAATTTTATGGATATACCAATATTGAAGATGCCTTTGCTAGATTGGCACAGTTAATACAGTATTCTCTGGAAATAAATTGTCCATTGGTGAGATCTGGGAATTCAAATCAAACTGGAAAAAATTGGATAAATGAGGAAGTGAAGAAAGCAAGCAATAATTTGAAAAATTTAGATTGGTTAAATAAAAATATGAAGACTATTGGTTCTTACGAAGTCTATAAAAAGCAAAGTCAGATTTTAAACAACTTTTATGGCGCACTAAATCTGGTTATTACTCGGACATCATAAACTCCTCCAGCAATAGTAATAAAGCAATATGGAATATAGTAAATAGTATTACGGGAAGAAAAAGCACTAAGAAAATAGCATTCCAAATAAATTATTCAGGGGAAAAATATACGAGGTCAAGAGATATTGCTAATGTTTCTGCTAACCATTTTGCATCAGTTGCTGAAAAAATTATCCAGGATTATTATGGGAATATTTTGTCATCTTCATGTACGACCTCAGCTTTGTCGGGAAACACTTTCTTCTTTCATCCAGTTGTGACTGAGGAATTAGTGAGTACTGTTAGAAGCTTGAAGAATAAAAAGAGTACTGGTATTGATGGAGTATCTGTCTCTGTATTGAAAGCAATAGTGGATAATATCGATGATCATCTTGTTTATATTATTAATTTATCCGTCACAACTGGTAAATTCCCTGATCTATTAAAGGTAGCGTCTGTGCTTCCTGTTTTTAAAAAACATGATCCTTGTTGCATTGATAATTATAGACCCATCTCGGTTTTAAGTGTTTTCTCCAAACTTTTTGAAAAAATTGTGCTTAATCGCATGATGTCATTTCTGACACGCTTTCGAATTATTACTGACTGCCAACATAGCTTTAGGGAAGAAAGATCTACGCAAACAGCAGCATTTTCGCTGGTTGATTTTATTTGTAAAAAATTAGATGCAGGAATGTTTGTGGCTGGCATATTTTTTGATTCGTCCAGAGCTTTCGATGTTATAAATTTACAGTTTTTGGAGAGCAAACTATACAATATAGGTTTTCGCGGTATTTTTCTCCAATGGTTGATGTCATTTTTGAAGAATCGATCCATATTTGTGAAGATAGAGAATTGCTGGTCTCAGAAATATGATCTTCATCATGGAGTACCTCAGGGTTCGGTGTTGGGACCACTGCTGTTTCTCCTTTTTATAAATGATCTACCGGGGTACATAGACCCTGAAATTATGATTATATTCGTTGACGATACATCGGTGGCGGTCTCGGCTAGAGACCTGTGCGATTTATCTGATATCTGTAGTACGCTAGTTAAGTTCCTTAATTGGTGCAGATCTAATGATTTAGTTCTGAACTTGGAGAAAACTGAGTGCATTAGATTTAAGAATAGATTAAATGATTGTGAACCTATAGTTGTCAAATGCATGGAACGTTCTATTGTAACGGTAGACAAAGTTAAATTTTTAGGTGTTAACTTGGATAGCTCACTAAGATGGAGCGATCACTGTGATTATGTTTATGGGAAGTTAGCCAGCTCTTACTATGCTATAAGCAGGATAAAGAATTCACTGCCTTTTCAGGCTGTGATGGATGTTTATTATGGGTTAGTTTATAGTTTACTGAATTACAATGTTATACTGTGGGGTAACACCATTGATACTCATAGGGTGTTTGTTATGCAAAAAAAAATTTTAAGGTTAATTTTTAATTTAAAACCGATGGATACCTGCAGAAATATATTCAAGGAACATAGTATACTTTATTTGCCTTCTCTGTTCATACTCAGGTGCTTGGTATACTTACGTGAACATGATTATTTAATGGTAAAGCTCTCTAGCTTCCACACCTACTTTACAAGGAATTATACCACACTTACAGTTCCTTTTCATAAAACAACGAAATATGAAGCAAGCCCTGTCTATCAGGCAATTATATTGTATAATCACCTTCCACCTAGTATTAAAATGTTAGAAATAAACAAGTTAAAGAAAGTGATAAAAATCAATCTTGCTTGTAAAGGCTATTATTCTGTGGGTGAATTCCTAGGGGATGCTAACTTTTGTGCGGAATAATTTATTTTTTGTTCATTTCTCAATATTGACTTGACCTATACATATTTGTATGTCTTAGAGGATCAATAAAATTCTATTCTATTCTATTCTATGGCATACATGGACACATTCACATCACGTCACACAACACACAAGTATACATCCAAAAATAGGAAAAAAGAACAAACATTAATATAAACACAAATATAACACGTTGAAGTTAAACTTTAAAATCGAGGCCATTAATCCAATCCAGCACAGAGTCAGTGGCCTCATAGAAGTCGCTCATTTCTCCTCCGTATGCAGTAAGGGGGCATTCCATTGCAATATGGTGGACAGTCAGGCGAGGCTCTCCGCAGTCACATGTTGTTCAGTAGAGATGCTGTTTGACTGCATGGTATCACGTTGAGAAACTTGTAGAGGAGCCCCTCTCTCCAGACCGTGTCGTATGCTGCTGTCAAGTCGACATACACTACAGTTGTCTTTAGCTGTTTTTGAAACCCTGGTTCGATGTGTGTTGTTAAGCTAAGCACTTGGTCGACACAGCTACGGTGGGGCCTAAACCCAGCCTGTTCAACAGGAACGATCACATTAAATGACCAAGTCTTTCTATCTAGAGTCATTCAGACTACAGTGTCGTAGTTAGTTTTAAAATTAATATTTGTCAAGTGGCAAATGTAACAGTGGTGCCGTGACCAGGATAGTTGAGAAAGGTGAAAAGTGGAAACATTGAGGTGTAAATAGAAAACATATTGTAAATTATGTGTTTGACTATTTTGTAACTTATTTCTTGTTATGTCATCTATTATCATGTAGTTTAAAGAGCTCTTGTAAACCCGTAGTACGTATAACCCTGCGCCTGCTGGTTTCAACAGGCTTGTCAAATTTCATCCCTGTACAAACATCTAAGGGGCGTTCTTATCTCCTATTACCCGTGAATTATTTACTGAATAACTTGTCGTCTGTTTCAGATAAGTCATATCACTTTCGTAGCGGACGGTGTTTTGCGCATGCTGTAACTATTGATCCCGGCTGAAAATTTGCTCTATGGAATTATTCGCTTCTGATTTTCAACAGTTGACTCAGTGAGTTGTTATTATAAGATAATAAAGCAACTCTATGATTTGAAATATTCGGCGTGATCCATTGCCATGCGCTTGTACTACAAATAGAATTTGAATCTTTGGGATGGGCTATTAGATAGTGTTCGTGTATCCGGCTCGAAGGACCAATGTTCGTGTGTCGTTTCGTTGGGTTTATGTGTTGAGTAAGTGTACTGTATTTGTTAGTTTTAAGAATCGTACATTTGCACAGGTTACACTTTTAACATAGAATGATTTTCTTAACTTACGTCTTGCTGCAGACTTCTTTGGAAGCTTAATGGGGTTAGAATGGTACCGTTCGGGGTATATATAGTCCCTCAACGTTGGAAATACCAGGAAGCAGGTATAAAAAGGACGACTGTGATTCAGTGGCCTAGAGTTTCACGGGGGCACATTGTACAGATAGAGTAATATAATATAAGACGAATTCCTGAAAAGACGTTGGCGCATGTGTTTAATGAATTTAAAGTGATATTTATGACTTGAATAATCATTAGAATCGATGAAATCCAGTGTCGCGCTTCAGGGAGGGTACGGAGGGATTGGAAAGAATGCAAAGTCCATCAAAAATCAAAAAAAGCGTTGTCGCACCATCTGACGATATTGAGGTTGTTAATATTGATATTAAGAATACTCTGTTACTCTGTTATCAATGGAATCGACTGTCGGGCTTTAGGAAAAGCAAGGCCGGACTTTTTTTGTTTGTAGATCAAAATTCTTCAGTTTATAGAGATTATCAAAAATAAGCTTCCCTTCCTCTAATGTGAATAAACCATGGAATTTTTTAGAACATGTGCAATCATCATCGTAAAACTTCTTTGCAGGAACAACCTGACATCGTACATTTAAGTACTCTTGACCTGCAGCTCTGGTTCTTTTCGCCGTCTCTCTTTTCCATTCGGAATGATATCGTATTCGTTTCCTACTTAACTTTCTTTTTTATTTTAGAGACAAAAATCTTGAGGGACCGCATCATTAGAGTTGTCAATCGTTTGTTATACAGGCAAATTATCAGACAAAGTGTAATATGATATGTCTAGCGATGTTGGATAATGGGTCTTGATAAGCGAAAGACCATATGTAACCGAAATTCCCAGACATTTCAGAAAGTAATAAACCTCTCGAAAATATCACACCAATAACCATAAAACCCAAGATTTAAAACAAAATTTATTGACCCCCTACACGGAGATCTTGATGGATCTACGACTTCATGAAATTTGATAAATTAGCTTGTGAGTTCGTCATATGATATATTTATTACCTTAAGGGATTATGGTTTCGAATTAACGATGGGAAAAAGGTGGATATTTAGTAAAAATTAGAACTTAAATCAGTAGACCAATCAGAGGTTTGTATCGAGAGACTCAATTGACTAAAGCCAATGAAATTTAGATTTCGAATTAGTGGGGTAAATTTCGAACTATCGAAAAGAAGGGCACCAATTAAGAGAAATTAGGGGATTCCGGATGATGTTCGATAACGCCCACGGACAAAGGAATATTAGGAAAAATTAGGGAATGGAAAGTTCAGTTCAACGTGATCCGTAACCAGAAAAACACTTAAATACTTAAAAGTAACTCAGTCTATTAAATTCTAGAAAAGTACCTAATTTTAATTTTGTTGTAATTGAGGGAGTTCGAAATTTCGCTAGTGAAGTTCTTTGTTACAAGTCCAAGGAAAAAGGTCAGTTATACAGTTTATAAACATTCAAAAGTCCATAGTCCGAAACCTCCAAAAATATTTTGTCAGAGATTGTTTCAATTATTTTTTTGTGCTTGCTAAAATTGTCCTTTTGTTTTTTTGTGTGCTTCGAATAAATTAGTTTTAGTTATTCAGGAATTTTATTGAGTCTCCCAATCTTAAGAACTGAAGACTCGTCCTTTCTAGCGACGAGCCGAACCCTGAAGATTTCTCCCGTCAGGAGAAACTCAAAATAAACAATATTTTTTTATTTTTAAATCTTTCTTTTGAACACCTCTTCGTCGGTGGAAAGCCGCTCTTCTACTAGGACGTTGGAAAGAGGTGTTCATTACAAAAGGAAGCCTTCGTTCTTCTTCTGACGGAACATATTCAGATCCAGTATCCTCGAACTCAGAGGGTTCTCCTAAGCTTGAATTTGACATTACGTTACTGAAACAACAATGAGTCCAGTCACTATTGAAACAATAATTTATTATTGGCTTTATATCGTATATCAAGGAAGGCCGCACTTTGAAAAAACAATGAGAAGTGAAACATGAAACATTAAATATACAGGGTGTTCGGCACATGGACCGTCAAATTTTTTTGGGGCGTTGGTAGGGTCATTTGCTACATTTTCAGTCTTGAAACCTGGGGCCTTAGTATTATGGTTACGGAGGTATGATTTTTTTATTAGGTTTTTCTAAATTACCCAAAATGTACCCTTCGAGGCCCCATAACTTTTTTTGCGTGTGCTTTTACATGCATTTTTTTTATTGCATTAAGTCTACATGAGTGTGTGTTTAAAAAAAACGTATTTATTGTTACAGATAACAGCACAAAATTAACACGAGGGCCTTCTGTTAAAAAAAAAATATGAAAGTATGAAAACATCTCCACTCATATTGAAATTTAAAAAAAAAGTTACAGCTATTACAAACCTAGTTTTATTTTAAAATGTTCTTTGGTTTATAACGTTGCTAACCATATGCTATTTACGTAAGTCAATAAAAAAAATAATACTGCAAATAAGGTTTTAGTCAGAAGAGTGAAGAAAGTCGCACCTAAATAAAAGTACGGATTTCAACACAACACAGCGAGCAAGGAAATTTTACCTGCCGTTTAAGACGCGTGTGAATTATTATTACTATTTCTGTCCTTAGGTTGGATTGGGTTAGTCGCCGCTGACTTGACCCTACCGTCATTCGTGGTTTAACTGTCTCTGCTGTTGGAAGTATCTATGCCGCGTTGTTCAGTTTTTTAAATTTGTATTTTTTTGTTTTTGTTACTTTTATCGACTTTTTGCTACTGTTGTTTTAATTTTGGTTGTTGATATGCCTAATTTCACCAACGCTGAGTATGCTGATATGGTGATGGCATATGGCAAGGCCGATGGTGTTGCTCGTGCAGCTCAAAGGATTTATCAAGCCAAATTTCCTGATCGAAGATTACTCCACCACGAAACATTCTCGACGACTTATCGACGATTAAGAGAGACTGGAAACTTAATTTTTTTTTTTTCAAGAGCCTCGGGTCAATATGAGGCAACACCATGTAGCAGTTGACGATCAAATACTTCAAGCCTTTGAAGAAGATCCAACTACAAGCATTCGTGTCGTTGCTCAAAGACTCAACTTAACGATTTGGAAAGTTTGGTCAGTACTTCGGGATAAAATTCAACACGCTTTTCATTACACCCCGGTACAAGGTAAATGAACTTTTTTATTGATAAATTTGTCCTTTTGACTGCGAAAAAATTGTCACAGACTAATGAATTTTATTAATTGTTACAGGTCTTCATGAAGGCGATCCTGCCAGACCGTTGGAATTCTGTAGATTTTTGCTGCACACAGATGTCGATGACAACTTGTTTCTAAAACAAATTTTGTGGACAGACGAATCCTGTTTTAACCGAGAAGGAATAACAAATCTGCACAATTTACATCACTGGGCATCTAAACATGAGAATGCCCACGTGAAAAGGCAAATGAGTTTTCAACAAACATTTAGTGTTAACGTTTGGGCTGGTGTGATAGGAAGACATCTCATCGAACCACACTATTTACCGACTCGACTAAGTGGGCCTGCTTATTTGCATTTTTTGGAGAATGCTCTGCCGGAGCTACTAGCCGATGTTCCGGCCTTCGATGAAGACGTGCCGATTGTGTTCTAGCATGACGGTTGCCCGGAACATTTTCTGAGAGAAGTTCGAGATCACCTCGACAACTCTTTTCGAAATTCATGGATAGGCAGACCCGGCCCCATCCCTTGGCCCGCAAGATCTCCAGACCTAACACCTTTAGATTACCATGTCTGGGGTAGAGCCAAAGAATTGGTTTATTTCACAGAGGTACCTACAAGAGAGGTGTTGATTGAACGCATAAACGGGGCATTTGTGGTAATGAAAGAAGAAATGTTGCTAGCCACTACAACGGTCGAAATCAGAAAAAGGTGCCGGGCGTGCATTCGGAGTAGAGGAGATCAATTCGAACAGAATTTACGTTAAAGAATCGTGTTATTTTACTTTGTAAATAAACAATCATACACAAACTGTATTTTACTAAAATCTGTCCTTACTTTGCTATTTTATCTAAAACACTATTTGTAGTATTTTTTTATATATTGACTAACGTAAATAGCATACTTTTAGAACCGCGATAAACCAAAGAACGTTTTAAAATAAAATTGAGTTCGCAATAACTGCAACTTTTTTTTTATTTCTTTTAGAAGTAGAGATGTTTTCATACTTTTATAAATTTTTTTTAATAGAAGGCCCTCGTGTTAATTTTGTGTGTATCTGTAACAATAAATACAATACATTTTTCTTCAAACACACACTCATGTAGACTTAATACAATAAAGAAAAATGCATGTAAAAGCCCACGCAAAAAAAGTTATGGGGCTTCGAAGGGTAGATTTTGGGTAATTTAGAAAAACCTAATAAAAAAATCATACCTCCGTAACCGTAATACTAAGGACCCAGGTTCCAAGACTGAAAAGGTAGCAAATGACCCTACCAACGCCCCAAAAAAATTTTACGGTCCATGTGCCGAACGTATTTCAAAACATTATAACATAGAGTTTCAAATGGAAATCTGAGAAATGTGTTTCAAGTGACGTTCTGGTAAAAGAAACCAGAAACATGGAATTTCAAACGTTATCCCAGAATATGAAAAAAATTTCATGAAATGACATAATAATGTTTCATGTTTCACGTTTCGTGTTTCTTTGATGCGCCTAAAAGCTTTCAAAAAGAATAAATTCAATATTTTGGAGACGAACAGTGGATAAAAATATCCACGTCAAAGAGAATATCAAAAATGTTTCCCAAAAATTGTATTTTGTTCCCAAATTATGGTAAATCATCGAACAATTCAAAACAGGATAAATATTAAAACAATTACTGATTGTTCGTCAGTATTATGTTACCTAACCCAACAAAACTACTCATTACTGAAATGAATCATAATAATAATTATTATAAAAATAAATAAGATATCATTCAGATGGTTTTATTACCTATAAGATGAAAAATATAAACTTACCTCATTTTCATATGGAATTAACACTGCAAAAATGGTCAGATAGTCACAAGGCGCCAAAATAAAATATAAACACTTTTTTTCAAGTATAGCGGCCTAAGTGATTATAGGCCACTATTGTTGTGCGGGTACAAAATTAGAAATAACAATAATCACCCGCTTAATGAAGGGCAGCGCACTTCCTGAGTCGCTGGTTATACTATAACAGTAGATCCAAAAATTATCTTTGGTAGAGAAGATGTTTGCAAGGTGAATAAAAACAAGTTTGTAGTTATAATAGAATTATGTATTCACAGATAAAAATAAATACACAATGTTCGGCACTTGAGTTTACACTAACAGAAAGAGTTCTTAGGTGTCTATAATAACCAAGGATTTGAACTTCTCTGCTCAATCTTGAGCACTTCTGGTAATATTAAATGATAAATAGATCTGACCTTATTTGTTGTTTGGAGTTCACCACAGCTCTGCTTCAATCGTCGAGGGTAGATTTCTCTGAATAAGGTGCAGGCACTTTGGATAAAGCTTCACAAAATTCCACTGATGAATTGTGCCTTGGCGATATGTAATTGCGTCACAGGTTCACAATTCACAACCTTTTTCTTTTACGTAGAAAATTTCAACTGAGTAATTCACATACACATGAACTAGGGTAGCTAACTGACCCGAAAACAGATTATTTTGAGAGATTTTAAGAGGAACTTGTAGTTCTGAGTGCCGTTATAGACTCACGAAAAGTAAATTGATAAAAGAGAACTTACTTGAAGAACTGTGCACGAGAGCGTCTTGAGAGAGAATTTACTTGTAGAAGTGACCACCTTGAGAAGGGTGGAGAGAATGAATTTGAATAATTGAAAGAGGTCGGACGTGTACAAAAGTTCAGGTAGCTAACTTTAGAGATTTCCAAAATTCCGTCCGACAGAAGGCATTCTTGGAGGTAACGGTCGCTGCCCCAAATTCCAAGAACTGTCCTTTGTTACGAGAATATCTCAACAATTGTATTACTGATTGTGAGTAACAAAAATGGCTCAAATGATAATGGACCACTCTTCCGTATAAAAATATTGCAATATTTGAAGAGGAAGAACTACGGATTTATGTTACCTCGTATGACGTCAATTTAAGGTTAGGCCACTATAAATTTGAAAGATTACGTCCTTCGCTAACACATGACAGTACTAACTCCATATTGTATATTTTGTGGGTTGGGCCATTATTTTTCTGAGCAGATCATTTATGGGTTGAAATAATTTGTAATGACTCTGGTTGCAAGTGACTGTCGAGTGCAGTGGCGTATCCAGAGATTGAGTTTGGGGGGGGTGGTTATAGTGGCAAGTTTTTGGGAGTTGACCTGAACTATCAATAATAAGATAATGAGCTTGAGCGAAAGCGCTAGAGGGGGAGGGATTTATTGTAGCTCATCTATAATTTGACAGTTTTTATTCTACATTGAGAACATATAAAACAAACAATTGCGAGAACAGTGCATACAATAATCATCATAAAATTTGAAGAAATAAAATAAAGGTATATAAAAGTCAAGAAATAAAATATATATAGGTAAAAAAACATATAAAAAACTCAAGAAATAAATCATTCGAAATTTAAAGGGAAAAATATCAGAATTATTAGTGAATGTTATATTAATTAAAACATATCTGCTCCTTTTAGTATCAAACATGATTCAAAAATTACAAAACGAAATCAATCCGCCTCTTTTTATTATTAGCAAATCTACTTATAATATTGTCCACCTTTATTGAAATATCTCTATGTATAAATAGCAATGATAGCCCAACTAATCTATCCTGACCCATTGTTGAACGAAGCCAGGATTTAAGACGCCGCAGTGAGGAGAAACTCCTCTCAGCGGAGGCTACACTAACGGGTAGAGTGACCAAAACTTTAAGACATTTTTTTATAAGTGGATAGATACTTTCATCGCAGGACGAATATAACGCCATACCATCTGTTATGATGTGTTCTGAAATGATTTTCCAAATACTGAATTCTGCTTTCAATTTTAAAAGCATCAAGTCTTTATTTTTGACATTCTCAAGGTTATTTATATACTCCGCGACTATTCCAAGTGAAAGATTGATTTCTGTGTTCGTTTTCGTATTGAAAATTGAAGAAAAAAAAATATTAAACTCGTAAGCTTTCAGAGATTCTTCGTTAAATCGATATTGTAGATCTTGTAAGATATAATCTAACATAGGAATATAAACATTGATTCTGAAAAAACATTAATCATTTTCAGTGGGTATATTTGAGCGATGTGATTGTCTCTGTGTTATTCTTGGTTTAGTAATTTCTATATTTAATTTTTATGAATATCGACTATCAAACCGAATACATTACTATACTCTATTCAAAGTTTATTTGTAACTCGGTTGGCCATGGAAGTTTGACACATTTCACTCTGTATATTAAAAAGTTAGGTTGGGTTCGCTATTTTCCTGTCAGATTATTACGCACTGTTGTCCATATCACATAAAGGTCCTAGTAAACTTGGATTCACTCCTAATGCCAATTTACTTCTGAACCTTCGAAGAGTTTCGAAAGGTTTGAAATTATTATGGCAGAAATTTCTAAAGGAGCTGCTCTTATTTTGATTGGGATGTTGTATGATAACCTCAAAATATTAATTATAATATTCAAGTTACCGTTCATCAGGGATGAACATATTTTAAGTGATTTTCAGGAATCTGAAGAAGTTTGAACATTAATCTGTTCATCATGATACATGAAACTTCCGATTGGAATTTGTTTGATATTCGAAAGGACATTGCTTTAATCGTTTGGAAGCTGGTTCAACATTTCAAAAGAATTAAGGAAGGTATCACAAAGAAGTAATGTTGAATCTGAAGATGTAGCTAATAAGGGAATGGTATATATTCTTGAATGCAGAATTGGAACAGAGCATCTCACTTCTATGAAACACTTTGATTTAATTATCAACAAAATAAGATTCAATACAAGCTTGTATTCTGAACATGTTCTAGTTGATCAATGCATAAAAGTGATGGTAGGCACATTTAGTTTTCAAATCTCTTATTTTTCCTCATAAAAATACCTTCATTGTGATCTTCTCCATGAGAGCTATACTTGCTTCGTTCAGTAGGTATTCTCTGCAAATCTCTTGGTGATGATGTGAAATGAAGGTTTCATTTTGAGTCACTGACGAAAAGAGTTAATTCTTCCATTCAATATATATTTTTATCGTGATTGTTTCATAGTTTTGTTGGTCTGGGATATACTCAGCTCTAATCACATCCTCAATATTCAAAATTGAAATAATAGCTTTTAACATAAAGAATCGAATAAATGTTGATTACTTCTAAAGTTCTTTCAATCCGAATAATATCTCTTACAGGTATGTTATGTATACAACAGAATATTTTGAAGAATTCATAAACACATACAGGAGCACTCACAATACTGAACGCTATGGAAAGTGATGTATGTGTTCATTTCTTCGTTTGCCTTTTTTTTCAAATAAGAACTGAGAGATGAATAAATTTCATTTACTCAACCCTTGACCACTGAGTTAGTCAACAATTCAGTAGAGATTGTGAATTGATCATACTTGACTGAAGTGGAAGCATAAAGCACAATTACGAAAAATTATACAATACTTATTCACATATAATAAAAAATATTGAAAATGCTTTTATTTCTCTAACAAATAAATTTCAATAAACTTGAATCATACAAATAAGGATAGAACATCAATGATCTGAAAACGATGAAGAATAACGATCTACCATAATCAAATTAGATATAATTCAATTATTAATATTCAATGTGTAGACTTTTACTATTATCAAATAACTTCCAATCATTATTGAAATCAAAATAGATATTTGAAAACTTAAATGAAATATCATATGATTGAAATTTGTCAAATTATTATTAGGGTTTTACAAATTACACAATAAGTATTTTTCGAAAAGTGAAAATAATCTTTGTGAAAGAAAGAGAAGAGAGAAATTAACTTAATTGATAATAAAAAATCATCAAATGGCTATCAACCGAAGTCTTCCTGCCAATTTTACATTTATAATTTATTAATTGTATCTATTGTATAAAAAAAAGTTATTCCAATGATATTAGATGTTCATAAATTGGTAGTGCTGGTAGTTTGGCCTTTGGTGGGCTCTCTGTGTCATATTGGTGCACTAGTGAAGAAGCTCGGTATGGGGGAAAGGCCTATTAGTCCAGGTTCAGCTATCTGATTGATGATTCTTAACAAACTTATTCACCTGTAGGAGAAAAATCTTCTTTTAATGCCAACAGATTGTGCTCCTTTTACTAAATGAAAATGAGTAGCATATCCTCCTAATAATAACTGTATATTAGCATGTAACAATAATTTACTTACATACATTTCAAATTATATCCTTAAAAGAATTGGCAACTTGAGTTCTTCTCGACATTATTCCACATCCATTGAACAGTGAACGAATCAGACTCATCATCAGATAATTCTGGATCTGAATCACTTTCCTCCAATGAAATAATAAATGGAGGAATATTATCTATAGGTAGGTTACCCATATGTTTCGTCCAGTCGTCTTCAATAAGTCGTTCGCAATGTAAATAAAAATTTTGCCACATTTCAGGTGTACATTTTGAAAGAGCCAGAGTCCATAAATTGAACACTCTATCCCTTGTGTGAGGATGAGAATTTATGTTCTTGTTGTAGAAGTTTTACAAAACGCCCATGCCATTTCAATAGGATTATATTGGCAATGGTATGGGGGTAATCTAAGAACTTCATGTCCATGCTCTTTCAAAAGTTCATCGATAACGTATCGTCTCTGTCGGTCAGTTCTAAATGGTAATATTAAATTCCAAAGTTGTTTTTATTTCAATTCCGATCGAAATCAATTTTGTTATTCACCAACCAATTCTGCATATCAATTTTCTTGCTTGAACTAGTTGGTGGCTTATCCAACTGCACTGAATGATATGGTGCATTGTCCATTATGATCACAAATTTACCAGCAAGCTTTGATAAAGCTGGAATTAGTTGATTAATAACCCAATTTTGAAAAATTTCACTGGTCATAGTCTTGTGATAGTCACGGTCATTATTCTTCGAATCTAAAATGAAATCACAACCCTCCAAAAATCCAAAATTACTTCCTGCATGCAAAACAGTGAATCTTTTACTTTCAGATTTAATTTTTGATGGATTTCCTCTCATATCAGATTCGTGTGTCCATCGACGAACAGATGAACCATTTTGGTAAATCCAAGTTTCATCAAGAAACACGAATCTTATATTTTCATCCATTGACTTAAATTGCAAAAATTTTCTCAGGAAAGTAATTTTGGCTGCAACGACATGTTTTTGTTCACATAAAATTTTGCGTCCTTTTACCTTTTTATATTTATAACCCATTGATTTAATAATATTGAATAATGAAGTGCGTTCTCCTTATAATCCAAATGTTCCTTAGCGTAAGTCAGTAGTGTGTCGATAGAAAAGTGTTCATTTTTCAAATTGTAATTCCAAATTTGTCGTTGCAGGTCTTTTCTAAAAATGAAATCGTCTACTTCTTGTGTTTTTTGGGCCTACCAATAGAAGGAAACTCTTTATCGTCGTCTTCATTAAGAATTCCTCTGATTGAATTAATATGAACCTGTAATGAAATTTCGATTAGGATAAAACATAATATTTACATCTCACTTACGTTGAAAATGTTTGATACACTTTGCTGTATCGTTGAGTCCATAACTTCCTGACCACTATGCGCAGATTTGAGTGCAAGATAGCTATTTTTGATGCTAAGTCTTTGTTCTTTGGTTATTACTTTAGGCATTTTGAAAAAAATTCTGCAATATTTTGATTCTCTTCAGAATCAAATGTGACAGATGACAAGTGAAAATTGGCTTAACTGCTTGACATCGGCAACGTCGAAATCCGAAGAAACACTGATGCCAACCCAAGAAACTTAAATCATGGCCACCCGCGATACAAATAAACTTTGAATGGAGTATAAAATGAGTTTTGACGTCTTTCTTTTAAAACTGTGATAACATTAATTATTAGCATATTTGCATACTGTTTTGGCTTCCAATATCTTACTCAAATTGACGGTTAACGCTAAGATATCAGACAGAGAGCATAATGATACTATAAAAACGGAACAACTTATTGCATTTTTTAAGCATTCTGCTTTTGAGGACGAGTTTCGATCTTTCCAATGAGAAATAATGTCAAGAAGTTTTATAATGGTTTCAATCGAATTCTGAAAGTGAAGCACTGATTCGTGACGTTCAACCCATTTTGTCTCACAAAGACTTTTTAGCTGCCTATGGCCATCTAACCTCGCCTTGAGAAGAAAATTCCGTTTAGCCGAAGCTGTAAAAAATCCACACACTTCTTTAATGATGCCCATGGCATTTCTTACAACTTGCACATTCGTTGTTTTCGATATAGCGAGATTCAACGAATGACTGCTACAAGGGCTTATAAGGGCATTCGGTAATTTTTTTTTAAATTCAGTAACAGCCCCTTTCTTTTCACCAAGCATTAAGCTCCAAGTGTCTGTTCCGATTCCTGTACACTTATTGGGATTCAAATTATGTCTCTCTATGAAATTTAAAACAGCCCGAGCCAGAATTTCACCACTAACTGTAGGTTCCATTGTTTCCTCATCGAACATTGCGTGACAATCAATGAAACCCACAAAATCTTCATGCAAACAATTTTCAAAACAATTCTCAAAATAATTGCCATTTGCGACTTATGACTTATGTCTGTAGTTTCGTCGAAAATTATACTATAGAATTGACTAGTCTCTACTCGATGCAAAATGGTTTCTAAAATCTCCTCACCACATAAATCAATAATCTCATTTTGCGTAATGCTACTCACAGAACACATCTCTATGTAATTACTTTATGATGCTACTGATGATGATGTGGCACGACATGAAGTGTTTTATTCACATAGAACACAGAACTCGAGGGATGATAACCATAATTCAGGGGATTTTCTTTCTGCAGAAAAGAAATCATCTTCGATAGAATTTTTTTCCATAATTGTGTGGATTTATATCAAATGCTCTGAATTTGTATAATTTTCATATTTGTACTGTTGGAGAAATTAACCAAACTATCCGGCAACCCGCACCCCTGCTTTTGTAAGAGTGAAGAAGTCGTGTCACGCGTAGACACCAGTTTATTTATGTAACCACACAAACTTTCGCATGCTATTCGCTTATCTAGATATGATCTATCTAGATTCTAGGAAATCATTTTAATTAATTTCATTTGTTTATTTCTTTTTCTTTATGCTATATCAGCTACGTGGAATATCGAATAAAATGAAATAAAACTTTTTTCATTAGTTTTCGTACAATGTTTGATATATTTTAAATTTCCATTTTCATTCGAGGATTTAGTGTTGGAAACTCTTTTCTGGGGGGGGGGTAATTACCCCCAGTACACCCACCCCCCCTACCTGTGAATACGCCCATGGTCGAATGAATCTTTATTCTTGTTGTACATGTACATATGTTGGTTCACCACACATGCTCCTACAGTGGTGCCCCTTATAAATCTATGACACCAGTAGTTCGAGGTTCAACATATATCACAGAATGTAATAAATCGGTTTCCAGTCAAGTGCGTGTGATTTCGGGACCTAATGTTTTGGTGCCTCTCATCCTCCCTATGATGGGAAAAATCGAATAAACCTAATTAAACATTTAATGATTTATCCTCATATTCTAGGTACTCCACATGCATCTTCTTTTTTTCCATTCAGCATGTCATCGAAACAAAAATGTAAATACCCCTCCAAAGAACTCCAAAAATAAGAATAATCAAACGTAAAAGTTGAATTTTACTTGACGTATGTGAGCTGTGGGAAAGGGTAAGGCATCGCGAGTGCTTGACGCTGCGTTTACTGGAAAGGGGCAGATCGGAGCGCACAGAGGTGCTTCCTGGGCGTCTAAGTTGGTAACTGGAATGCGACTTTAATAATCTCAACTTACCATTCGAAATGCATATGGTAAAACCTATGTCAGTACTTTTCTAAATTTCGACAACGTACATTATTTCATCGTAATGAACCATTTCCATCAACTTTCCCCGAACTGATACTGCATCAATAAGTCCGATCGATGTCAATTGAATTTGTATCTATGAAAGCATCAAGCATTGAAATTTCTGACGGAATTTTTGACATTTTTTCCTTTTGAGTAAATGAAAAATAATTTTATCTTCAAGTGGAAGGAAGCTACGACAATCGAATTTGAGAATATGTGAGATATCAATAACGTCCACATATACACATATTTTTGTTTGAATTAGTCAGAGTTATAAAGTATTGAAAACTTTTTGTTGGGAATTTTTTGAAAATTTACTACCGTTGTCGATTACGAACCTATTTGTTTCAACTTAATTCAAATATATTCCAAATTATAAAGTGACCCGACAGATATTCTGGGCGTTATACCAAATTTCAGATGCTCATAACTCCTATTCATTGGACGTCTTTGGTCCAATAACGAACTTGACCCAGATATTTGGATAGTTTACCTATTCTGAAAATATGAAAATTCTAGTTCATCTCTTTCAGAAGACCAGATGGACATACTCAAGTTTGACCTTGTATTCTTCATCAGGAAGTCAAACCCAATCGATTGAGACCATTTTCGGATCTATATCTACCATTTGGCAGAAGTCGCCCGGACTACCAGACAAGGCTGCGGTTGTTTGGGTTGCCCTCCTTCTTGGAGCGCAGGGAAAGGGGTGACTTGATTATCACTTACAGAGCACTTCATTCCCTCTTTGGCTTAGACATGACTCACCTCTTCCCACTCAATCGGGGCCGAGTATTAAATTTAGTACCACACCGAGGTTCAACTTCCTCCCCAACAGAGTGTCTGATGCGTGGAATCGGCTTCCGGAAGAGATTGTTTCGTCACGATCGGTGAACTCCTTTAAGAACTCCCTGGATAGATGGTACAGCCAGCGACAGTGATAGTTCTTTTTTTTAAACAATCAATTCAACGTTCAATATTTTTATCGCCTTCTGGGTTACTCTTAGTTTCATATTGTATTTTTTTTAAATTTTGAGTTTTGGTTTACCTTTACTCTTGTCATTGTAATAATAATATATTCGAAAATGACAGACAATTGGCCAAAAAGAAAGCAGGCGAAAATGATTTTATTAATCACCCATAAGAAGGTTTATATATCACCTTTTGCCGCTTGATTCAGTGGACCGTTTAGAAAAAATGAAAAACGAGTATCGCTACTTGATACCTACCTTGATGGTTGATTTCAGTCCCAAGTTGGGGGTAGAGCTTCTGGGGTAGCTAACCTTAGTAGGAAGCTCTAGTGTTGGGAGGCACAAGGTTGCACTTGAAACCACTCAAACTTTCAAAACTAGTGGTAGCGGCTAGAGGGGTAGTGATATCGAATTCATTTTTTGAGCCGTCCGGTGTTTTTCCATCTCAAAGATCCAAATTTGGCGTGTGAGAGTTATTCATGGAATACTCACTCCGTATGATGATGAAGCGATGTAAATAAAAATATTCTAATGCAGGAAATTGAATTGCCTTTCCAACAAGGTGCTTCTTGATCGCTTTTCCCTATTAATTTTTTATTCAAAACAAAATCTACAAGATCTTCCGTTACTTTAAGTTCACTACTTACATTATAATTTTCGCTTCTCGTTTCCGTTTCCATTATTCTTGCTTAAATATATAAATCTGAACAGCCTTACCTACAAACTTCCGAAAAATGTTACCACAAAACCACAAACCGCACGCTGAAAGGATTAAATAATACTGGTGCTTATAAAGGGGTGGGGTTAATAAGGGAAGAACAATCCAAACTACAGCTGATGTCGATCTCGATTGGCGATAGCCGGGGTTTTTTCGGGTCATCGGAGCTGGACCTCCGCCTCGTGGTATTTTGAGTGGTCGCTGCATCATTCATTTGCAGAAGTTTGAAGTTTTACATTCTAATGAATCTGGACTTGTGGAGCTGGGCCTCCGCGTTCTTTGTGCAGCGGTTAATTCGCTACGCTGTACTGTGCTTTGCGGAGAATGTATGAATATGAATGTATTTATATTTATAGATAGAATCAAAGAAAATATGAAGATACAGAAATGTAATTATTCTCTACTTGAACTTGAATTTAAAATTGAATATAATGTGGTAAAATTAGGGGAGGCCCGGCCTCCTCTAAGCGGCCGCCACTGAAAGAAAGTGTTTTTGTGCGGGTATAAAATTAGAAATAATAATAATCACCCGCTTAATGAAGGGCAGCGCACTTCCTGAGTCGCTGGTTATACTATAACAGTAGATCCAAAAATTATCTTTGGTAGAAAAGATGTTTGCAAGGTGAATAAAAACAAGTTTGTAGTTATAATAGAATTATGTATTCACAGATAAGAATAGTTACACAATGTTCGGCACTTTAGTTTACACTCACAGAAAGAGTTTTTAGGTGTCTATAATAACCAAGGATTTGAACTTCTCTGCTCTATCTTGGGCACTTCTGGTAATATAAAATGATAAAGAGATCTGACCTTATTTGTTGTTTGGAGTTCACCACAGCTCTGCTTCAATCGTCGAGGGTAGATTTCTCAGAATAAGGTGCAGGCACTTTGGATAAAGCTTCACAAACTTCCACTGATGAATTGTGCCTTGGCGATATGTAATTGCGTCACAGGTTCACAATTCACAACATGAACTAGGGTAGCTATCTGACCCGAAAACAGATTATTTTGAGAGACCTTTAGAGGAACTTGTAGTTCTGAGTGCCGTTATAGACTCGTGAAAAGTAAATTGATAAACGAGAACTTACTTGAAGAAGTGACCACCTTGAGAAGTGTAGAGAGAATGAATTTGAATAATTGAGAGAGGTCGTACAGGTAGCTAAATTTAGGGATTTCCGAAATTCCGTCCGACAGAAGGCATTCTTGGAAGTAACGGCCGCTACCCCAAATTCCAAGAACGGTCCTTTGTTGCGAGAATATCGAAACATACTCCCGCCTGTTGAAGTTTTCTAGCTTCAACAAGAATCGTGCCAATAAAAAACAAATATAAAAGCAAAAATAAAAGGAGAGAAGAAAGCAATCAACTAACGAGTAAAGCAAGAGAATCACAGTTCATAGGAAACGATACGTGTTGTCCAATAGGAGAAGTGAGTCTAATTTTTAGATTCTTCTGATATGGGAAGGGGACACAATTTAGAAATGCTTCTAACGAAGATTCCATCTGCCGTTTTCTGCTTTACTACTCTTATTTGTTTATCCCTTCCTGGGAAAACTTCCAATACCCTAGCTAAAGGCCATTTTAGTGGTGGGGTATCCTCGTCCTTCAAAAGAATCCAGGATCCTATTTTGAGATCAGGAACAGAGCGATAACATTTTGGACGGTTCTGTTTATACTGTGCATAGTATTGGGGATCTTCTAAAAATCTTTTTTCTAGGTTGCCAAACCTTTTTCGACCTATGGCGAGGGACTCTCCAAGTTTCAGATTATCCTTTAGAGATGTTAACGGTTTTAATGGTTGAAACCTGCCATCCATTGAGCCCTTGGTTGTCTTGATGGACGATGTTTCTGCAGCTTCATCAACTGGAGAGAGAGGCATAGCCTTGGAAACATCTTCTAGCTTTTAAGATCTAGAGACTTGCTGCTCAAGTTCCGATTCCTCAGATTCTCGAGACAGCAGAGAAATGCTGCTGTGTTCATTTCCAGCTACACTGAAGATAGATTTCTGAGCTTGTTTCTGTTGCTGAGATGGAAATGAACCTCCAACAACCCATCCCAAATGGGTGTTGATAAGAGTAGGTAGATTTTTACCAAGAGAAAAACTGCCTTGGGAAAGTTGTAACGAAGTAGTTTTGTTTGCGTGGCAGAAACCCGTTGACCTTGATCGACTCCAGCGAGATCGTGCCGAGCGGTGGGGACACCGACCGATCATTCCCACCTCCATCTGCAGTGCGCACGACTTATATTGGTGGAGGGGACCGAGAATGGTATTTATAGGCGAGTCGAGCACTGGAACGGCAGTTCCTCGTACGGCGCGGAACTAAAAATAAGAGGAAAGCCTCTACCGTTTAGTGGGGAGGGTCCAGCCAGTGTTGTGAGTGCTGGTAGTGAGTTCAGTGGTAGGCAGACATACCAAGATAGGAAAGGGGTATAGAGAGGGACCGGAGGACCACCTGTGGAGGACGAGATTCCAGGAGGTGAGTGTGAGGTTCGATCGTTGAGACCGAACGACGGCTGCAGGAGGGCGTTCAGGGCATCACGTCCTTTACGAGTCCTTTAGCCGGTATTGCGGAATCGACATCTGGGTGGCGAGATGGGCTAAGCTCAATCGTCACTAGGTGGTTGACCGTTTTACCTCGGCGGACTCCTGCTGTCCATCTCTCGGGGCTGACATTGATGTGCGAGATGGGCAAAGCTCAATCGTGTTGAGACCGAAGTTTTCCGTGACGTGGGCTGCTGCGCGGTGAGGGTCGTGTTGTGGCCACCCCTGTTGTCGTTTGTCGAACCGACCCATTGGAGGCACGGGTTCGTCACGGGTGTCGGCTGGGTCCTTTAGCCGGTATTGCGGATCCGACATCTGAGTGCCGAGATGGGCAAAGCTCAATCGTCCCTAGGTGGTTGACCTTTTTACCTCGGCGGACTCCTGCTGTCCATCTCTCGGAGCTGACGTCGACGTGCGAGATGGGCAAAGCTCAATCGTGCTGAGACCAAAGTTTTCCGTGACGTGGGCTGTTGCGCGGCAGGCACTGGGTTGGCCCGATCTTTGAGGGTGCGGGATTCGTCACGGGTGTCGGCTGGGTCCTTTAGCCGGTATTGCGTATCCGACATCTGGGTGCCGAGATGGGCAAAGCTCAATCGTCCCTAGGTGGTGGACCGTTTTACCTCGGCGGACTCCTGCTGTCCATCTCCCGGGGCTGACGTTGATATGTGAGATGGGCCAAGCTCAATCGTGCTGAGACCGAAGTTTTCCAAGGCGTGGGCTGCTGTGCGGCAGGCACTTGGTTCGACCTCGGCCCTGTCGTTATCGCGGGTGAACGCGCGGTGGTTTGCGCATGCGCACACCATACCGCCGGTCACTCATTTGGGCTGGGCCTTGGCAGTTCTCTTCGAGGGGTTCTGTTGCGCGCGGACACTAGTTGCGCCGTGCGGAATCGTGCCCCAGGGTTGCATCGCTGGATTGGCCACGGAAGTGACTGAGACGCCGTCTTTAATTGATGCGCCGATACCTGTAGATAAAATGCCCGTTTTGATACCGATGACCGATAGGACTTACCGAGCTAGAGAAGTTAGAGACCAGAGGCTGTCATTTGACACCGATGGCAGAGACGAGGAATTTCGAACGGTTGGGACAAGCACGCAACCTTGTGGGATACGAACGACGACCGGTTTCATCAATCGCCGGATTTTTGAGTCATTGCGAAGCCGGGTGCGCAGAGAGGCTGTTCCAACGGCGACAGAGATACCAAGACGTGGATTTACTGAGTCAACGAGGAGAGCATCAGTACAGAATGCGAACATCGTAGGGGAGACAATAGAGTCAGTAGAGTCTGTGGTTACCCCACTACCGGCGCAGGCAAGGAGACAAGAGAGAGAAACACCAATTCCCCCACCACGGGAGGACGAGAGGAGTATGTACCACATCTACCCCACTCGTGTCCCCACAGTCCCATTGTACATGTGGAACGTACATTATGACGGCTCGGGAAGTATCACAGCGTTTCTGGACGAGATCGAACAACTAGCCGAGTCGAGAAACCTGACCCACGGAGATTTATTCAAGTCAATTTACGAGATATTAAGGGGTGATGCACGAGATTGGTATGTACCACGAAAAGCAAACTTAGAGAGCTGGGACGATTTTAAGACCAAAATCAAAGAAGCCTTCTTGCCGCCGAATTACGAAGAGTTGCTTCTCGAAGATATTAAAAAGAGAACGCAAGGTAAAGATGAAAAACTTGTACTGTACGTGACTCGAATGCAAAACCTATTTCGAAAGCTGGTACATAACTGCGTAACTGAGACCGAGCAAGTCACAATTATCAGACGAGGCTTGTTGCCACATCTTCAGAGAGCACTCGTATTCCAGCATACCGATACCATTGAGGAGCTACTGAATAAAGGCAAGGTGTTTGAGTTGGTACATTGGCAGGCACAACAGTATAAACCACCACCAGTACAGAATGCCATAGTAACACCAGAGCCTCATCTCGTGTACCAGAGCCCGCAAAGCAGACCGAATGTATCGGACACGAATAGATCTGAGGTACCGACTAGAACGTCGATGGAGTTACCACACAGGAATAGTGACACGGTCGTTAGAACGAACGTTGTCGCCCAGGAACCACGGCCTAGTCCCAACCGAAGAACTGTGAGATTCAAAGAGGACACGATGGTATGTTTTAGATGTGGAGAGACAGGACATATGCGAATAAACTGCCGAAACCCCCCCGAGATTTCCTGTCCACGGTGTGGAAGAGATGGCGTTTCTGCAAGAGAATGTGGTTGTTCGGAAAACTAAGTGAGGATTGCGCGAGGACGAGGCATCCGCAATCCTCTGAAAGACTAGCCTCGAAGTTAAATACCATTCAGAGACATCCGCCAGATAACCGACCTATAGTTTATGTCAGTGTGGAAGGGAGAAACTTTCGAGCGTTACTGGACACTGGTGCTACGAAATCATTCTTGGGAAGAACTGTGGCTGATTATTGCGATCGAATGAACATACCATCTTTCACACACCAGGCTACGGCGAAGATAGCTGATGGACAGTCAGTATCAATCCCAAGATACTACAGACTTCCATTGCAGTTGCACGACGACTGTATCACGGTGGATATGCTGTGTATGGAGAGTTTACAGATAGACATAGTGGTTGGGATGGACGTGCTGAGTGACTACGATTTTAACATTGAACTAAGAACTGTGTCCTGCTACTACAAGGGTAGATTACTGAGATCTGTCGGAGAGGAATCACTGTCCTGCTCGGAAGCCGATTACGACCATGAAGAACTGGAACTCCCTGAGGAAGAAAGACGAGAGCTCAACCGCTTTCTGGACAGGGAACTTGAACAATTTGAAGATATCCAAGGAACGACGAGCCTGGTCGAACATAAGATTCAGCTCAAACCGGGGACTGAACCCATTAAACAAAGATACCAACCACGTAATCCTGCGACACAAGAGATTATCAATGGAGAGGTCGACCGAATGCTAGAGGAGAGAATAATAGAGCCATCTAACAGTCCATGGAGCTCGCCTGTGGTGATAGTTAAGAAAAAGGATGGACGAGCTAGATTTTGCGTGGATTACCGAAAATTAAACGAAGCCTCTATAAAAGATGCATACCCACTGCCGTACATCTCGCATATCCTCGACAAACTACGGCGAGCAAAATATATCAGTAGCCTAGATTTACGGCAAGGATATTGGCAGGTACCCCTGAGCAAAGAAAGTAAGCCGCTAACAGCTTTTACTGTACCTGGGCGAGGTCTTTTTCAATTCAGAGTAATGGCATTTGGTCTACATTCTGCGCCAGCAACATTTCAGAGATTACTGGATCGGATCATCGGACCAGAGATGGAACCCTTTGTTTTCGCATACCTAGACGACATAATAGTTTTGGGTGACTCGCTGGAACATCATCTGCAGATCCTGAGCGAGGTTTTTCAAAGGCTTAAAGCAGCTAACTTACAGCTGAATCCAGAGAAGTGTCGGTTTGGGTGCAGAAGCCTGAGATATTTGGGTCATGTCGTGTCCTCGGACGGAATCAAGACCGATCCTGACAAGGTGGCGGCGATACAAGCAATACCAGTACCTCGAAGCGTCCGCGAAATTAGAAGATTTCTCGGAGTGGCATCTTGGTACCGTCGCTTCATACCGGAGTTTTCCCAGATTGTGGCACCGTTAACTCGCCTACTACGCAAGAAACAGAAATGGCGCTTTGAGACAGAGGAACTAAAATCTTTCGAACTGCTGAAGGAGAAACTCACGGAGGCCCCAGTTTTGGCGTATCCTGATTTTGAGAAGCCGTTCGTGCTGCAGACTGATGCTTCGGATCAAGGATTGGGCATAGCGCTGACCCAGAGTGTCGATGAGGTCGAAAGAGTTATAGCCTATGCTAGTAGAAAGTTGTCACCGGCTGAACGAAATTACTCGACAACAGAGAAAGAGTGTCTGGCTATAGTATGGGGCGTGGAGAAGATGAGACCCTACCTTGAGGGATACCACTTTACAGTATTGACAGACCATCAGTCGCTCCGATGGCTGAATTCAGTAAAGAGCCCTGCAGGACGTATTGCCAGATGGATTATCTATTTGCAACAGTTCGATTTCGACATAAAATACCGAAAAGGATCCCTCAATAGAGTGGCTGATGCGCTGTCAAGAAGTCCATTGCCTGGCCCAACCGAGGGAGAGATTTGCTTGTCTGAGGAGACCAAATGCAAATGGTATACAAGGAAGTTGGCCGAAGTCGAAAATAATCCCGAGGCGTTGCCTGACTACTGCGTGAGCGATGGCAAATTATATCGACATTTCTTCGAGTCAAACGACTTGACTGAACCCGATATGTCCCGACCCTGGAAGCTGTGTGTGCCCGCCAACCAAAGAGAGGCTCTTATGCGGGAAAATCATGATGCTCCAACCGCCGGACATATGGGTATAGCGAAAACTAGTTGCAGGATGGCTAAACTATATTACTGGCCAGGAATGTTTAGGGACATTGCTAAATTCGTGAGATCGTGTCAGTCCTGTCAAAGATATAAAGTTTCGCAGCAACAGACTCCTGGAAAGATGCAGCCAAGTATAGGAAAAAGACCCTGGGATAAAGTCTGCGTTGACCTGATTGGTCCATTACCGCGCTCTACCAGAGGGAATACGTTTGTATTTGTGGCTCAGGATAAATTCACCAAGTGGGTGGAATTTCGTGCTCTACGCAAGGCGACAGCACCAGCAGTATCGATGTTCGGAATAGAGAGAGAACAATGATTGTTTGGGCTATTACCATCATCTATTGTGGATGTAATGATTTCCGACGTTTCGATAGACATCTTCTATCTTTATCAAGGAGAAAAGTAAAAACCTTTTGAAAATTATCAATTTTCAAAAAGTCAATATTGACAGAAGTCATCATAAAAGAAAATGAACGATGTTATATACTCATCTGTGATATGATGACCTTTTTAAGTTGGATCGAACTATCGGCGTCCAAACTTCTGGCAGATCTATAGATGGAGCACTTATGGAATCAGGTGTTATTTTCATAAATGCTGCTTTTTTGATTTTTCTTCTTGCAAGTTTTTCTTCTTTGGATATTATTGATGCTTCATCCCACTTTATACGATGATTCTCATCTACAGCATGTTGGACCAACCTGGATTTGTCGCTGTCTAGTACTTGTAGAAGCTTCTGATGTTCTTTTATTCGTACATTCAGAGGGCGTTTAGTTTCTCCGATGTAAGATCTTCCGCACTCGCAAGGTAATTCATATATGCAGTTCTTTGTCCTTTGTGTCTCATTATTAGGCTTAACTTTCGTGAGTTTAGCTCTGATAGTGTCTTGAGTTTTGAATGCAGTTGTTATGTTGTATCTATTTCCAATTCTTCTCATTTTCTCCGACAAACCTTTTACATAAGGAATTACGGTTTTAATGGTCTGATTTATATCTGTTGGTTCAGGTTGACTTTCTCTTGTTCGTCTAGCTTTTTCTAATATCTTTTTGGGGTAGCCATTGCTTCTAAGAGTTTTCGAGATGTTATTTATTTCTTCATTTTGGTCTTCTTCAGTGCAACAAATATTTATTGCTCTATCAAATAAACATTTTGCTACTCCCAATTTAGTGTTTAGTTGGTGGTTTGAATCAAAATGTAGATATTGTCCTGTGTTCGTTGACTTTTTATACATAGTGGTTCTTGGGATTCCATTTTGTTTATGTACGAGTACATCTAAGAATGGAAGTTGTCTCTCTTTCTCGATTTCAATTGTGAATTTAATTGATTCCTCTTGATTGTTTAGATATTGAAGGAATCCATCTATAGTGTCTCTTCCATGTTGCCAAATAATGAAAGTATCATCTACATATCTTTTCCACAGTTTGGGTTTAAGTACATATTTTTCTAATGCCTTCTGTTCGAAAATTTCCATATATAAATCAGCTAAAATTGGTGATAGTGGTGAACCCATGGCCATTCCAAATTCTTGTTGATAAAAGATGTCTTCAAATTGGAAATATGTTGTTTCAATACAAATAGAAAGCATTTCCATAATTGCATTATTGACTTTTTGAAAATTGATAATTTTCAAAAGGTTTCTTACTTTTCTCCTTGATAAAGATAGAAGATGTCTATCGAAACGTCGGAAAACATTACATCCACAATAGATGATGGTAATAGCCCAAACAATCATTCAACACGAGCTCCATCATCAACAATATCTCGTCATCAACTTCATTTTCGATTATGGAACTGGCCCCAACTTACCGAAAGTCAATTATCTAAATGAAATAGCAAGAAATTTTATTTATTATTTAGTTACAATAAACCTGTATTACAATATTTTCCTCAGTTGTAATAAAAACCTAATCTAGAAATAACATGTATAATATACATACACATACATCAAATCTGATTTCAACTACAAGACACAATCGAGAATTTAAATTTTGATTTTATTTCAGTCGGTATCTAAATTTGATATACATAATATATTCAGTCAATAATAGTGGGATATACAAATTATTCGACAAAAGAAAAAATTCATACAAAAATAAGAGATGCATACAATACACCTCTTATGTACACTTACTATGGAATCTGACAATAAATTCCGAGATATGATACGCATATGTGCCGAAATAATCGCTATCTGTGGTAGTATAATTATAAATATTATAATATTAGTTGATCATTTACAACATTTTCTTATTATTTCGAACTTTTAGTAACACCTTTGTTCGTAGAAATGATTACCTTGTAAAACCAGACAAAAGTTTTGATTGATATTGATAATACGTTAAATAGTATAGGTGATTTATGATATGTTTACATTGAATTGATTATTGTGTACTTATTTCTTTCTATTAGTTATTTCCACCGTGAACCTAGATGTGCTCTTCAGATATATACTTATATAAAACATAATCCATACTCAGTTTGAAGCATTACGAACCCGAATTACATATGTAGGTGTTTGATTGTCAATAAATAAATAATGTGTAGATGTCTATATGATGATATTATAAACATTATAAACTGAAATTCATGACCCAATATTTGAAATAACTTTATATTTTTCATACTGGGTGGGTCTTATAATAATACATTAATTTCAAACCACCTCAATTAATTTTCAAGAAAACCACTTTCTTGGAGATATATATTAATGCGGCGATATCCTGAAAATCGATAAATGTTATGATTCTTCCTAATTTATATTAATTTATATCTGTTTTTGAATCATATGGAGTGCAAATTTTCCTATATTGCCAACCTCAAGTCTGATTACTCATTATAAATACTACTGCCTGAACTCAGTTCCAATAATTATCCCAATTCGTAACTTTATGTCCCATGTAACTTTTGAACAGCATCGTTTTAGCAGTGGTTTGTACAAATATTTTTATTTAGATTTTAAGAATCAATAGTCCAGATCAATAATTAGAGACAAACTCTATATATTGAGTAAGAAATATTCTTTCCCTATAGAAAGATAAAAATGTAGACATCGTTTAAATACATTATGGTACCTTTCAAGAAAAAAAGCTTCTTTGAGGAAAATTAATTCGTTTTATTGATGTAGAAAAGGCTAATTGCAAGGGTAAGTAGTCATGATTTAATTAAAAACCTGATTTTTGATTGGCATCTATGATAAAAATTTCAGAGTTTTCCATTCTAGATGGAACTGGACAGCAATACAAAATTTTATTTGTAGCAAAGCTAATATACAGGGGGGCCATTTGAAAATGAAACAGACGAGATTTAAGACGAAATACATTTTTTCGATAGAAATGCTCGGACAGGTCGATTTCTGTTTTGAGTGGGACAACTTAAGATGTAGGTTACGGACGCATAGCGCTTCAACCCTTGCTACTCCAACCCTCACCCCCAAATTTTGAGTAGGGAAGATGGGGTGAGTTATACTCATTTGAAAGGTATTTTTATACTGATTTCAGCACAGTAATTGTTTTTTCATTTTATACATTAGTTCTCGAAATATTCTCAACTAAGTATTTGAAAATGAAGTGGTGTTTTCATGGCACTTGTAGTGTTTTTTATTGTGAAAAATCCACATTTTGAGCTTCAAAACAACCATGACTGTGGCTTCCCTCCTCCAATCCACTGACATAGAAATCTTTAATCAAGATGTCGAACAAACAAAGCGTATTGCGAAGGAGCTCGATCTTGCTGAAACTCAATCTAAATTAAGTTCGATATAATTTGCAGTATTTCCAATAACATGCGGTAACACTTGATCGATAGAAATCTCCAAAAAGTCCAAATACGTACATATCTCTTATCAGAGTACCAGGTAAGAAAATCAAGTCATTAATGATGCCACAGAAATATTCCAGTCCCAATTCGTGACACGATTTCCGACTTAATTATGAAGTATTTCCTCAGTTGGCTTCAATATGTTTTCATTTTGCTGATTATTGAATTCATCTCTTTTCAAAAAAAGGAGAATCGATAATTTTTTATTTATTACGAACAGATCATTAAGTTGGTTTACTGGTTCTTTGACATGTGAATTATTCTTAGTTTTGAATCGATACTTGTATGTGTTCATTCATTGTTCGACATGGTTTATTCAATTGAAGAGCGGGTGGAAATAATTTCACTTTTTTTTGCAAACAATCAATGTGCCAATAGAACCTCAGAATTCTTCAATTAACGACATTTAGATAAACATGTTAATAGAAAGTATGTTTTGGAATTAGTGTCAAAGCTTCAAGAAACCGGGTCCGTGGCTAATAAAAAACGAAACATGGAAAGAAATGAAGCAGCTGAAGTAGCTGTTCTTGCACAGATTGCTCTAAATCCAATGACGAGTACGAGGCAGCTAGCACATGAATCTGGTTTTACACGAACTGGAATTGCAAATATTTTGAAGCATCATAAATTCCATACTTACAAAATCCATCTTTCATACGCACTTAACGAAGATAATTTTGACCGTCGTGAACTTTGAACTTTGTGATACAATGAGTGAACGAGTAACTGCTAATCCCAATTATCTGTACAATGTTTGTTTCTCCGATGAGTGTTCGTTCTTTCGAAACGGCACAGTAAATCGACACAATAGTCGTTATTGGGCCGATGCTAATCCGAGATTGTTCCACGAAGTTTATACTCAACAACCAGAAAAACTCCATGTTTGGACTGGAATATTTGGTGACAACATTGTCGGCCCGTTCTTTTTACCTGGTAATCTTACTGGAGATATGTATTTGGACTTATTGGAGAATCAAATTGATCCAATTTTGACGGAGATTATTGAAATCAATGCTGGAAATTATGTGGAAGATCAGATTGTGTTTCAGCAGGATGGAGCTCCTCCACACTACGCCTTACCAGTTCGAGAATAGCTGGAACAAAGATTTCCAAATCGGTGGATTGGAAGAAGTGATCCCACTGAATGGCCAGCCAGATCGCCAGATCTGTCACCACTAGATTTCTTTCTTTGGGGCCACTTGAATAGTAAAATTTACTCTACACAGCCCGATTCCATAGAAGATTTAAGAAGACGTATAGTGAACGAATGTCGTCAAATCACTCCAGAAATGCAGCAAAATGTGCGCCATCGTTTCCAACAAAACTTATTTCATTGTATGGAAGCTAATGTTGAACAATTTGAATATTAAATTAATTGATGTGAGTTTTTGATGAATTATTTACTTTACTTTGAACAGTCTTATTTCTTAGATCAATACTTCAAATCGTTGGAGAATGATTTAGTGAATAAAACAGCTAGTCGAACATCTGACCCTAGTAGCATTAACACATACGGTATGGCTTCATATGCCCAGTGGTAGATGTTTTGCAATTTCGAATACGAATACGGAAATTTTGGTGTTTCGGAAGCACGAAATGTCAATTATTCGCAAAAATTAATTTAAGTGATAAAATTAACTAACGCATGAATATTTCGAGAACTAATGCATAAAATAGAGAAACAATTACTGTGCTGAAATCAGTATAAAAAAACCTTTGAATTGAGGTATCACTCACCTCATCTTCCCCATTTAAAAATTGGGGGTGGGGGTTGTGGCAGCAAGGGTTGAAACGCTATGCGTCCGTAACTTACATCTTAAGTTGTCCCCCTCGAAACAAAATTCGACCTGTCCGAGCATTTCTATCGAAAAAACTTATTTCGTCTGTTTCGTTTTCAAATGGCCACCCTGTAAACCTACATTATTAGTGGATTATTCAAAGCATCTTCTTTATTTACGAATAAATAACAAGCTTATGACGAAATTTATTTTCATATATTTTGCTCAAAACTTAAAAACAGAAAAGTTTACAACTGGTTCAATCAAGTGAAGCATTTTCATTACCGTGAACTTTGCATGTGATATATTAACAATTAACTAACTTATTCTGAGCCCTTGTTAATTTTAATTGTTTCTTGCTATTTTTCAACGTTAACTTATGAAGACAGTTAAATTATGTTCTAAGTGGCCAAAAATGTTTAACGATCATTCCTCGAAAACGTCTAATGAAACACTTAAAAAAATCACCCTGTATATTGAAGTTAATTTTACGTTGTCATAAACTATAAACTATACAGGGTCTTTCACGAGGAACCTCACTTATATTTATACGAGAAATTACTGAAAGTATTTTCATGAAATTCAGCACTTATAAGTATTTCACGATGCTGAAGAAATCTAAAATGTTTTCAAGGCATGAGCACCTCCGGTTTTTCCGGAAATGACGTCAACTTCCGTTTTTCAAATTAGAACACCATTTTTTTATTGCAGAAATAGATTCCTTAGAAAATTTCAAGTTATTTTGATGTAACATTTTTCAGTTTTGGTTGGAAAATTCTCTTTGAGCGGGAAAATTCGAAAAAAAATCGAAAATAGAGCTCCGCTGAAACAAGAATAACTTCGAGGTTTTCTGGATGGAAAATTTTCATTTTTGAGATTTTTCAAGATGTAAGATTGATGTATCCACTCTAAAAATCGAAATCGCGATTCATGATACAGGGGGTGAAAAAATCGCTTTCAAAGTTAGGGATGACAAAATCGTGAAAAATCAATTTTTTCAAATTAGAACCCCATATTTCTATGGCAGATATTGAATCTACGTTAAAAAATAATGTGAGTGTATGCATCACACCCTTGCCCTAAAGTGGATATTTTCTGAGTTATTCACAAAAAACTGTTTTTTGTCTTGAATTTTCAGCTTTTTCTTTTTCCTTCACACCAAAAAGATGAAATTTTCAGGAACTGTTATTTAAACCATGTTTTAGATTTCACTACCCTAATATGCAAGAGAAAAAAGTTACAGGTTACAGGCGAATTTGGATTCGAATTTGTATCGGAAACCTCTTTATTTCAACTAATCGGCCATCGGTTTTCTCTCCAGTGATAAATAAATAATTCCTTATGAACCATATGCAAAAACATACTATGTTTTACATTCTTTTTTCTCAATGATAGATATCATTAATTACATCTGCCAAATTCTTCTTTATTCAGTAGCATTTTGTGTTTACTATTAATTTGGTGATAATTCGTATTAAGTTATAAAATCGATCACTATGCTGATTTTACTAATGAAGATTATTTAAATCTCATTCTACTTCATGGAGAATGTAATAAAGTTGTAGATAGAACGATTCGACTGTTCATTGAGAGGTTTCCTGACCGACCCAGACCAACGAGAGATACCATTAACAGAACCATGACAAACTTGAGAAATGTCGGATCTTTCGTTAAGAAAACTATACACAGAGAAAAAAATGTAGTAGAAGATGAGAACAACGAAATTACAGTTCTTGCATATTTTCGTGTGAATCCTCAAAATTCTCACAAAGATGCCGAGATTGCTCTGGGATTATCTCAATCGAGTGTTTGGAGAATATTAAAAAAACATAAAATTCAATAGGGTACAGCATTTGAAGGAAACTGATTTCATCAGGAGAACAAAGTTTTGCGAAGCTATGATGATTCGATTTCAAGAGAATGAAAACTATTTGGACTGTATAATTTGGACAGATGAATCTAAATTCACAAAGAATGGTTCTTTCAATAGGCATTATTGGGATGAAGAGAACAACCACCACTTCAGACAATGGAACTTTCAAGAGACTTTGAGTTTCAATGTTTTTTGCGCCATCAATGCATAGAACTAGTTAGAAATGCGTTCAGGTTTGTTTAGATTTTTAGATTCATAGTTTTAAAACTCAATTTGGTTTTTAAACACTTTTGCAGATCTCTTCCTCCCGATGAAATAAGAAGAGCAACGCACGAAGCATTCCTGAGACGTATAAATAAATGTCTAGAAATTAACGGTCAAAACTTCGACCATCTTCTCTAGTTATAACTGCGAGAGTTTGCCATGGTTCTCCTAATAGTAACTTGAAGTCGGTTTCAAGAAGGGGTGAAAAATCTACAGCATGGTTCAAGTAACAGTTCCAGAAAATTTCATCTTTTTGGCGTGGAGGGAAAAGAAATAGCTGAAAATTCAAGACGAAAAACAGTTTTTGTGAATAACTCAGAAAATATCCACTTTAGGGCAATGGAGTGATGCATGCACTCACATTATTTTTTAACGTAGATTCAATATCTGCCATGGGGTTCTAATTTGAAAAAATTGATTTTTCACGATTTTGTCATCCCTAACTTTGAAAGCGATTTTTTCACCCCCTGTATCATGAATCGCGATTTCGATTTTTAAAGTGGATACATCAATCTTACATCTTGAAAAATCCCAAAAATAAAATATTCCATCCAAAAACCTCGAAGTTATTCTTGTTTCAGCGGAGCTCTATTTTCGATTTTTTTTTCGAATTTTCCCGCTCAGAGAGAATTTTCCAACCAAAACTGAAAAATGTTACATCAAAATGACTTGAAATTTTCTAAGGAATATATTTCTGCAATAAAAAAAATGTTGTTCTAATTTGAAAAACGGAAGTTGACATCATTTCCGGAAAAACCGGAGATGCTCATGCCTTGAAAATATTTTAGATTTCATCAGCATCGTGAAATACTTATAAGTGCTGAATTTCATGAAAATACGTTCAGTAGTTTCCCGTATAAATATGGGTGAGGTTCCTCGTGAAAGACCCTGTATAGTATTTAGAATAGTTAATTGGAATCAGTTTATTAAGTGAACTTCAAAAATATACAAATATTGCGTGAATCAGCCTGTTTGTTTGAATTTATGTTTATTAAATAATTAAATTCACAACTGGACATCTTTCAGAATTTTATAATTTTTTAAATAATTTTATAATGGATTTTATTCCATGTGTGGTTTCTATACGGTATAATGAAATATGAATCGGATTTTAGCTCCACATTCTTCAATATATTTTTCTATAATATTCACACAAACTGGAAATCATTCGATTCAGAATCATATGCATCAATATGTCATGATTGGATAAATTTCGAGTCAATTTCGCATGTTCATCTCAAATACCAATGGTTATCTGAATTATTCTCAGGTGCAGTGAATAATGAAAAATTTTTTTATATTTGTTATATATCTTCGAATTTTTAATCCTCTTGTGAAAGAATTGATACGACGTATAATAGTTACTATGGTGATTTGAAATAACTAGGAATTCTTGTTCGTGAAAATATGTCATGAAATAGGTAAGATATTGTAATCCCAAAACTGACTATCAGTTGTTAAAATGTGCAGATAAGAGAAGAAAATGTGCAACATAGTGAAGTAAGAAATTAAATCAATGTTATTCATATTCATCAAATTCCAAATCATTATTTTTCATATTAATTCTTCACTCTATTGGTTCATACTTGATCCATGTAAATGCATTCAAATAATATGAACTACGTAACATGTTTTTACCCGTAACACACCTATCAGAAAACTCCCTAAAATGGAGAAATAGCTATTTATAGATAGACTGTTTCATACGGTCTACAATACGACAAGATTCGAAAATGTCCTCAATTCCTTCACTACAACATGAAGTATTGAGATAAACCATGAAGACAGATTTCGTTCGGTCATCTGACTCTACCTGAGGGTGAGCGTAGGTGTGAACGTATGTAGCCCGTACGATAATCCACTTCGTCCCTCTGCAAGCCATTCCGCATCCCATGCCTGCTCCGCCTGCTCCATCTACCAACCAAATTCGATAAAACATGAATATTTTAAATTGTTGCTTCCACATTAATTGGTAACATGCGTAAAGTTTCGTATTTTGTAGTTACAATACACCTTCAAATTACATACAGCCATTTCTTCTCCACTTCATTGGAAAATATACAGGGAGTTACTCGAAATATTTTCTGGAATTTATTTACACTCTGTCCAACACGATGTGGATGAAAATCATCTGATGAAATGAAACGATACATCTATCATACCCAAAGAAGGACAATTAAGAAGCAGCTTTTATAAATATCGTAATAACTCTTTAAACCACATTTAAGTTCAAAGTTGATCTAGTTATTTCTACTGGGCACTTATTAGTAAAAATTGAAAAATTTTCCAATTTTGTCAGCTTTTTTAAACGCTAACTTTTTGCTTTGAAAACGACAGAAGATGTCTGTCGAAACGTTATGAAGAAGAGCAATCAGAGATGACGATTATTGCCTATACAGGGTGGCCATTTGAAATCGAAACAGACGAGATTACAGACGAAATAAATTTTTTCGATAGAAATGCTTGGACAGATCGATTTTTGTTTCGAGGAGGACAACTTAAAATGTAAGTTACGGACGCATAGCGCTTCAACCCTTGCTACTACAACCCTCAACCCCAAATTTTGAATAGGGAAGATGGGGTGAGTGTTACCTCAATTCAAAGGTATTTTTATACTGATTTCAGCACAGTCATTGTTTTTTCATTTTATGCATTAGTTCTCGAAATATTCTTAACTAAGTATTTGAAAATGCAGTGGTGTTTTCATGGCACTTGTAGTGTTTTTTTTTGTGGAAAATCGACATTTTGAGCTTCAAAACAACCATGACTGTGGCTTCCTTCCTCCACTCCACTGACATAGAAATCTTTAATCAAGATGTCGAACAAACAAAGCGTATTGCGAAGGAGCTCAAGCTCGCTGAAACTCAATCTAAATTATCTTCGATATAATTTGCAGTATTTCCAATAACATGCGGTAACACTCGATCGATAGAAATCTCCAAAAAGTCCAAATACGTACATATCTCTAATCAGATTACCAGGTAAGAAAATCAAATCATTAATGATGTCACAGAAATATTCCATCCATCCAAAATCCCAATTCGTGAAACGATTTCCGATTAAATGATGAAGTATTTCCTCAGTTGTCTCCAATATGTTTTCATTTTGCTGATTATTGAATTCATCTCTTTTCAAAAAAAGGAGAATCGATAATTTTTTATTTATTACGAACAGATACTTAAGTTGGCTTACTGGTTCTTTGACATGTGAATTATTCTTACTTGTATGTGTTCATTCATTGTTCGACATGGTTTATTCAATTGCAGAGCGGGTGGAAATAATTTCACTTTTCTTTGCAAACAATCAATGTGCGAATAGAACCGCAGAATTCTTCAATCAACGACATTTAGATAAACATGTTAATAGGAAATATGTTTTGGAATTAGTGTCAAAGTTTCAAGAAACCGGGTCCGTGACTAATAAAAAACGAAATATGAAAAGAAATGAAGCAGCTGAAGTAGCTGTTCTTGGACAGATTGTTCTGAATCCAATGACGAGTACGAGGCAACTAGCACATGAATCAGGTTTTACACGAACTCGAATTGCAAATATTTTGAAGCATCATAAATTCCATCCTTACAAAATCCATCTTTCGCACACACTAAACGAAGGTGATTTCAACCGTCGTGTTGAATTTTGTGATACAATGAGTGAACGAGTAACTGCTAATCCCAATTATCTGTACAATGTTTGTTTCTCCGATGAGTGTTCGTTCTTTCGAAACGGCACAGTAAATCGACACAATTGTCGTTATTGGGCCGATGCTAATCCGAGATTGTTCCACGAAGTTTATACTCAACAACCAGAAAAACTCCATGTTTGGACTGGAATATTTGGTGACAACATTGTCGGCCCGTTCTTTTAACCTGGTTATCTAACTGGAGATATGTATTTGGACTTATTGGAAAATCCCATTGATCCAATTTTGACGGAAATTATTGAAAACAATGCTGGAAATTATGTGGAAGATCAGATTGTGTTTCAGCAGGATGAAGCTCCTCCACAATACGCCTTACCAGTTCGAGAATATCTGGATCAAAGATTTACAAATCGATAGATTGGAAGAAGGGGTCCCCCTGAATGGTTAGCCAGATCGCCAGATCTGTCACCACTAGATTTCTTTCTTTGGGGCCACTTGAAGAGTAAAATTTACTCTACATAGCCCGATTCCATAGAAGATTTATGAAGACGTATAGTGAACGAATGTCGTCAAATCACTCCAGAAATGCTGCAAAATGTGCGCCATCGTTTCGAACAAAACTTATTTCATTGTATGCAAGCTAATGGTGAACGATTTGAATATTTAATTAATTGATGTGAGTTTTTGATGAATTATTTACTTTACTTTGAAGTCTTATTTCTTAGATCAATACTTCAAATCGTTCTGATACCTTACAGATGGAGAATGATTTCAGTGAATAAAACATCTAGTAGAACATCTGACCCTAGTAGCATTAACACGTACGGTATGACTTCATTTGCCCAGTGGTAGATGTTTTGCAATTTCAAATACAAGTTCGGAAATTTTGGTGTTTCGGAAGCACGAAGTGGCAATTATTCGCAAAAAATTAATTCAAGTGATAAAATTAACTAACGCATGAAATAATGCATAAAATGAAAAAACAATTACTGCGCTGAAATCAGTACAAAAATACCTTTGAATTGAGGTATCACCCACCCCATCTTCCCTTTTCAAAATTTGGGAGTGAGGGTTGTAGTAGCAAGGGTTGAAGCGCTGTGCGTCCGTAACCTACATCTTAAGTTGTCCCTCTCGAAACAGAAATCGACCTGTCCGAGCATTTCTATCGAAAAAATTTATTTCGTCTGTAATCTCGTCTGTTTGGTTTCAAATGGCCACCCTGTACAATAAATCTACCAGACAATCATGTCACAAAATAAAGATGAATTTTGAAACCTGGCTGGCAGAAATCATTCAAAATACACACCTAAAAATTATGACTCGAAAACGAAGTACAATCCCGGAAGATATGTGTGTTATGTGAAATTGCCAAAAAAAAAACTTTTATTGTGATTTCACGGAGTGGAAATTCAATTTCTTGAAAATATTTTGAATAGTTCTCCTCCCGATTTTACGTGATGATACTTAAGAATGACTGTATTTAAACAACTGCTCCTTGATACAGTTCTGCCAATATACCTATTCGAAGTTTTCTAAAATTCGAACCGCCATTCAGCAAGTTTTCTTTCTTGAAAACTTTTCGATTGAAATTCAAAATTTTGCTTTGAATACCTTTGTGTGATTGAGACTAGTCTTTGAACTTCCTCTGAATCTCCGTTATTTTTAATCTTTTTGAGTGTTTTTTCCAAATAGATGACATGATATTCCAAATATCAGTTATTTTTGTATTGTTGAATTCTAAAACGAACGAAAATAATTGACTCGCATTTAATATATACACCCTCAATTCCAAAAGAAACCGAACTTAAAAAAAATAGTACCACTAGCGCCATCTCTTGTAATATACCACCCATAGATGGCTTAGTCTCTCATTGACTACTGGCATTGTTTATATATTAGATAGTTGTTCAACCACTATGCCAGTACGGTGGCGCTAACTTGTGGCCAAACCTGGAACTTATTTTTAGATGCGTAAAATGATATCAATGTTGCCTAGTTGAAATACAAATCAGAGTAGATGGGGAAAATTAAGTCTTTCCAGAATTCCATCAACAAATGTTTTTGCTTTCTATAAATGATTTGTTTGACGGAAATCCTTTCGTTTAACGATACATCAATTAACTTTGCCAATTTAAAAATAGTACACTTTGAAAAGATTGTGTTGTATATAGAGTGCTTCATTTCTAGATCTTAGTAATCTGAAATCTGAAGTGGTTTGAACTTTAACTTCGGTGGTCAATCAGCTAATACTACAACTGTAATTTTGGCAATCATTATTAATTTGCTCAAATGACTGTAATTTTCGGCCAATCATTTTGGTTAGACACATTGATGAAATATCCTTCGTAGAAAGGCATTCTTCTGCCTGGCCGACCATCTATATTTATTTACAAAAATTTGTAATAAAATCTGGAACACACTCGAATACCATAAACCAATTAAATTAATTAAATTCACTCGTTGAGGAAGATTCGCAATTGTACTATGAAACAACCTTACGACTAAAGAAGTCTAACGAAACAACTAAGCTGAAGACGTGTTACGCGTGAGCGTTACAAACTGCAAATGAAAGATATGGTCAGATGACAAATGGCAAGAGCCCGTAAATGCAACTCGAGTCTAGATGCAGCGAAATTCGGTTTGGCACAATCTGCAACGCTGCAGACTTAACGTAAACAGATGATCGAAATTTATGAATGGGCGACTTTCACCTAACACGCCATCTAACAATCACCTAACGGTACTAACTTCGGTTGAACAACTATCTAATCTATAAACAATGCTACTGGTATAAATTTCATAGAATAAAAGTTATTGTGTTTCAAATAATAATAATATTTTCATTTCGCAACTTGCTATTTTACAAAATTAAAATTCTGTGACAATACATGTGAAAAATAAAAACAAAAGCGTATCATAAGTACATGAGTTATAAATGGAAATATTATTTTCTTAATCCAGATTTGAACTGTTTTACAGTATTTGAATTTTTTATTTGTGGTGGAAGGTCATTGTACCATCTTACCCCCATCACACCAATTGATTTGTTCAAGTTGGTGGTATTGAAATCAGGGGGTGGGAACTGGGCTACTACAAAGGTGGTCACGTTTTTCTTCAACGAACGGCAGAGACATCTTTAGTTATTCCCAAAGCTCGGATCGGTAAATTAGGAATTCTCAGTGCCTAGTGATCGGTAAAAACGGATTTTATCGGATCTCGGTCTTGATGGACTTTATGACGAATAAAAAACTATTCTTTGACGAGCATGAACTTTCATGTTATCTATGCCAACGCCATTTTTTCTCCCATGTCGTGTTCTAGGTTTATTCAATACGTAGACTACTTATTTTTTATTCAAAAAGTAGTGTTATTCAGCTAGTGATGTATTCATTTTCAAATTATTTAATTTAATTGAAATGGTTTATTCTTGCTGTGTTCCCAATTGCTACAGTGATAGTAATGTCAAAAGGTATGTGTTGCATTCATACAAGTAGTGGTTTTGGATTAACTTATAACTCACTAAAAATGTACTGTGAATTAATATTTTCTGTAGCAATTTCATATTCGTGTAGTAATTTCTGATTAGTAAAAATTTGGGACAGTTTTTAACACTGTTTTCTTTCTAGGTTTTTTATTACACAAGTTGAGTGTGTTAGAAATGTTTGGTTGGAAAGAATCGGAAATCCATGTCTTTATTCGTCCAAAAGCGTTATTTGCATAAAGCATTTTCATATGGATTGTATAGAGCCATATGGAAAGCTGAAAAGATTTGCTCTGCCAACACTTAATTTGCCAAGAAATTCATTCTACTCCCTATGATTATCATTTTTGTAATTTCAATAATCTTTCAGATTATGCAAGCCGCCCTCATAATGATGACATATTTTTTCTACCTTCCAGAACTCCTGAAGAAACTTTGAGGCAACAAGGTATTTATATATAAGTGAACTGCTCATGGTCATTGATTATAGTTTTGGGTATTCCACTAATAGTGGGTTTCATAAAAACCGTTTATCAGAAGATTCCTAGAATACTTCAACGGATATGTGAGATTTACCGTTGAAACGCCAAATTCATGGAATTTCAGTTAATAAGTTTATTGATTTTGCCATGAAATTAATTCTGTACTTTTATGACAGAACTATTAATAGAATTTTATCGGCAAAAAAAACAATAAGATCTTATGATCCAATAATGAAGATGGCATCCGAAAAAGTATCTAAAGGAAAAAGAAAATAGACTTCAAGAAATTGTTTCTGTCATAAAAGTATAAATCTAATGCATTTCATGCTTTAATTGATATATTTGTCACTAATATTCTAATTTATTCTTTAATGTATTTTTCATAATTTGATGAGTAATTGTTGTATAATTATTGTTGGTTCGTTTATTCTTTTCCTCGATATTGAAATTTTTGTGAATTCATTATTTACTGCATTATATATATATATATATATTTCCAAAGTTTATTTTTGTTTATTTCCTTTCATCCTCTAAAGATTAGTATGTTCGATTCGATTTGAAGGGCAGATATATTTGAAATGACCATAAGTTGTTTCTTTTGAATCAAAGCTGAATAATTGTCAAAATTTTTTGATCAAAATGTACATTGTGTAGGCTTTTTGTCAATGGTCTAGGGTTATGAAATACAGATAACGTCTAATGTCGAAATACGGCTTTTTGTATTTTTTATTTACACCAAAAGAATAAATAAAAAATCTAATATATAAATACAAAAGCTGAGATTAACACGAAATAATGTTCGCGAAATCTTCAACACTTTGTTTACCGTCTTTAGGGTCAACACTTTTGTCTTAATCGTCTTTAAATCAACAAGCGAAAATATAAGCCAGTACCTGACTTGGGCGAACTTCTCGGAGAGGAGGGTGAGGACGGGTGCTGCTTCCGCAGGGTTCGGTCCTGGGACCAACGCTGTGGAACCTTCTGATACGAGGTATAAAATGCACTAGAGGGCGCCACGAGACGGAACGTCGTGCGATCTGTTACTGGTGATCGAGGGGCAGAGTGAGGAGGAGGTGAGGAGGAAGGTGGAGAAGACTCTGAGGATAGTGGGACGGTGGATGCGCGACAGAGGTCTGCAGATGGCGCCACAGAAGACGGAGGTGTTGATGGCGAAGGCACCGAGGGGGAAGAAGAAGTTTGATTTGCAGGTTGAGGGTGTGAGAGTGGAGGCTGGTGAACAGCTGAGGTACCTGGGAGTGGTTCTCACCAGGAATATGAGATTCGCGAAGCACATCCAGTACGCAGTGCAGAAGGCGACCGCAAAGTGTGCAACCTTGAGCGGAATAATGAGGAATGTGGGGGGCCCGGGATACTGGAAGAGAAGGCTGCTGTGTGGGGTGGTTCATATCATCCTGCTATATGCGGCTCCAGTATGGAGGGGTGAAATGAAAAAGAAATGTTGGTTGGAGAGGCTGATTTCTGTTCAGAGGAGGGCGCTGCTTAGGGTGATCTCCACGTACCGGACCGTTTCGTCTGAGGCAGCGCAGGTGGCGGCGGGGTTTCCGCCCGTGGACCTCATGGTGGCGGAAAGGTGCTTCTTAGATAAGGTGGGGGCAGGCTGGCAGGAAACAGGAGGAAGGCCCGCGAGAGAACATATAGAAAGTGGCAGGAGAGGTGGGAGAGAATTGAGAGCAAGGCAGAGTGGCCTCACCAAGTGATCACGGATTTGAGAATATGGGTGATATGCAAACACAAAAGAACGGGATACTATTTCACATAATTCCTTACGGGTCCTTTGGCACGTTTACCCACCGTATCGGCAAGATGGAGGACGACCGATGCCGAGAGTGTGACAGGGTGACAGCCCGGAGCACATACTCTATGACTGCGTGAGGTGGAGCGAGGAGAGAGGAAGGCTGGAGGAGAAAATCGGTACAATCCCCGACGTAAGTAGGGTGATTCCGGAAATGCTCGAGAGCCCACAGGTGTGGAATGAAGTGTACGATTACGTCACATCGGTAATGAAGAGAAAGGAGGTGGAGGACCGAGCAAGGTACGGATAAAAGAGCATACTAGGTACGTACCTGAGGTGAGGGCATGAAGCATATTTCCAGGTGACGAAAAAACCCAAGAAAAGAGGAGGGTGGTTTAGTGGGTGCGAATCCCACACGAATCCACAGCAAATTATCAACATCTCACGGCTCGCTGTGGAGACGGCATTAGCTTCCCCTAACTCAGGGCCAAAAGAAAAAAAAAAGAGTCTAGAGATAGAGTTCGAATGTGTCTAGAGTTCGAATGTCCCTTCGATAGGACCATTTGATCTCGAGTCCCTTTCGTCATTTTAGGATTACACCCCCAACTGCCTATTGGTCGATTTCAAACGAATGGGGTTTAACATAGTTCCCACCACTGCACTTAGGGTACTTCGTCATAACTCTTATTTTTCTCAACTCTTGAGCTGCACATGTTAACCTTTTAACATAACACGTTCGAGTCGCACTTGGTCCTCTAATAAATATTCGAAAACGTCATCTCGAACATATCCGTTCAATTTGCTTGTCTGGACGGCAGCTAACAAATAAACGGGAATAGTTCGTTATCTTAAGATTATATATAAGAAAATATCCGATTTCACATTTTCGGTGGCAAAGCACAGGTCCGCACTGGCTCCCATCTCCGTCCAAAAATGCTTAATCCTACAATTGGTTTTTTGTTTTTTTTTTAAAGTTCGGTTTCTTTTGGAATGGAGTGTATATAGTATGGGAAAAATTTGAGAACCTTTTTGAAAAGCCTTCTGTTATTATTTCTCGGACCAATAACCTTTTGGATTTCAGCAAAAAAATAATCTCATATATAAAAAAGTTTAAGTCGAGTTTGATATGGAATTTCTTAAGTCAACAAATTGATGAAATGATTTTAAAAATAATTTTGAAGAGTCATTTACTGAAAACAATGTTTCACGAACCCATACAGAATGGAGATCTGGAGAAAAACCATTCATGTTCTATCTCATCATCCTTCATAGAAAAACTGGTTAGCCACTGTTTATTTCTCAAAAACTTGGTGCATATTTATAGTTATCATCAATAAAATAGGGTAAAATTTGGACGTTTGACTTAATGGTAAAAAGATATAGTGGAACGCAGTATCTTCACTTAAACATTAAGACAATGATTCCAGGTCAGGCAAAACGGTGCGACATTCTAGATAATAAATCAGTTTTCATCAATTGATTTGGCCGCTATCATTAGTATGTTCATAAATTTGTAGGTTTTAGGAAAATCCGTAATATGTTATTTATTGAATCTCTATGAAGGAATACTTCAAAAATCATATTTTTTATTTTGGAAAAGTAATGAGACCTAAAATATTTACAAAATAAAAATTTACTAGCATATAAGGGATCCGAAATTTATCATATTATATCAGTTAGCTTAGAAAATAAGTTACAATTCAAGCAAATCCACGAAACATCCACTCATTTACCTCAAACGACATTCGGGTGTTAGTTTTGCTGTTGCTCTTTATTATATCCCTGGTGTCTACTAGTGTTTTACTAGAAAATACAATAATTTAACCTACGAGTGATTAGTAAGATGTATGCATAAAGCACTCAAAGTAAGCAGTTAAATGGAAATGTTTATAATATCCAGAAGCGGAAAGTAGAAAATGTATTTCATTGAACAAGAAAAATTCTTATTTTTACATACAAAATCAAACTATATTCTACTTTGCCAACTCTACAGAAAAAGCGTATAACAAATACACTATCCATTCCTGCAGAAAAAGAAGTACTTATTTGCATAGAAACAATTCATATATGCCTTGAATTTTCTGAGTAATCAAAAGTTTTAAAGCGTTGATAGGAAAATATTCATATGAATATGTAATCAGAGAAGAAATTCAGTGAATTAATAAAAAATTAAAACAATATTGAGTGACTTGAAACTATCTTGGTATCGAGGAAGAGGCCAATGTACATCAGATATTAAATAAAAGCATGTCATTCAATGAAGCGATAATATATATTATGTATATATATATATATACAGGGTGGCCATTTGAAAACGAAACAGACGAGATTATAGACGAAGTAAGTTTTTTCGATAAAAATGCTTGGACAGGTCGATTTCTGTTTCGAGGGGGACAATTTAAGATGTAGGTTACGGACGCATAGAGCTTCAACCCTTGCTACTACAACCCTCACCCCCAAATTTTGAATAGGGAAGATGGGGTGAGTGATACCTCAATTCAAAGGTATTTTTATACCTTTTATATATTTTATTTATATTTCGTGCTTCCGAAACACCAAAATTTTCGTACTTGTATTTGAAATTACAAAACATCTACTACTGGGCAAATGAAGTCATACCGTACGTGTGAAATCATTCTCCAACTATACGGTATCAGAACGATTTGAAGTATTGATCTAAGAAATAAGACTTTTTAAAGTCAAGTAAATAATTTATCAAAAACTCACATCAATTAATTAAAAATTCAAATTGTTCACCATTAGCTTCCATACAATGAAATAAATTTTGTTCCGAAACGATGGCGCACATTTTGCAGCATTTCTGGAGTGATTTGACGACATTCGTTCACTATACGTCTCCTTAAATCTTCTATGGAATCGGGCTGTGTAGAGTAAATTATACTCTTCAAGTGGCCCCAAAGAAAGAAATCTAGTGGTGACAGATCTGGCGATCTGGCTGGCCATTCAGTGGGACCCCTTCTTCCAATCCACCGATTTTCACATGTCAAAGAACCAGTAAGCCAACTTAATGATCTGTTCGTAATAAATAAAAAATTATCGATTCTCATTTTCTTGAAAGAGATATGAATTCAGTAATCAACAAAATGAAAACATATTGAAGTCAACTGAGAAAACACTTCATAATTAAGTCGGAAATCGTTTCACGAATTGGGACTGGAATATTTCTGTGGCATTATTAATGATTTGATTTTCTTACTCGGTAATCTGATTAGAGATATGTACGTATTTGGACTTTTTGGAGATTTCTATCGATCAAGTGTTACCCCATGTTATTGGAAATACTGCAAATTATATCGAAGATAATTTAGATTGAGTTCCAGCAAGATTGAGCTCCTTCGCAATACGCTTTGTTTGTTCGACATCTTGATTAAAGATTTCTATGTCAGTGGATTGGAGGAAGGAAGCCACAGTCATGGTTGTTTTGAAGCTCAAAATGTCGATTTTTCACAAAAAAACACTACAAGTGCCATGAAAACACCACTTCATTTTCAAATACTTAGTTGAGAATATTTCGAGAACTAATGCATAAAATGAAAAATCAATGATTGTGCTGAAATCAGTATGAAAATACCTTTGAATTGAGGTATCACTCACCCCATCTTCCCTATTCAAAAATTGGGGGTGGGGGTTGTAGCAGCAAGGGTTGAAGCGCTATGCGTCCGTAACCTACATCTTAAGTTGTCCCTCTCGAAACAGAAATCCACCTGTCCGAGCATTTCTATCGAAAAAACTCATTTCGTCCGTAATCTCGTCTGTTTCGTTTTCAAATGACCGCCCTGTATATAATCTTTGCAGGAGTTTAAGTTTAGCACCCTTAGTTGCGTTTTTGATGAGTTACTGTGATCACAAAATTTCACAGAAAATTTTCAATAATGATATTTCAAATAGCAGTGCTATTATACTGGTATGCATCCATAAATCAAAGTAATATAGTTGTTAACTAAGTTAAATAAATTTAGTTTGGATGAGTTTTGGATCGAAAAGTCATTGCAAGTTAACTTCAACAATTCTCATTGGGAAAAAATTACCTTTGGTAAATTTACAAATGGCCCGTTTAGTCTAGATTTCGAAACAGTACAATACTTGCCAACTATTTTGCCGATGAAAGTACTATTTTGTATTTTTAACGAAAACATCCCACATTTCAATTGAAGTACCTGATACTGTTTAGTTCAAGAAGCCAAGTTGTAACATCCCGGGTTTTTCCAATATAAAAAAATCGTAGTCTCATTCCACCCTATGCTGATATGCATATAACACGGCTGTCACTGCCAAGGGACCGCGTCGACCTGCGCGAATGGTGGGAGATACTTTGTCTATGTGCAAGTTCGTGGAACCATTAACGGTGGAGTGGTGAGAGAAGTAACAGAGTCCCAAATGAAGTGTTAGTGCCTTTGTGCCTTTCGAAAACGAAGCCATCTTACGTTGAATGACCCTAGAATATATCTCGCAAGCATCATTGAGACTATTTTAAATGTTATTAGTTTCTTGACCATTTTATTAACCTTTGTTGATAAATAGCATTGAGAATTGGATTGGTTCAGTGAATTTTTTATTTTTCTATTATGTTTGTGAATTAATACTGTTATTATGCAATATTCTTTGGTTTCATGGTGTATTAGGTGGTGTTTGGGCCTTTGTCATTAATGCTGTTGTCTTGTGATTGTAATTATTTGCTCATATAAAGCTCTAATTTTATAACTCTATTTCCTTTGTTCACATAATGCTTTGTCTAATTTCATATAACTCTATTACCTTTTTTCACATAATGCTTTGTCTAATTTCATAAAACTATTCCTTTGTTCACATAATGCTTTGTCTAATTTCATATAACTATTTCCTTTGTTCACATAATGCTTTGTTTGATTCATATAACTCTATTCCCGTTGTTCACATGTTTTGTTTGTTCTTGTGATGTTTTGTTCACTTTATATAATTCTACTTGTGCCATAACAAACAAACCCCTTATAGCATGTGATCCCATTGTCTCCGATATTACTACTCTTGGAGTTCAGGTGCCTACCATAACAATGAATGCCTTCGTTTTCAGCTTTCTACAATATGTTACTGGAGGGTAACAGATCAATTTTAGTTACTGTACCCTATGGTACAATAGGAATTGCCAATCGCTCTGGGGGTCTGAGCCTTTGATTAAGCAGGAACATATGGAGACCTCCACTAGTGGTAGTACTAGTATGGTTGATGTGGAATAATGGATGTAACCACTGTACGTAGCACCATGGTGTTATATCGAAGGTTAACGTTGTTAAGTTACCCCTGTCTCATGTAATCATTATGTATGTCTCGTGATGTTGTAATTGGTCATTTTACAGTGTAATGTACTTGCCTTACTATTCACGGTTATTGTTGTGTATATTTCGTACTGTGTTAACTTATTCTTCTTATGATGTATCTTCTTGTTATCATTATGTATATTTCATTCGGTTGATTATGTAGATGCTCTGCTTTCATTATTTATATTGCTTATTATCGTTTACCAATATCTGTTTCTGTCATTTATGTCCATAATTCATTCTGGTTATACTGGTTCTTATTATTTACTGGTGATGGATATTCTATCAAAATTTGTTGTTTATTTATGCTATGATCTCGTACTGCTATCTATTTATCTATATGCTCGTAGTACATGATATTTCATTTCGGGGTCTCGAGATTGTGGACCATTCCTATACTGTTGTATGAGATTTCTTAGGTTCCTAGATCGAAGGCCTTGAAGGACCGGTTCCAAACGCCTTAATGCAGGGACCGTTACCATCATGGGCTATAAGGCATGAGAGAATATACATTTTTTATCAACCGCGAAACTTTCTGTCATTTTTTCAGAGCCGCCGCTGGAATTCCATGACCTTCCCCGTGTTTCCAGTTCCTTAGCTCATACAATATTATAGTTATGGCTCACATACCCTGGGGCCGTAACCATTACGATGGTCATAATTAGTCGATTACTTACTTGCCATGATTATTATCCTATTGTATTATTGAAGTTTACATATTTGCCATGATTATTAATTCTTGTTGTATCATTGAAGTTGCCATATTTACCATGTTTATTATTCTGTTTGTATTATGGAAGTTGCTCTGGATATTATGATTACTATATGTTTTGTATTGTTATAGTTTTCTCAGAAATGATATACTTGCCTTTGCTAGCTGTTAATGATTGACTATTTAGTTTCAAACAAGTGCCCTAACATTATCTAACATGAGGCGTTTTCTGCCTGAGGCTTTCCCCTATATTTTTTTAGACCCTGAATAAAGAGTTGATTGTTTGGGTCTAAGTGTTGTGTTTCATTCACCAACTTTGTTTCCCAATTATTTTCACTGATCTCAATTATCACGAAGTTGAATTATTACGTAAACATTACGTAGAGTCCTACCTTTGTTAGACGATCACATTGAATGTCCAAGTCTTTGTATCTGGAGTCATCGAGACTCCAGTGTCGTAGTTAGTTTTAAAATTAATATTTGTCATTCTTTTCGAAAGAAAAAGTGGCAAATGTTACAAAGTGTCTCCATAGTAATGAGCAAAAATCATAAAATGTAATAGAAAGTATAGTACTCGTAATTTATACTGTCTGTCAGAGCGAGACAGCATGTCATTCGACTTTTAGGATGAGAGAGACAAAAAGTCACGCCAATGTTTAGTCATTTGACAATTTGAGTTACCTGAAAATTTAGATGGCGCCAGCTATTTGCATTTCCTCAAAATAATTTACCAGCATTGTGTGCAGATGAAAAACTCAACATCTACTGAGAAATATGATATCAACAATCTGGTTGTCTGCTGATTATGCTCAGCCTGTACGGGAATATGCGATGAATATGCATTGGATACTTTGGGCCAATTTAATGCCCCATTTGATCCCCAGACCGCATTTAATATTTTTATAGGGAATGTAAAAGAGGAAGAGTCTACTCAAATGTACGATAATTGATTGTTTTATTTTGATCAAGTTTTCTACGAGTTTCCTTTGAAAAATATGTGAAATTACACTTTGCTTTTTAAAGAAAGAAGCAAGTGTTGAAACAATTTCGAAATCTAGACTACATTGGCCATGTTTTGAAAAAACTTACCAAGGGTAGTAAGGAACATTTTTTGAATCATGTAGTATTAAAATCATGTGGTAATAGTTTTTAAAACCAAAACTAGTCAAAATTTAATTCATTTTACTTAGTTAACAATGTTTTTACTTTGATTTGTGGTTGCGAGTGATAGCATTTTTATTTGTAGTTGTTGAAAAATCATTTTCAAATTGTGATCCCACTACTTAAAACAAAGGTTGCCAAATTTGAATATTTTGCCGTCTATCTTTTGTCGCTTCATTAACTGAAATAGATTTTTCCTTTTTTTATCAGTGGAGCACCTTGGTCTCTAGCCCGGTACCATACAGGGTCTTTCACGAGGAACCTCACCCATCTTTATACGGGAAGCTACTGAACTTATTTTCATGAAATTCAGCACTTATAAGTATCTCACGATGCTGATGAAATCTAAAATATTTTCAAGCCATGAGCACCTCCGGTTTTTCCGGAAATGACGTCAACTTCCGTTTTTCAAATTACAACACCATTTTTTTATTGCAGAAATAGATTCCTTAGAAAATTTCAAGTTATTTTGATGTAACATTTTTCAGTTTTGGTTGGAAAATTCTCTCTGAGCGGGAAAATTCGAAAAAAAAATCGAAAATAGAGCTCCGCTGAAACAAGAATAACTTCGAGGTTTTTAGATGGAAAATTTTCATTTTTAGGATTTTTCAAGATGTAAGATTGATGTATCCACTTTAAAAATCGAAATCGCGATTCATGATACAGGGGGTGAAAAAATCGCTTTCAAAGTTAGGGATGACAAAATCGTGAAAAATCATTTTTTTCAAATTAGAATCCCATTTTTTATGGCAGATATTGAAACTACGTTAAAAAATAATGTGAGTGTATGCATCACAACCTTGCCCTAAAGTGGATATTTTCTGAGTTATTCACAAAAAAATGTTTTTCGTCTTGAATTGTCAGCTATTTCTTTTCCCTTCACGCCAAAAAGATGAAATTTTCAGGAACTGTTATTTGAACCATGCTGTAGATTTTTCACTCCTTCTTGAAACCGACTTCAAGTTACTATTAGGAGAACCATGACAAACTCTCGCAGTTATAACTAGAGAAGATGCTCAAAGTTTTGGCCGTTAATTTCTAGACATTTATTTATACGTCTCTGGAATACTTCGTGCGTTGCCCTTCTTATCTCATCGGGAGGAAGAGATCTGCAAAAGTGTTTAAAAACCAAATTGAGTTTCAAAACTATGAATCTAAAAATCTGAACAAACCTGAACGCATTTCTGACTCGTTCTATGCAGTCCTCTTTATCAGTCAGGGGAGTTGAGTAGACAATATTTTTTATCCTACCCCAAACATAATAGTCTAAAGGAGTTAAATCGGGAGAACGTGGTGGCCAAAGATGTGGACCATTGTTCGCCAACCATCGATCTTTAAATAGCCTGTATAGGATATTTGACACATTGAGTGAATTGTGTGTATGCGCGCCATCTTGTTCATACCATAAGTCATTATGGTTCTGCAGTAGTATTATTTATTTATCACTGGAGATAAAACCGATGGCCAATTAGTTGAAATAAACAGGTTTCCGATACAAATTCGAATCCAAATTCGCCATCTATTTAGGAACAACCTGTAACTTTTTTCTCTTGCATATTAGGGTAGTAAAATCTAAAACATGGTTTAAGTAACAGTTACTGAAAATTTCATCTTTTTAGCATGAAGAGAAAAGAAATAGCTGAAAATTCAAGACAAAAAACAGGTTTTTGTGAATAACTGTAACTAAAATATCCACTTTAGGGCAAGGGTGTGATGCTTACACTCACATTATTTTTTAACGTAGATTCAATATCTGCCATAAAAATTTAGAAAGCACTGACGTGAGGTCAGTTGGCTTAGGCGCTCTTGTAAACCACTTACACTTATTTAAATTTTGAAAAATCATATCTCCAGAACTATTAGCTTGTCGAAATCGAGAGTGGTATTTTTGTATACGTCTGATAAAACTGCACTATAAAAAAATTTTTATTTGAACAGTGTCATTTGAAAAAAATTTTTTTTTTTGTTACTCCGAACCTATTCGGCCGATTTGACCGAATAACGAACTTAGCCGAGATATTTATACCTCAAACCTATTCTGAAAGTTTCAACTCTCTAACTTCATCGGTTCGAGAGTTATCGTGTTCACGGAACGGACAGAATCGATTTTGACCACGGATTATTCATAAGTAGGTCCAAACAAAACGATTGATACCACTTTTGCCCAAAAATTCGAAAGTCACAGACATTTGGGCAAATTGATAAGCACTCTGTTCAGGTGAACAAGAGCGCCAAAAAATGGGGTTCTAATTTGAAAAAAATTGATTTTTCACGATTTTGTCATCCCTAACTTTGAAAGCGATTTTTTCACCCCCTGTATCATGAATCGCGATTTCGATATTTAAAGAGGATACATCAATCTCACATCTTGAAAAATCCCGAAAAAGAAAATTTTCCATCCAAAAACCTCGAAGTTATTCTTGTTTCAGCGGAGCTCTATTATCGATTTTTTTTCGAATTTTCCCGCTCAGAGAGAATTTTCCAACCAAAACTGAAAAATGTTACATCAAAATAACTTGAAATTTTCTAAGGAATCTATTTCTGCAATAAAAAAATGGTGTTGTAATTTGAAAAACGGAAGTTGACGTGATTTCCGGAAAAACCGGAGGTGCTCATGCCTTGAAAATATTTTAGATTTCATCAGCATCGTGAAATACTTATAAGTGCTGAATTTTATGAAAATACGTTCTGTAGTTTCCCGTATAAATATGGGTGAGTATCCTCGTGAAAGAACCTGTATATAGTGAATTCTCTTGACACCTTGTATTCCGAATCGGTATCGGATATTCAATTTTTGAGATGGAATTATGATGTAAGAACCCTATAACAAATTTTAATTACAGAAATATTAAAATGAAGGGAAAAATTTAAAGAGAATTCCTTCACTAAATTTCCACCGGATTAGGTATTCTTTTTTTTTTAATAATTGAAAGCTAGGCAACTTTCCTCATTATGCTGCCTCTTCTGCAGAGTTTAAACATATAAGAACTCACTTCGTCGAAAAGGATGCAGAAAGTAGCCGAGGTGAACTCATTTATGGGTAGAGTCTTCGTCTGGAGAATGTTGTACTTTCCATCCTAACATTAGTGTAGCTACCATCAGTGGTGTAGGCGCAAAGTTGCAAATACCACACAGCACAAACGAAGAGGGAGGAAGGTATTGACAAATACATGAGGTTAAGATGAAAATTCTCTACAACATTGCTAGTGAAACGTGCAGCGAACACATAAGGTGTGTTGTGGTGGATGTGTTAATATTTTGAAAGATCTGTTTTATTGAAGAAATATTGGAAGAATTCGAGATTTTCTCTCAAGTTTTTAGAAACTCATATCATGTATGAATTTGAATCTCGTACCGATTATGGTGACAAATTGGCTTGAAAATTTATTAACTAATTTCATTCAAAAATTTGAGGAAGTGATCGAGGTGCGTGTAGAAACTGAAAATTTTCATCAAAATTTATTTATCTTTACATGAACATATTCTATCTGGTGTGTAGTACAAAATAATTTGTTGAGGGTCACTCCTATTTATCTTATAATGATATATTTCTTAAAAACGGTTATCCTATCTATACATTTTGACTTCAAATACTTGACTTGAGAGGTTCACAAAATTATAACTCAAAAGTTGTAGTGATTTAATTGGATTATAAAAATGAAGAGTTTATATTACAAAAAAAAAATAAGGATTTAAGAATGATGCACAGTCTTTCTATATGATTATCCTGAATTGAGGTGCCGAAGCAGGACGGCATAAGATCACAACATATACCGGGGAAAATGTAACATTTCAAGGTATGAGAATTACTTTTTGATAATTCAATCAGGTGCACTTGATTGCACTAGAAATGCATTACATTAAGCGTAAAATTCAAAAGGCACGATCAAACAAGAAAATTCTTTCGAAGATTGCGGAATTGAAAAGAAACATACTAGTCACGTTCTCGGATTCCTGATTCAAAGATACCCTGTGTTAATATTATAGGATTCAGCGTTACCTCATCATTAATCTGGATTTTCAATACAAGTAGAAATTTTTTTGAATTAGAGGAACATTTTTTAATCCTTACAAACAGTACCATTTTTTAAAAGTTGTTTTTGAATAAGGAATGAAGCGAATTTCTTATATCATTCAATACTGATACACTAAGAACTGCGTTTCCGCAGAATTATTTTACTATTTTTGATGAAAAAAAAATTGATACACATAATCGGATTCAGCTTTATAAAAACCGTTTAATGCTGGGAAAAGCTTTAGACTGATTGAACATTTTGAATCCATAGGATTGTTTGCTTATTTGTGAAATGAACTCTTCAAATCAGATCCGTTGATTGGTCTCCACACCCCCATTACGTATACAGGGTGTTCGGCACATGGACCGTCAAATTTTTTTGGGGCGTTGGTAGGGTTATTTGCTACCTTTTCAGTCTTAAAATCTGGATCCTTAGTATTACGGTTACGGAGGTATGATTTTTTTATTAGGTTTTTCTAAATTACCCAAAATGTACCCTTCGAAGCCCCATAACTTTCTTCGCGTGTGCTTTTACATGCATTTTTTTATTGTATTAAGTCTACATGAGTGTGTATTTAAAAAAAAACGTATTTATTGTTACAGATAACACCACAAAATTAACACGTGGGCCTTTTTAAAAAAAAAAATATGAAAGTATGAAAACATCTCCACTCATATTGAAATTTAAAAAAAGTTACAGCTATCACAAACTTGGTTTTATTTTAAAATGTTCTTTGGTTTATAACGTTGCTAACCATATGCTATTTACGTAAGTCAATTAAAAAAATAATACTGCAAATAAGGTTTTAGTCAGAAGAGTGAAGAAAGTCGCACCTAAATAAAAGTACGGATTTCGACACAACACAGCGAGCAAGGAAATTTTACCTGCCCGTTTCAGACGCGTGTGAATTATTATTACTATTTTTGTCCTTAGGTGGATTGAATTAGTCGCCGCTGACTTGACCCTACCGTCATTCGAGGTTTAACTGTCTCTGCTGTTGGAAGTGTCTGTGCCGCGTTGTTCAGTTTCTTACATTTGTATTTTTTGTTTTTGTTACTTTTATCGACTTTTTGCTACTGTTGTTTTAATTTTGGTTGTTGATATGCCTAATTTCACCAACGCTGAGTATGCTGATATGGTGATGACATATGGACGATGGTGTTGCTCGTGCAGCTCGAAGGATTTATCAAGCCAAATTTCCTGATCGAAGATTACCCCACCACGAAACATTCTCGACGACTTATCGACGAGTAAGAGAGACTGGAAACTTAAATTTTCAAGAGCCTCGGGTCAATGTGAGGCAACACCATGTAGCAGTTGACGATCAAATACTTCAAGCCTTTGAAGAAGATCCAACTACAAGCATTCGTGTCGTTGCTCAAAGACTCAACTTAACGATTTGGAAAGTTTGGTCAGTACTTCGGGATAAAAATCAACACGCTTATCATTACACCTCGGTACAAGGTAAATGAACTTTTTTATTGATTAATTTGTTTTTTTGACTGCGAAAAAATTGTCACAGACTAATGAATTTTATTAATTGTTACAGGTCTTCATGAAGGCGATATGCCAGACGGTTGGAATTCTATAGATTTTTGCTGCACACAGATGTCGATGACAACTTGTTTCTAAAACGAATTTTGTGGACAGACGAATCCTGTTTTAACCGAGAAGGAATAATAAATCTGCACAATTTACATCACTGGGCACCTAAAGATGAGAATCCCCACGTGAAAAGGCAAATGAGTTTTCAATAAAAATTTAGTGTTAACGTTTGGGCTGATGTGATAGGAAGACTCTCATCGGGCCACACTATTTACCGGCTCGACTAAGTGGGCCTGCTTATTTGCATTTTTTGCAGAATGCTCTGCCGGAGCTACTAGCCGATGTTCCGGCCTTCGATAAAGGCGTACCGATTGTGTTCCAGCATGACGGTTGCCCGACACATTTCCTGAGAGAAGTTCGAGATCACTTCGACAACTCTTTTCCAAATTCATGGATACGCAGAGCCGGCCTCATCCCTTGACCCACAAGATCTCCAGACCTAACACCTATAGATTACCATGTCTGGGGTAGAGCCAAAGAATTGGTTTATTTCACAGAGGTACCTACAAGAGAGGTGTTGATTGAACGCATAAACACGGCATTTGTGGTAATGAAAGAATAAATGTTGCTAGCCACTACAACGGTCGAAATCAGAAAAAGGTGTCGGGCGTGCATTCGGAGTAGAGGAGAACAATTCGAACAGAATAAACGTTAAAGAATCGTGATATTTTACTTTGTAAATAAACAATCATGCAAAAACTGTATTTTACTAAAATCTGTCCTTACTTTGCTATTTTATCTAAAACACTATTTGTAGTATTTTTTTATACTTTTAGAACCGCGATAAACCAAAGAAAGTTTTGAAATGAAATTAAGTTCGCAATAACTGCAACTTTTTTTTTATTTCTTTTAGAATTAGAGGTGTTTTCATACTTTCATTTTTATTTTTAATAAAAGGCCCTCGTGTTAATTTTGTGGTGTTATCTGTAACAATAAATACGTTTTTTTTTCAAACACAGACTCATGTAGACTTAATACAATAAAAAAATGCATGTAAAAGCCCACGCAAAAAAAGTTATGGGGCTTCGAAGGGTACATTTTGGGTAATTTAGAAAAACCTAATAAAAAAATTATACCTCCGTACTTAGGACCCAGGTTCCAAGACTGAAAAGGTAGCAAATGACCCTACCAACGCCCCAAAAAAATTTGACGGTCCATGTGCCGAACACCCTGTATATGAAGCGCTTATGAGATTAGATATTTTTCAGTTAGTTGTTTTTCTTTTTTATTTTTGTTCAATGATCAATAATTATTTTTCCAAAGTTTATATGCACCTCACCTCGATCATTTTGAAGTTCACCAAGAATTCTCTAATTGTACAGTTCTTCATCACTCATTATTTGGTATCTTCTGAAAATTAAAGGTCAAGTCCTAAAGCAGACGACTGAATCAAAGGTTTCTTGCTCCTTGGAGTGGTAAAAAAAGTGCAATTTCAGCAAATAATCAAATCAGAAATAATCCCTTGAGGAAATTATTTTTTTTTATTTATCAGAAACAAATTTGGTAGTTTTCTATCCGAATCTGAACTTAACCCATGTTGTTCTATTTCAGTTGAGCCTCCTTGTATCTTATCCCATAGTGCTGGAAAAAATTTCCCGAGACTCATCGATTGATTTCGTTTCGAGGACATCTTTTGGCGTATTTTTGAGGCTTCAGCGACCAAACTCCTAGGTGATGCTCTTCAATCCCTCAAAATTGAAAAGGGAAGGGGGCTGATACTTCAGTGTATGAAAATCGTAAATCTGACAAACCGTTTTCGCGAAAACGAAAATTTTCTAGCTCCATTGAGCTACCTCGTATATTTCTTATCCCATAGTGAAAAAAATTCCCGAAATATTTTGAATGCTTTTGTTTGAGGGTCAATTTTGGTATATATTTGAGGTTTAATGTTCATTTAAGGGGTTCTGGAATCTTTTTTTACTAAGGAATGGAGACCGTAACCCTCACAATTTAAATTAAAAAATAAATAAGAGTAGCACAGAGAGGAATGGAACATGCCATGCTAAACATATTATTGACAGACATCCGAGAAATAGCAGGTAGAAACTGGTTATGTCAGGTCAGAGATAGACGAATGTGAAAGGGTATTGAGGAAGCTTCCATTCAGGAGTGGATGGTGAATAGCCGAAATAGATGAAGAAAGCCTTTTCACCACGGTGTATGATAAACGTGATTTATAGGACCTGTTATCGTTGTAATTCGATTTTTGAGCTCAAATGAGCCAACTTCCAATGTTAATATTTTTTTAAGTCTGTGAAGTGAGTTTAATGGAAATGGGCTTGTATACAGGGTGTCTACTATAATAGGTGCCAAACTTCAGTAGGTGATAGTACAAGTCATTTGCAATATAAAATGTCCTGAACACTTTTTCGAAAAGTTGATAGTTATCGAGTTATTTAACACTTCTTGGTTTTTCGAAATTTTCTGCTTTCCCCTTTAAAAACAAGAATATCTCTGTTATTCTTACAGCTACATCAAATCTGACCATATCATCGCAAAGGGCAGTAAAGGTGCTATAAAATAGGTACTTATTAATGTTAACAAAATGTTTTATACCGGGTGCTGTAAAAGGGTAAATGTAAAAATTGAGAAGAGTGCAAACTTTGTGGTATTTTCTTGTTAGCTGTAACATTGAAAATTGGTAAATAAGTAATTGTGTTTTTTTTAGGAAAAACTAGTACATGTAATAAACTTTTGAACGGTGTATCAACTTTTCACTTAACTTTTTGTTTTTGCAACAATATCACTGTTTTAAGTCAGAAAAACATAAAATTAAAAAACGTTAATTTTATAATAATTCATTGTAGGTTCAAAACAGTCATAAATATTATTAATAGTAATATAAAAACAATAAATAAACTTTGAATGAAACTGAATGAACGTAAAAATCAATGTTATTGCAAAACCGACTTAAAAACTATAAAAAACTATTCAAATTTCCTACCTCTTTGCTCAATGCATTTCATACATCATTTTTCTACAGAATCCAGAACCTTTCGAAGTTCATTACGTTTTCGACGCATTGTATCACAACATTCCTGAATTCTGTTGATTAGTTCTTCTCGATCATTAATGCGATTTTTATACACATTTTCTTTCACGGTGCCCCAAACATAAAAGTCTAATGGGGTAAGATCGGGGCTTCTAGGTGGCCATCTCACAGGACCATATCTTCCAATCCATTTCTCCCCAAAGCGGTGATTCATCCAGTCCCTCACAATTCGACCATTATGGGCAGGGCATCCGTCCATTTGAAAATAAAGTTCATTTCTATCTGCTATGGAAATATCTTCAAGAATGTCAACTACGTTATTATTTAGTAAATTTTTGAATTCACTAGAATAAGGCGATCGGGAAGTATTACCGGCCCGAATAGCCGCCCTTTCATCAATCCAAACCAAACATTGACATAATGAGATATAACAGTCGCATGTGGATTTTCCGTTTCCCATATATGGGAATTTCGTAAATTTATTATTCCACTTTTAGTGAATGTTGCCTCATCTGTCCATAATATTTGATCACATCCCCACTCTTCCAACTCATTTGATACCACCTACAGAATTATAATCTGACCTCACCATCCACAGGTAACAAATTTTGGACTTTAAATGATATGGTTGTGAATTATTTTTATTATTATTATTATAAAAGGATACAGAGAAGAGGCTGTTGCCTATAAATCTCAAACAAAAATTGAAAATTAAGTGGCGCTTCAGAATTAACAAAGAAAAAAAAAGTATTGCCACAAGGAAAAAAGATCACACAATTGTTAATGCGTCAAATCTGTTTTTAAAAGAGTTTACACTATCGGCACAAACTACACTGTCAGGAAGAGAGTTCCATTTCGCAAACACGCGATTCGGCAGGAAAAACTGTCTCGCACGAGCGCGGAATACCTCATGGTAAAGTTTATATTGGTGGCCACGAAGATTATTTCTATTTAACTCGAAAATACTACCCAGATTGCCACCAATGAAACCCCGCAGTATACGAAACGTCACTATTAGATCGCCACGCATCCTACGATCACTAAACAAGTCCAGCTCAAACATTTTTAGTCTGTCTTCATATGAAGGGCGAACCACCCCGAACGGAATTCTCGTTGCAGAACGCTGCACTCCCTCCAAACGTTGTTGATCTGCGATCAGGTTAGGGTACCATGCAGGGCCAGCAAATTCCAGAATTGGTCGAACATAGGTGATGTAAAGCTGCCGGTATCTAGGAAAAACTTTCCGCATCAAGTACAAAATCTTCCGGCATTTGGCGGTTATTTTGTCACATGTGCTGACCAAGACAGATCCTCAGTTATCACCAGCCCGAGATCAACGTGCTGTGCAGCGGAGACCAAACATTTGCTTTCGATCATATACTGGTTACGCGGTTTGTGACTCCCAAGGTAAATAACTCTACACTTTTCTACGTTCACGGGAAGAAGCCACTGACGGCACCATTGGCTAAACCGATTCAGGTCACACTGAAGAATATTAGGCAAGCGAGCATCATTGAAGAGCTTGATGTCATCAGCATATTGGGATGAGTGGGACGAGAATAAATGAGGCAGATCTGATACGTACGCCAAAAATAGTATCGGACCCAAAACCGAACTCTGCGGTACTCCACTGATAACAGGTTTGAAGTCAGATAATGAGTCGCCAACTCTTACTGAGAAATACCTACCAATAATGAACGAACGCAGCCAGTCCAAAACCCTACCTCTCACACCAAGATGTTCAAGCTTGAACAGCAAACGGCGAAAAGGAACACGATCATGCTAAAGGCTCAGGAGAGGTCCAGATATATCACATCAACAGGTATACCACAGTCAATAGACTTGGTCCAATGCTGGAGACCCTGCAGAAGACATGTGACAACTGATGGTCCCGGAAGAAAACCATGCTGTTGTTCAGGAATTATACTATTTTCAACAAAGATATTTTGTTTCAAAACTCTGTGTACTGTGGAATGGTGAAGCACTAATGTAGCACCAACACGCCGAGTACTTGTGCGATTTTCTCTAATAGCACGAAGTATTGCTGGTGCTTGCCTGCAGTGCATTTCGACCACCTTCTCTATTTCGTGAACCTCGAAGCGATCCAGTTTCACCAGAGCGCTTAAAAACTTCTACAAACACCTTTCTGCTAGGCTGTTGTCTATTAGAGAAACGTAACTCGTACTTCCACACTGCTGCTCGTGAATTTCCGTTAGCAAACCCGTAAATAAACAGCATATCCCGATATTCAATATTTGAGAAAACAGGGATATTTTTTCTTATTGTAAATGCGTATAAGTCGAATTAATTCGTTAAAGTAAATGGTCCTTTTCTTAAGTATACTTAATGACAGATTTTGTCAAATTTAAGTCAATTTGCTTATCCTCCAACCCATGCAAATGTCAAGTTTGCTTAGCACGAGATTAAATTTCGCCATATTGTTTATCTTCATTCGTGGTATTCATTCCCGGCGGCCCCTGCGGGGCCGCCAGATACGTACCAACACACCCTCCAACCCTCTTCCTCCTCAAACCTTTGTTTACAACATTGCTATTTTTATGTTACTATTAATAATATTTATAACTATTTTGAACCTAGAATGTTTTGAAATGATTTATCATAAAATTTGCGTTTCTGATTTTTATGTTTTTCTGACTTAAAACCAAAATATTGTTGGAAAAACAAAAAGTTAAGTGAAAAGTTGATATACCGTGTAGAAGTCTATTACATGTACTAGTTTTTCCTAGAAAAAAAAACAACTACTTATTCACCAATTTTCAATGGTACAGCTAACAAGAAAATACCACTAAGTTTGCACTCTTCTCAATTTTTACATTTACCCTTTTACAACACCCGGTATAAAACATTTTTAACATTAGTAACTACCTATTTTATAGCACCTTTACTGTCCTTTGCGATGATATGGTCAGATTTGATGTAGCTGTAGAATAACAGAGATATTTTTGTTTATAGAGGGGAAAGCAAAAAATTCCGAAAAACCGAGAAGTGTTGAATAACACGATAACTATCAACTTTTCGAAAAAGTGTTTGTGACAATTTATGTTGCAAATGGCTTTTACTATCACCTACTGAAGTTTGGCACCTATTATAGTAGACACCCTGTATTGTAAAAAAATCATAATGTTTGAATTTATCTACGTGATACCTTGATTCATTTTTCCAAAGAATGAGTGATGAAGTAGCGTAAGGAAAAATCTTTACCCCTGACAATAACATTTGTGCAATGAAGCATCGTACTCGTATCATGCAAAACCTACCTCATTGAAATGAAGAAAATTAATGAATCATCATTTGCTATGAAAAACATAGGAGATGTTTATTTTTGAGAATGAACTAATAAAAACTGTTCGTTATAAAATGATCTTCTCATAGAAATCTTTTGTACCTATATGAGTTTTGCTTTTGTGCTCGGCGCATTGAGATCAGAAGTGTTGAAAAATCATTAACTGATCTGAAGTTACTAAAATAAGCTGCTCTGTTAAGAAATAGAAATTTATTGTCTCTATACTGGTCATGATTTACACAATAAAAAAATTTAGTACAACTTCCAATCATCAGAAGTATAGTAGTAGGTACTATCATAGTATAAAAATTATTTAATGATGAATTTTTTTCATAATGTTAACATATATGAAACTACAGATGTTGGAAGTCACTAAAAATTCACCTAGGTATACTTCACATTCGAATTCAGGAAATAACTTGATCTTATTATGAACCTTATTATTATAACAAATCCATTCCTTCACTTTAGAATTTGATTATCATTTAACACTTCTCATTTGCTGAATGTTCCAATATGTTTTACATAAAATATATTGACGTTCCAAATGAAAAAAAGAGCTCAAATGAGAAATTCTCCTTTCTCTCCACTGAAAAAACATTTTCACCGAAATACGTTTCAGTTCATGACATCTTTTAAGAAACGAATAATTACACATAATGCTGCATTGAAATGAAAGATGAACGTATTTAATTTTTATCTTGACCTTGGGTTCAAGGTTTTTTGAAAGTCAAAATTGATATCTTCAATATAAGGTAGCGTTCCCAAGTCTAGATGAATACTCATATTTATTGAAATTATAAATGCTGTTCGGCACATGGACCGTCAAATTTTTTTGGGGCGTTGATAGGGTCATTTGCTACCTTTTCAGTCTTTGAACCTGGGTCCTTAGTATTACGGTTACGGAGGTATGATTTTTTCATTAGGTTTTTCTTAATTACCTAAAATGTACCCTTCGAAGCCCCATAACTTTTTTTGCGTGTGCTTTTACATGCATTTTTTTTATTGTATTAAGTCTACATGAGTGTGTGTTAAAAAAAACGTATTTATTGTTACCGATAACACCACAAAATTAACACGTGGGCCTTTTATTAAAAAAAAATTATGAAAGTATGAAAACAGCTCCACTCCTCTTGAAATTTAAAAAAAAATAACAGCTATTACAAACTTAGTTTTATTTTAAAATGTTCTTTGGTTTATAACGTTGCTAACCGAATGCTATTTACGTAGGTCAATTAAAAAAAGTAATACTGCAAATAAAGTTTTAGTCAGAAGAGTGAAGAAAGTCGCACCTAAATAAAAGTACAGATTTCGACACAACACAGCGAGCAAGGAAATTTTACCTGCCCGTTTTAGACGCGTGAGAATTATTATTACTGTTTCTGTCCTTAGGTTGTATTGGGTTAGTCGCCGCTGACTAGACCCTACCGTCATTCGAGATTTAACTGTCTCTGCTGTTGGAAGTGTCTGTGCCGCGTTGTTCAGTTTTAAAAATTTGTATTTTTTTGTTTTTGTTACTTTTATCGACTTTTTGCTACTGTTGTTTTAATTTTGGTTGTTGATATGCCTAATTTCACCAACGCTGAGTATGCTGATATGGTGATGGCATATGGCAAGGCCGAGGTGTTGCTCGTGCAGCTCAAAGGATTTATCAAGCCAAATTTCCTGATCGAAGATTACCCCACCACGAAACATTCTCGACGACTTATCGACGATTAAGAGAGACTGGAAACTTAAATTTTCAAGAGCCTCGGGTCAATGTGAGGCAACACCGTGTAGCAGTTGACGATCAAATACTTCAAGCCTTTGAAGAAGATCCAACTACAAGCATTCGTCTCGTTGCTCAAAGACTCAACTTAACGATTTGGAAAGTTTGGTCAGTACTTCGGGATAAAAATCAAATTATTTATAAATTTGTCCTTTTAACTGCGAAAAAATTGTCACAGACTAATGAATTTTATTAATTGTTACAGGTCTTCATGAAGGCGATCCTGCCAGACGGTTGGAATTCTGTAGATTTTTGCTGCACATAGATGTCGATGACAACTTGTTTCTAAAACGAATTTTGTGGACAGACGAATCCTGTTTTAACCGAGAAGGAATAACAAATCTGCACAATTTACATCACTGGGCACCTAAAGATGAGAATCCCCACGTGAAAAGGCAAATGAGTTTTCAACAAAAATTTAGTGTTAACGTTTGGGCTGGTGTGATAGGAAAACATCTCATCGGGCCACACTATTTACCGGCTCGACTAAGTGGGCCTGCTTATTTGCATTTTTTGCAGAATGCTCTTCCGGAGCTACTAGCCGGTGTTCCGGCCTTCGATGAAGACGTGCCGACTGTGTTCCAGCATGACGGTTGCCCGACACATTTCCTGAGAGGAGTTCGAGATCACCTCGACAACTCTTTTCCAAATTCATGGATAGGCAGAGCCGGCCCCATCCCTTGGCCCGCAAGATCTCCAGACCTAACACCTTTAGATTACCATGTCTGGGGTACAGCCAAAGAATTGGTTTATTTCACAGAGGTACCTACAAGAGATTGAACGCATAAACGCGGCATTTCTGGTAATGAAAGAAGAAATGATGCTAGCCACTACAACGGTCGAAATCAGAAAAAGGTATCGGGCGTGCATTCGGAGTAGAGGAGAACAATTCGAACAGAATTTACGTTAAAGAATCGTGTTATTTCACTTCGTAAATAAACAATCATACAAAAACTGTATTTTACTAAAATCTGTCCTTACTCGCTATTTTATCTAAAACACTATTTGTAGTATTTTTTTATTTATTGACTAACGTAAATAGCATACTTCAGAACCGCGATAAACTAAAGAACGTTTTAAAATGAAATTAAGTTCGCAATAACTGCAACTTTTTTTTATTTCTTTTAGAAGTAGAGATATTTTCATACTTTCATTTTTTTTTAATAAAAGGCTCACGTGTTAATTTTGTGGTGTTATCTGTACCAATAAATACTTTTTTTTTTAACACACACTCATGTAGACTTAATACAATAAAAAAATGCATGTAGGAGCCCACGCAAAAAAAGTTATGGGGCTTCGAAGGGTACATTTTGGGCAATTTAGAAAAACCTAATAAAAAAATCATACCTCCGTAACCGTAATACTAAGGACCCAGGTTCCAAGACTGAAAAGGTAGCAAATGACCCTACCAACGCCCCAAAAAAATTTGACGGTCCATGTGCCGAACACCCTGTATAGAAATAGTATTAGTATTCGTGATAATCAAAGAAATTTGCAAGAAATTAGAGAGGGTAAAAATTATTTGGCGTGGGAATTTGATTAATTGTGTACCTACATTTGATTCAGGGTCTACATCAGTTATTATTTTTTAATGATTGAATGAAAATCATTACCAGATGTTGAAATTTATTTTCTATCGGAATTGACATAATAACATGATTGTTTCAATTTTAATCAGATAATTTTTGTAATTTCACTCAAAATAACTGTTTTTTCAAACAAATGCTTTAACAATTGCATGTAATATTTCAAAGTTCCACTAAGTGTATGTGGTATCACTTCTCACATAGAATAAAGAAGGATCGATTGTTCAAGATTCAAGCAATACAAGAAAATAAAATTAGTTCCCATTCTAGTACTGCAAAAATATATGTTTGAATTGAATGTATCTTTTCGAAGAATTCGAATATGAAGTCACTAACATCTACTATATCTTTCAACAACAACAACACTCAAGGTAGGTATAACATTATTGTTTGTACTATCGTATTTTGTACAGCATCAGAAGGGCAACACAACCCACTACACATACATACATCAATTCACGTTTTTTTCCCCTGTTCGGGGTGGGCATACTATAAATTGAAAAAAAGAGAACAATTACTATACTGCCTAAGTATTATGTACATAAGAGGAGCTAAACTACGCACTAAAACATCAGAACTGGGAGTGTCTAATATAATACAACTAAACCAAAATCATGAGAAGGACATCTACATAATGAATACTCATGATTGCTTCAATACTACTATCAAACCTAAATGGTTGAAACCTATAAATACATGGAATTTCGGAAGAAGAAGCATGGCAGGTGGATTTGCGATTCAACGAAACATTTTATCATATATCAACCGAATGCATACCACATAATTTCCTGAATAGTTGTTTGTGACAAATATGAACATTAGCCATTTTAAAATTTGGATACCTACGAGACGATAGGTTTGTTTGCGTGGCAGTTCCAAGTTGTTCTGGGGTCACAGAGAACCAGGTTCTGTAACTCTTGGAATCGCCGCAAGTTGTTCTATGACACGAACGGGTGAGAACAGGTAGGAACAGATGATTTCAAAACGATTTCGTCAAGTGCATAGGTAAGTGAAAGTAAGGTTATGTTGTATATCATGGATAGTATTGTTAATACAGTATAAATACGTTAGAAATTACAAATATTTAAATTGAACAGTTTTTTTTTTTGTAATAAATAAATGAAAATATTTCAATTTGTATCAACATATCCATATAAATAACTGTAAATATAATTTATATGTAATGAAATATTCAAATAAATTATTTAATTCAATTATAATTTAAAATTTCAATATATGTAGTAGTTTTCATCAGTGGAGAAATTTTATTTTTGTTAGTTCATATCTGGGTAAATTGTGAATTCTTCTGTTATTTTATTGTAATTTTGGTGGAAACTGTGTACAGAAAATTTTATATAATAGAATTAGGTAATTGTATGGAACTGGTGCCATTTGGGGAATAAATAAAAATATTTTCTAACAATTTTCATTGCTTTGTAATTATTTTTTGGATAAGAATTGTTTCAAAAAGTCGTTGTGTTTTTGAAGGAGGTCCTCCGTTTTCTTTCTAAATTTGCAATACATTTTGAGTGGTTAAGAAATGAAGATACTACAATCACGAAATAACTAAAATAAATATATAAAATATAAATAATATAAAATAATTATCTTACATACTTTGATCAACAACTATGCCATTATTTTATTCATCTATTGCAAATGGTCCTTCCTCTTCTTGGAGATAACAAAAATTTTGAGAAGCTATTATAACGAATTGATTAAAAATTTATACTCACACAACATCAAATATACTCAAAAACAGCTATGCGAATATCCTAGTCACCAAATATATGACTTAATTGCCATTTAGAACAACTGAAAATTTGAATCACCGACGATTTGAATTTACCGCTTCTTCTGTGGTACCTTGTACCATCTCTAGATCAGGAACCGTAAGAACAGTAACGAACAGTTCCGAAATCAAGTGTTCCGACCACACGAACAACAAGGAACTCTTGTTCCGTGGGAACCACAAATTACTAAAAATTACAGTTCCGAACTGCCACGCGAACAAACCTGATAGTTTGATTCTTTAATCTCTCGAGATTTTTCTCTTTTTGTCTCGTTAAATAGGAATAAAGTCTAGTCCCGAAACTAACAAGATGAATAAAAGAAGAATAATCAATCGCCAATTGTCCACTAATGCCTGCTTACATTTCTTGTCGATTTTCTAAGGCAACCATAAAAAGAATATACAAACAGCAGGCATTTCATTGGATTCTTCAGCAAATTGAAAAAAATTCACTACACTACATGCCAGATTGCTGTTAATGGCCTCAACTTATTTTTCTTTTTTGTATATTGGAACAAGGTATTTATAAATTTGGAGAACATAATTTTTAAATTGTTGTATTTTATGTAGTTTAATATCAAGATTTGTATCGTGCGGAGATGACCAATACACTGATCAACAATGATGCTAGGGATCACTTATGAACTTCTCTTCATTTGTATTTTTTTCAAGTTATCTAGTGAATATCTGTACATTATATGTTCTCTAAGGCAAAATTAAGACGTTTTGAGTTGATTATATCAAATTTTTCCTCACTTCATCGGCTCTTGTTCACAAAATCGATAATTATCTGTAGGCTGTTACAGGTGGAGTGAAAAGCAATGTGGCATTTGTTATTAAATCTGTTTTTTTCTCTCGTTCAAACACATAAGGTGACAATAATTGAAGAAATGAGAACAATATCAGCTTATCAGTCATGCCGAGAAGACGTTTGGCTCCTGTGCAACTGGACCAAATCATACGGTAGATACAGGAAAGTTTGTCCCAGCGAGAAGTGTCCCGGCGGTTGAATGTTTCGCAAAGTGTCGTGAGTCGGGCTTGGAATTCATCCAAAATTCATCCAAAACGACTCAGTAGCTTATGTTCATGGGGGAGGTTGGCAGCGCAGTACAACACCTGTCCAAGATCGTCTTTGATCCTCAATGCTAGGAGAAATCCCACTTACCCGGCGTCGCGGCTCAATAGATCACTGAGAGTTGCAACAGGAGTTGTAATTTCGAACCAGACTGTAAGACGACGACTACATGTTCGTGGTTTGAGAGCACGTAGGAGGGTACAACATCCCCATTTGAATAGGGAACATCGGGCTCATCGATGGCAATGGGCTGAGGAGCTCCGCAATTGGACAGTTGAAGATTGGAGCCGATATTTACGGATGAGTCTAGATTTCGTTTGGTCAACTTCGATGGACGTATTCTTGCTTGGAGGGAAAGAAGTCGAAGGTATGCAGAACAGTTTATGGTACCCACAACAGCTATTGGCGGAGGTTCTATATGTAGATAGGGAGGCATTTGTTTCAACCAATGCACAGAATTTATTGTTCTGCAGAACACCACAATGACCAGCCAGAGATATCACGATATGATTAGTGAACCCATAATTGTTCCGTTTGCGACTGCCTTGGGCTAGAATTTCATTTCAATTGACGATAATGCCCGTCCACACCGTAGTCGTCTGGTTAATGAAGCACTAGAAACTCATGCTATTGATAGGATGGACTGGCCAGCTGGCTCTCCAGACATGAATTGCATCGAACATGTCTGGTCTGAGATGTCTAGACAATTGTTAAACTTAGAACAACCGATCAATAACCTGGAGGACCTTTCAAACGCTTTACGGGATATTTGGACGAATTTGTCCCAAAATTTTATGATTCGTTTGATTGAAAGTATGCTTCGTAGGGTAGAATGCTTGAGACCAGCTCGTGGGGGACCAACTAGGTACTAGCTTAACCGAAACTTCAGCCTTCTTGTGGTTTCATCATAAAATTTGTATGTTATTCAAACACAGAATTTTGAGTGTTCCTAATAAAGTTTTTTTTTCTCTCCAACTTTCCATTTTTTCATTCTTTTCTCAAGTGAACCATATTATCAACTGAAAATACTCTGATATTTGACTAAATTTATAATCTTGGAGCGAATATTTCAGAAGTATATTTAGAAAAAGTAAGTGATCTCTATCAATTGTTGTGCAGTGTATACGAAAGAATATTTGTGGGTAATTCCGTAAGGATGCAGGAAGGATTAAAAATTGGTGCTGCCAACACGTTTTTTTGCTCTTTGGCTTCATCTTTTATTACTTTCTGCTCCTTTGCGGAACTACCCATGAATGTTCCTACATATATTTGTCACCTCGACATGATAAAAATCTTGATTAACTTTTCCAAGTTTAGGCTTGTTTCAAATGGGTTGCTTGTGCTCCTGGGATACTTTTGTCTCTCCGAAATTAAGATTATACGGTAGAAACACAAATTGATCGCACGCATCTACTGTGATACCCTTATTGCCTCTTTTGAAATTTTTTTCACCTTCATTTTGCCCTGATGAAGCCAAAGGGCTGAAACACGTGTCAGCAAGTACCATCTTTTATTCCTTTCTGCTCCTTTGCGGAAATACCAATAAATATGTTTTTTCATATGTTATTTAAAATTTGCCTGATGGATGAAAAATTTAATGCTATTTTATCTTATTTTGCAGATGACAATTGTAAAAAATTTTGCTACATAAGACTCCTCAAAGCAAATTTTCTAGAAGAGGTTAGGTTAGGTTTTTCCAAATATTTTGACCTTTATTTCTATTTCTCACGATATTGAACTTGTTGGGTAGGCTCATATTGCTTTAATCAATTCAGATTCTCTAAAGGTTTTCCTGGGATCTATAAATTAACTGAATGACTTCAATATCTTAAAATATTCCTGTATGAATTCGGTTTTATACTGCGGTGAAAAATCGGGAAAGGTTAACTAAATACTTAATGCATTTAAGGGATAAACTAGTTGTGTACATTTCTGACTCAGGAACCCAAATTTTATTTTAAATCGTTAAGGCTGAAATGGACTACTTTAATCCTCCGTCATGCTCAGGCTACAATCATTTCGCCTCATTAAATCTACCACTTCAGTTCCTAGGTTTATGGTAAACTGTTTAATTGAAATTTTTACCAACACGAAACATACCTCATTCCTCTGCTATGTTTTCTTGTCTTTTAACATTATGGAACTATCGGAAGATGTTCTGAAGACTATCAAAATTTGATGATTCTTCAATGGTACATTTCTAAACATTTCACAATGTATTCTCAATATACAGGGTGGCCATTTGAAAACGAGACAGACGAGACTACAGACGAAATAAGTTTTTTCGATAGAAATGCTCGGACATGTCGATTTCTGTTTCGAGGGGGACAACTTAAGATGTAGGTTACGGACGCAAAACGCTTCAATCCTTGCTGCTACAACCCCCACCCCCAATTTTTGAATAGGGAAGATGGGGTGAGTGATACCTCAATTCAAAGGTATTTTCATACTGATTTCAGCACAGTGATTGTTTTTCCATTTATGCATTAATTCTCGAAATATTCATGCGTTAATTAATTTTATCACTTAAATTAATTTTTTTGCGAATAATTGACATTTCGTACTTCCGCAACACCAAAATTTCCGTACTTGTATTTGAAATTGCAAAACATCTACCACTGGGCAAATGTTTTATTCACTGAAATCATTCTCCAACTGTACGGTATCAGAACGATTTGAAGTATTGATCTAAGAAATAAGACTTCAAAGTAAAGTAAATAATTTATCAAAAACTCACATCAATTAATTAAATATTCAAATTGTTCACCATAAGCTTCAATACAATGAAATAAGTTTTGTTCGAAACGATGGCGCACATTTTGCAGCATTTCTGGAGTGATTGGACGACATTCGTTCACTATACGTCTTCTTAAATCTTCTATGGAATCGGCTGTGTAGAGAAAATTTTACTCTTCAAGTGGCCCCAAAGAAAGAAATCTAGTGGTGACAGATCTGGCGATCTGGCTGGCCATTCAGTGGGACCCCTTCTTCCACTTCACTGATTTGGAAATCTTTGATTCAGATATTCTCGAACTGGTAAGGCGTAGTGTGGAGGATCTCCATCCTGCTGAAACACAATCTGCTCTTCCACATAATTTACCGCATTGTTTTCAATAATTTCTGTCATAATTGGATCAATGTGATTTTCCAATAAGTCCAAATACATATCTCCAGTAAGATTACCAGGTAAAAAGAACGGGCCGACAATGTTGTCACCAAATATTCCAGCCCAAACATTGAGTTTTTCTGGTTGTTGAGAATAAACTTCGTGGAACAATCTCGGATTAGCATCGGCCCAATAACGACAATTGTGTCGATTTACTGTGCCGTTTCGAAAGAACGAACACTCATCGAAGAAACAAACATTGTACAGATAATTGGGATTAGCAGTTACTCGTTTACTCATTGTATCACAAAATTCAACACGACGGTCAAAATCATCTTCGTTTAGTGCGTGTGAAAGATGGATTTTGTAAGGATGGAATTCATGATGCTTCAAAATATTTGCAATTCGAGTTCGTGTAAAACCAGATTCATGTGCTAGCTGCCTCGTACTCGTCATTGGATTCAGAGCAATTTGTCCAAGAACAGCTACTTCAGCTGCTTCATTTCTTTCCATCTTTCGTTTTTTATTAGCCACGGACCCGGTTTCTTGAAACTTTGACACTAATAACCAGTAAGCCAACTTGATGATCCATTCGTAATAAATAAAAAATTATCGATTCTCATTTTTTTGAAAAGATATGAATTCAATAATCAACAAAATGAAAACATATTGAAGCCAACAGAGAAAACACTTCATAATTAAGTGGGAAATCGTTTCACGTATTGGGACTGGAATATATCTGTGGCATCAATAATGATTTGATTTACTTACTTGGTAATCTGATTAGAGATATTTACGTATTTGACTTTTTGGAGATTTCTATCGATCAAGTGTTACCGCATGTTATTGGAAATACTGCAAATTATAGCGAAGATAATTTAGATTGACTTTGAGCAAGATTGAGCTCCTTCGCAATACGCTTTGTTTGTTCGAAATCGTGAATAAAGATTTCTATGTCAGTGGATTGGAGGAAGGAAGCTACAGTCATGGTTTTTTTGAAGCTCAAAATGTCGATTTTTCACAAAAAAACACTACAAGTGCCATGAAGACACTACTTCATTTTCAAATACTTAGTTAAGAATATTTCGAGAACTAATGCATAAAATGAAAAAAACAATTACTGTGCTGAAATCACTATAAAATTGAGGTATCACTCACCCCATCTTCCCTATTCAAAATATGGGAGTGAGGGTTGTAGAAGGAAGGGTTGAAGCGCTATGCGTCCGTAACCTACATTTTAAGTTGTCCCCCTCGAAACAGAAATCGACCTGTCCGAGCATTTCTATCGAAAAAACTTATTTCGTCTGTTTCGTTTTCAAATGGCTACCCCGTATAGAAAGACCTACATAAAACTGTTCTGCCGAATATCTCATATCAGTTTAGCGAGGAGTAGCCGACATAGTTATATTTCCATTCTTGTACATTGGGATATTCTCATTAGTATTTCAAGATTCCGTTTTATATCTACCATACCATCGATCTTAATGTACCCTGTATATTATTCTCATTTGAAATAATATTCCATAAAATGGATCTACTTTCGTTATTTATCTATCATATGGCAAACCAACACATAATCAAAGGAAAAAAAGAAGAAATGAATTGAAAAACAAATAATATTATAAATGTCACTAGCCGCTGCACCCGATATGTTAACCGTTTCGTAACTAATATATTAGATATATTTATTTTTCAATATAAAAATGTATAGAAATGAAACCACTTTTTGAACTAAAAGTATTTAAAATGAGGAATTTTTTGATTTGAAAACTTTGTTACCCTAGCTGATTTTATTTGAAGAGTATTGGAATCGAGCAAAAAATTTTTGAAAATCTTATGAAATACTTTATTCTAGTGGAAAATTCATTAATAAAAACTTGTTGTTATCCGCAAGTTTTATGTTGATACTTGATTGACAACTGAAGAGTTTCGAACGATTATATGGAACATGAACTCAACTGCTTGAATAACAACATATATTTCGAATATTTCAATAAACAACAAGTAAATGAGTCACCCCTTTTTTCTATACATTTGAAAAAAATCATAAATACTTCAGAATAATGTCACTCGATCCCTTTGAATATCTTGGCAGACATTTTGTTGGGTAATAAGTATTCATTCAATGATCACGAATGAAAATAAACTTTTTTCGGAGTCTCTAGATAGGCACAAAAATATCCAATTGAAGAGTTTTATGTGAGTAGTCCAAGTATATTGAATACTATGCACAGTAAGCTCATATATGAAAAATCTCGGTCATTCAAGTCTCCATTGTTAATACAAGTTTTCCTTTAATTAGAATTACTTTTGAACTTTGGCGACTTTCATTTATGGCGTACCATATATATAGCTGACATTTGTACAAGGTATATTCCTGCAAATTTCTCAATTTTACAGAGTGAAATTATACTTATTATCCTCATTACTTTATCGATTATTGTTATCGTCGATAAAGTTTATTTCAATGTACTGAACATTGTACCATTGATGAGAGAAAATATGCACATAATTTGGGTTTTTTATTGAAATTAATATTTTTTATACTAGTTCAAGTGTAGTGAATAAACCTATCTTCAAGAGTCCTGCTGTTTCTAAATAAAATTATCTGAAATTTTTTTGATCATGCTTTTATACTTTTAATAATATGAAATAGTGAATTCGTCTGATCGTTTTCCCAGTGAATACAACTGGAAAATAAAGATTTCAAGATGAAATCATCAAGAATCCCTTTACGGAATTTACAGAAATAACTCGAAAATTAAGAAACTTAAGAAAACGTTATTCATTGCGAATATGGAAGATTTTTCTATATTTTACACATTGTATACTATTCTCCTTTGGATATAAAATTTTTTTTGTACAATAAAGTACTTGCAGCTTAGTTGTCACAAATAATTAATTTCATCCTAGTGTCAAAAAGATCAAAATCTAAAGAACCCAAAGCTTCGCTAAAAGATGCATTCAGCTTAATTGAAGATATTCGTTTCTGATCAAGTGTTGAAGAATCCAGCTAAAGAACTAACTTTAAGATCATATTGAACGTCAAACTAATTTGTCTTCAAACTGAAACACCAATTATATATACAGGGTGTCTCAAGTTCGAGTGCCTATTAGACGTTTCTGGAGAACTAGACATATTTGAAAATCTGAAAATTGGAATTATGATATTGTTCGAAGTTCTCTACAGAGCTAAAATATTTTCGAACCACAACAACTTCCGGTTATACAGGGAGTGAAAATAAATTCGACGAAAAAATTTTTTTTCAAGTTTTCCATTCCTGGTATGATTAAGTATTCAATAGTGAATACATGTCTGTTAAAACCATTGTATTATATCGAATAGTTTTCAAAATATCTAAAAAAAACTGGAAAAAAAGTCAAATATGTTCAGTCAGTAATATGTTCATTATTCTTATTTTAAATATCCTGAACGTAAACCGTTTTTACTACATCGAAGAGGAAGGATGTGAAAAGGTCCATGCATCTTTTGGATTTCGAGAATATCATCACAGGGTGTTTCAAATTTTGTGTTGAAAATTGTGATCTTAAATTGGCCATAACTTCTGTTTTTCAAATTAGAACCCTTTTTTTTGTGTTGGATTCTGCGGTCAAAAATAATGATAGTTTTCTCACATGATTATGCTCCTAAATTCAATAATTTCTGAGTTATTTGAGATTTTCTGGATTTATGAGTCAAATTCTTCGAATCTGATTCTTAAGGATATTCTGTGAGCATAGAAGATAAATCATCCCATTTATAATACACAAGTGTCAGACAGGTCTTAAGGTCTTATTGTTAATCCTTATGAAATTTTTTGATTTCACAAAATAAATCGTTACTATTCTAATAATGAGATTTTGGTTTTATTTCTTATATTGTATTTTATTATTTTATAACACACATTCAAATGCACTTAATGATATTGTTTATTTCAAATCCATGGTGGATGACACAAAATCTTAAGTATCCAGCTGCACTTCGAATTGATGCATTTTCATTCGCTTCGAAATAAGTCAAAACACTAATTTAATTTTCCTCATCATCAACTACCCTTCTTTTGTATTCTTTAGGGGCTCTTACACATCCAAAACTTTGAAAGTTTGAAACATATTTTCTAAATATCTTCTCCGTCATGGAAGGTAAATGGGGATACTTCTCGTTGAAGGCCCGGCAGGTTCTATTGATAATTCTGTCACATTCACCATGTATAAAAAATAGATCCAGAATTTCGTAATTAGAATAACGGTTCATTTTGTTAAATCAAGAAATGAAGATAACGAATAACAATAACACCTGACACTTGTGAATTATACACAGATAATTTATCTTCTATGGGTACAGAGTGTTCCCATGGTTTCTAAAGAATATTCATTGAATTTTTTTAGATGCAATCAATTTGACTCTACGTACACCATAAATCCAGAAAATCTCAAATAACTCAGAAATTATTGAATTTAGGAGCATAATCATGTGACAAAACTATCATTATTTTTGACCGCAGAATCCAACACAATTATAAAAATTTAGAAAGCACAGACGTGAGGTCAGATTGCTTAGGCGCTCTTGTTGACCTACTTGCGAGTAAATATTCAAACCTTAACAAATCTATAAGCTCTCTGATCGGGTGAACAATAGTCTTTTTCCGTACTATGGGACAATGTGATGTAAATATGAAAGCCTAATGAATAAACAAATCTTTATCTCAATTTAACTACTCATAATTTTCACCAAATTTTGTTCTATGCTTCTCCTAACAACTTACGTCATTAATTTTCTGAGTTTTGACAAGGTCATCAAATTCTTTCTCTATGATAAATAATTTTTTGATTAATATTACGTCTGTGCTTTTCTGAATTTTGACAACGTCATCGACATCGAATTCTACCTCTATGAATTCTATGAAAATTTTGATTGATATTACGCCAACTGACACTGATATCTAGGTCCGCAAGTTGTCAAACGAATATCGATCTGTGATGGCAAATCTTTCAATGACAAAACTCGGACTTCAAAGCATTTCTATTTTTCTCTTGAGTAAATGAAAAAAATGATCATATCTTCAGAAGGGGGAAAGCTACGACAATGAAATTTGAGGATGAGTAAGATATCGGTAACCTCAATATATATACGGATTTATTTAAATCTAAATGAAGTCTTAGGAGATATTGAGTATTGAAAATTTTTTTTTTGGGAATTTTTTAAAAATTTTCTAGCGTGACGATTTCTGCGAAATTTAGCATGCCGTTTTGTTTCAGCCTCCCTCAATAACATTTCAAGTATCAACTTGATCGGATGGATATTCTAGTAGTTATTAAGGAAACAATATTTCAGATGCTCATAACTACTGAACCATCCGACGGATTTGGCCCAATAACGAACTTGACCGAGATATTTGGACAATTAACCTATTCTGAAAATATGAAAACTCTAGCTGATTCCTTTTGGATGCTAGAGATGCTAGGTCGGCCGGCCAGACAGACTCAACTTTCGCCACGAATTCTTCATCAGGGAGTCGATCCCAATCGATTGAGACCATTTTCGGCTCAATATTCCAAAATTACAGACGTTCGGGTGAACAAGAGCGCCAAAAAAATAGGGTTCTAATTTGAAAAACAAAAGTTATGGCCAATTCAAGATCACAATTCTCAAGACAAAATTTGAAACACCCTGTGAAGATATTTTTGAAATCCAAAAGATGCATGACCTTTTTACATCCTTCCTCTTCGATGTTGTAAAAACGGTTTACGCTCAGGATATTTGAAATAAGAATAATGAACATATTAATGACTGAACATATTTGACTTTCTTTCCAGTTTTCTTCAGATATTTTGGAAACTATTCGATTTAATACAATAATTTTAACAGAAATGTATTCACAATTGAATACTCGATCATACCAGGAATGGAAAACTTGAAAAAAATGTTTTTCGTCGAATTTATTTCCACTCCCTCTAGAACCGGAAGTTTTTGGGCTTCGAAAATATTTTAGCGCTGTAGAGAACTTCGAACAATATCATAATCCCAATTTTCAGATTTCAAATATGTCTAGTTGTCCAGAAACGTCTAATAGGCACTCAAACTTGACACACCCTGTATTTTCTCGATACTAAGTCTGAATATTTATCGTTAAAAGATTATCATATTTAAACTCCATGTTTAATAAAAATTGGTTAATTATAATTCCCTAACAGTTATTCCTATAAAAGTATAATTTGTTCGGAGTGCAAAAGGATAATACTCCAATGTGTGCGTGTAAATGTGAGTGATGTTTTTGTCCATGAATTATTAAATGTGAATCTAACAAAGAACATTCGCCGTGCTATAGCATTCAGAATGACCTTCATGCAGAACATTTTGCATTTAGTACTCACCTCGCACTGTGGCTCAACATGATAATACTCCTGTAACAAAAATCAAAATATCTTAAAACGCTTTCTAAAGTCTGAAATATATTCTACTTAATGAACTCATTTTGAGATATTCATGAAGCCAAAAAGGATGAATTTTCTGTAGAATATATTCCTCGCATATGCATATTTTCTATTGAAATTAGCTCTAAATTTACTGCCAAAACTACTGTCGTATCTGATATATCTACAATTTTCGTGTTTTGATGTTTTACTTGATTTGTTCAATATGTCATTATATAAGATTCATTTCTCATTAAAGAGTTATTTGTAAGTAGGTGCTAAAATATTTTACATGTAGATTTTAGGAAGGTATTCCCCTAAATTCTGTCGACATTTGTGAACTCAGTTTACAATAAAAGAGATAACACCCATTTCGATCGGTGATTGCATGAATCTGACATTCTAATCAAATAATGATCAAATTAAATAATGATATACTTAATGGATGGAAGTCTGTATAAAGTACCATTAACTTTTGAAAAATTTCAGTCTTTAATCTGTAACTGAATGCCTAAACTCTCTATTACACATGGTGATTAATTTTCTTTGAAAGGTGTGAAAACCATTTATGAAATAAATTCATTTGTGTCTACATCTAAGACTGTATTGAAAAAATTGTTTCACTTATTCTTCAACTTAATCAAGATCGATTCTGAGATTTCACTGTGAACTCAAGGTGATTCATCTATGTGAGTGTACCGTAGAAACCATATTTTCCTTTCTTCAAATAGTATGAGGAATATTGAAATTCTGTGGGCTACGTGAATTAAATTTTTGATTTTTCATACCTTTTTCTTGGTACACATGTCCCACACTCATGGTTATTCTAATTAGTTATTAATTTTTGACAGCTGTTGTTCTTGAATGATTTCAAATATCTTGCAAATTCGTAAGATCGGATATGTTATCCCTATTTATGCGTTTCGTCCCTGGCGCACACACTTGGACTCATCAGTATGGCTTGTGTGCGCCATGCCATATACGCAGAGGATGTTAGAAGTTTTGAGGGAGCCGCCGGGAGTTGAATCCGCAACTAGTCGGTGTGAAATTTGAGCGCTAACCTCTAGGCCACCGAAGCGCTGTGATTGAGCTACGCGGTGGCTATATGAAGTGCCGCCAAATGATCCCTACACACTCCCCTGCCAGTGACGGAGTGCGGCTACAAATTCTTTGACAATGGAATCTCTATTTAATCTCATTTCAAAAACACTCGCATAAGTCGTTGATTTCTTCATGTACTGCCACAAATTCGTTCAGAATCATGGGTCAACAGAAAATGTTCCCATTATTACGTAAATCCTTAGAGTCCCCTCCAGAGACATCTCATGTGCCATTGTGCATTCGTCCCAAATTACTAACTCGCATATCTGAAGATTGTTCCATATCACGCTATTTCAGCGACTTTGCAAACTAGTGGTTAGTTGACTTACATGTTTAGTGGTAATTTCAAGACCGAAAGTTAAGTTTGTCCGCATTCTAACGAAGTTGCAAATGCAGTCAAAGCTAGAGCTTCGTCATTTTTGCGATGGAATATTTGTCAAGCACCCGTCACAACACCAAAATTTTTTATATTTCACTTGTACATTATATGTTTATTTTACCCTAGAAAGGGTTGCTATAAATACACTCATTATGCCCGTGGGCATTTTAACGGGCATTATGAATCATAACGCCCGCTCGTTGTGCGAGAAGCAAAATAAGCTAGAAAGAAATTATTTATTTCACAGAATTTTAATACTAAAACAACGACAACTCAACAAATGAAAACAAATTCTTTCTTAATTAAAATTAAGAGTGCAGTTTTCGAATTTCCCGGAAAAATTCTTCAATCGTGAATCTTGGGATGTTTTCGAAACCTGAGGAGCGAAAACTTGACCACAAGTACTTGGAAGTTCGTTCACAAGAGAACCACTAGAGAATTCATGAGAATCTGTTACCGAATTCACAATCATCGTCGATATTTTGTTTTTGGAAAAAAAGCTCTGCTCTATGTAACCTTCCGCCACAGATGCACTCTTCCATCTTCCGTGTATTTTTAACGTTTCATATGATGCACCAGCCTCAGTTAAAAGAGTTGCTGAAGTCCGTCTCAAATAATGTCATCTATATTCATTTGCATTATCCAATTTTAAGTATTTGGCAATCATCGAAGGCACACTTCCTATGGTATTTTTGCCAACAGGTTGGATGGTGCACCGACCATTTCGGAACGTGAGGAAAAATCTAGGATTCTTCACTCCACTGGGTCTCAAGGATATATATTTTCTGACCAGCCCCAAAGCTCCTATTTTTTCTTCCTTTACAATGCTAAATCCTTTTGACATACCCGTTTTAGTTTCGGGTATTTTAACAAGTAAACAGCTACCCTTATCTTCTATATCTTTGATAGACATTTTCACTAATTCATCTCTCCTTAGTCCTCCAAAAACACCCATTATTAGAACTATAATACTTTATGAAGAAGATGAATTTCATCAGGAGCTTCATTGATGAATGTATGAACTTGTTCTGCTGTCAAAACTTTGGATTTCTTCGGAATCTATCCTTTAGATTTCATTTTTAAAAACGCTACTAGCCGGGAGAATTGTGAAATATGTATTGATATTTTCATTGACAATCAGTGTAGATTTCAAAATAGAATATTTCGTCCACAATGACGCAGGACAAAATTTTTCAGACTCAAATAAAAAAAATTACCCACATATGAACAAAATGAAAAATAAAATAGCATACCTACCAATTCTTGAAAGTACGCCAATAACACTGTTTCATCTATAGCAATTATTTCATTTTTCAACTTCCATTGATGGAATGTTTCATAATCCTTGTCGTAGACTAGTCTGGATTTTCTGGTAATAAATTATTTGCAGCTTTGGCGGCAATTTCAATTATATTATTTGGCAAATTGCTATTCATTTCTGTTACAATGATCAATTGTATCTACAAATCTTTGGTTTTGGTATGGAAGCTGTCTTTCACATCGTTTGAAGAAGCAGGATGTTTGACTTCCTTTCAAAGTATTAATTTTTAAACGTTATGTGGATGACATTTTTGTTATAATACCGGATGGCACTGAACATCTTGTGCTTGACATTTTCAATTCATATCATCCAAAATTGCAGTTCACTATAGAGTGAGAATCGAATAGAGCACTCAGTTTTGTGTTAGCAAACAATGTAGCATGTTTGTTCACAGAGGCGAATGTTCGGATTTGCTCAAGTTTCTAGTTCTCGTTCATTTTCCCAAATTAATAATTCAATCTGAATTTTGTTCATGTTTTTACTCTATACCTGTTCGTTTTTCATTTCAATAACCTTTTCACTGAAACTTATGCGATCTGGAGTTCTGCTCCACTCTACTCCATTCTGATATATGTTTTTTAACTTACTATTAGAATTTCTTAAATATGTGTTTCAAGAATTACGAGTAGTATTAGAATTAGGACAATGAATAGAAAGTGAAATCTAGGCTTCAAAAACTGTATATTTAAATAAAATCATCAAAATGACTCAGCATTCAACAACACTTTTTGAAGTGAGGACAGCAAATTTTTTTATTGCATCAGTGGTTTCCACACTATATGTTTTTACTTCCATATCTGTAAATTCGTGAAAATTGGTATATTGTTGAAGGGTAATGGTTTTATGAGTGTATTTTGGGGATTGACTTGGTATTTGAATGAAAACTGATTAATTCAACAATAAAAACTCATTGCTGGATTTACAATATTCTTGGTCGAATTGATAATTGCTAGGAATTTCATTCCATTTTCAATACTGAAGCTGCAGAAATGATATAAAATAGAACAATTATCAACTTGGCTGAAAAAATACTTGAATAACTGTATATTTGATTGATCTAATTGTGCAAGAAGCATAACTGATTTACCAATTTTGTGGATTGAAAAGGATTCTTACCTATAAGAGAAACCTACTTCAAATCCTCAAGCAACTACTCAATGCTTTTGTATCATACTTACTGAATTACTCAAGAGTGGAACACATTTCAAAGAGATGTTATGTTTTTTAAAATGAACAATCTCAAGATGCAATAATCTAAAACAGTTCCATCCATTAGGAATTTGAGTGAATTGTGTCCAATTCTTGGGTGTCTGTTCTGGAAGACCATAACAAGTGTTTCTTGAAAATATGATTGAATATTTCAGGAAGGTGCATTATTTAAGCCATATCTAAGGGATGTGTGTAGTCACAATGCAACTATTACTCCAAAACCCCGGAAAACTAATTAATATTGAATTTTCAAATTTATTTCTAATTATTTAATTAAGCAGAATTCAATATTCAAGGACTGCAAAACATCTGAAAAACAAACCTTTCCAACGAACACAATTACAATTTTCCTGCAAAATAAAAATTCTGAAGGTCATCCACCATAATCAATTAGAAGGTTTACTTAATATAGTGGGAATCTTTCTCAATTTTAAACATATTATTTTCGAGAAGCAAAAATTAAACGTACGAATATAGGGAAATCCACTATACTAGAGCTCCTTTAGGAGAGATAAAGGGTTCAACTTTGTAATTTCAAATAGTACTCCTGATTTTTCAAATGCGCAATTGTCTACAACGATGCCTCTTAAAAATAGTCCGCCAAGACGAAAATGAACTTCAACAGAGGATATTCATTTCTTGGCGAAGTCCACATCCTCACGCAGGTTCACAGTGTCCCATATAGAACGATCTGACTGGTCATGCGGCTTCAACTTTTCAACTTTATTACAGGTTATACCGAGATCATTTCACAAAATTCGACATAAAATGGTGCGTTCAACATTATAATTTAGAGAACAATAACCTGTTGATGGATTCTCTTGCTCACTCACAATCCGATATTTTCGGGTATACGCACTGTGCGAAAACTTCCACCTCATCAATAACACTGGTCAACAGTGGTTTTGTTGCTGGAGATTTTGGACTTGATTTTATATGAATTTGATGCCCTGAATTCAAATATGCTATTAGTTTTTGCCTGTCAGCTCGAATTTTTAAGATATCAACATTTTTGTGAATTACACGTTACAATATTTTAAAAGAAAAACCATGGTTTAAAGAAAAAAATTAATGAAGGAATTTTTATTGTATTACACAGATATTACAGATATTATTCATTATATACTATAGAAAACAGAAAAAGTCATCATTTAAACCATTTACTCACTAAACATTTCGAAAACTTCTTTTGCGTGACATTTTTGAATGTATTTTAGAACAATCCCGTTTTAAAGACCAGCAGTAATCTGCCATCATGTGAGTATCCCATCTTCCTTGATAGCGATCCTCCATACATTTGATATCTTGGTGAAATCTTTCACTTTGCTCCTCACTAATGTCGCCTAAATTATCAGGAAAACGGTCTAAGTGGCTGTTTAAATAGTGCACCTTAATGTTCATGTTACACCCAAGTGATCTGAAATTATTCAGCATCTCCTTGACTAATTTGTAACATCCTAGGTTTACTTTCATACAAAAAATCGTAGTCTCATTTCACCCTATGTTGAGACGCCACTGCCCTCAAATACCGCGAAAGAGAGTTGATGGTCAAAATAAATTCTATGGTTAGAAGTGTGAAGTTAGTACGTCAACTTATGCGACTGCGTGACAGGGGGACCGGAGAGAGGAAAGAATCCAAGATGGGGGTGTTGATTATTATCAGTTGACTGCTGAGCGAATTAAGTTCCTTTTTCTAAAGTCTTTAGTGAGTGCTTGTGTTAGTGCTAAACCGAAGCCATTGCTACATTGAGTGCCGCTCGAATCTATTTGACAGGTAGAATTCAGATTAATTTAATTATTATGAAAGACCCATCCAGTTTACTAACCCTTTTGTTGGTAAACAACATTGGAATTCTCATTGTTTCAGGAAATTTAGTGTTTTCGTATCTATGCCATTATTATAGATTGTTTCCTTAATTATTGTTTAATTCAATGATGTATTAGGTGGTGTTTGGGCATTTGTCACTAATACTGTTGTCTTGTGAATGTAATCTCTTTGTTCACATAATGCTTTGTTTGATTTATATAACTCTATTTCCTTTGTTCTCATAATGCTTTGTCTGATTCATATAACTCTATTTCCTTTGTGCACTTAATACCTTTGTTTGATTCATGTAACTCCTTATAGCATGTGATTCCATCATTTTCGATATTATTGCCTTTGCAGTTCAGGTGTCTACCATAACAATGAATGCCTTATTTTCAGCTTTCTACAATGTGTTACTGGAGTGTAACCGATCAACTTTATTTACTGTACCCTATGGTGCAATAGGAATTGCCAATCGCTCTGGGGGTCTGAGCCTGTGATTAAGCAGGAACATATGGAGACCTCCACTAGTGGTAGTACTAGTATGGTCGATATGGAATAATGGATGTAACCAGTGTACGTAGCACCCTGGTGTTATATCGAAGGTTAACGTTGTTAAGTTACCCCTGTCTCATGTAATCATAATGTATGTCTCGTGATGTTGTAATTGGTCATTTTACAGTGTAATGTACTTGCCTTACTATTCAAGGTTATTGTTGTGTATATTTCGTACTGTGTTAACTTATTCTTCTTACTGTCGTGATGTATCTTCTTGTTGTCGTTATGTATATTTCCTTCGGTTGATTATGTGTATTCTCTGCTTTCATTATTTATATTGCTTATTATCGTTTACCTATACCTGTCTCTGTTATTTATGTCCATAATGCATTCTGGTTCTTATTATTTACTTGTGATGGATATTCCATGAAGATTTGTTGTTTATTTACGCTATGATCTCGTACTGCTATCTATTTATCTATATGCTCGTATTACATGATATTTCATTTAGGGGTCTCGAGATTTTGGACCATTTCTATACTGTAGTATCAGATTTCTTAGGTACCTGGATCAAAGGCCTTAAAGGGGCGGTTCCAAGGCCTTAAGACAGGGACCGTTACTAACAAGTGCTATAAGGCATAAGAAAATATACCTTTTTTATCGACCGCGAAACTTTCTGTCATTTTTTCAGAGCCGTCGCTGGAACTCCATGACCTTTCCCGTGTTCCCAATTCCTTAACTCATACAATATTATAGTTATGGCTCACATACCCTGGGGCCGTGACCATGACGATGGTCATAATTAGTCGTTTATTTATTTGCCATGATTATTATCTTGTTGTATTATTGAAGTATACATTTGCCATGATTATTAATTCTTGTTGTACCATTGAAGTTGTCATATTTACCATGTTACTATACTCTTGTGTTATGGAAGTGCTCTGATTATCCTGATTATCATCTGTGCTGTATTGTTATAGTTTCTTTTCCTGGATTTTTATACTCACCTTCGCTAACTGTTAATATTTCATCATTTAGTTTTAAACAAATGCCCTAACATCACCTAAACAAAGGGGTTTTATGCCTGAGGCTTTCCCCTATATTTTTTTTGACTCTTAATAAATAGCTGATTGTCTGAGTCTAACCGTTGTGTTTTATTTACCATCTCTGTTTCCCAATTATTTTCACTAATCTCAATTATCACGAAGTTGAATTATTACGTAAACCTAACGTACCCTTGCTAGACGATCACATTAAATGGCCAAGTCTTTGTATCTGGAGTCATTCAGACTTCAGTGCCGTAGTTAGTTTTTGAAAATGATATTTGTCATTCTTTTCGAAAGAAAAAAGTGGCAAATGTTACAAATTCAACAAAGTTTTCAGATTTGTGTTTATCCAGAAAATGTTGAACAACTGAAACAAATGAATTCCAGGAATTTTGTTCAATCTCAATCATTGAATTTATGAAGTTAGGGTCTTTAATCAGCTGTCTTATTTGTGGGTCATCAAATATTCTTGCTTTAGTATTTTCCTTACTCAGCTGAGGCATTTTTTTCTCTATATATTCAAAGCATGATCCATTCTCATCAAGAGCCTTTACAAACTGCTTCATTAGAGCCAGCTTGATATGCAGAGGGGTGGAAACATGATTTTCTCTCGCGGAACTAAAGGATCATTGATGATATTCTTTCCCCCAACATCCATGTTTTCTCTTCTAGGCCACTATTTTCTAACTCAGTGTTGCGTTTTGTCTCTGCTATCCCAGAGGCACAAGAAACAAGGTTACTTGGTGTGGCCACTTTGCTGTCCAAGGAGAAAGTTAACCATTTTTAAGTCTACACAAATCACCCATTGGTGTTCATGATACTTTATTTTTTCCAAAACCAAAGCTATGCTGTCATATTGCTCTTTCATTTCCGTTGAGTGAGCAATTGGTATTGGGACATATTTGTTCCCATTATGTAGAAGAACACATTTCAAATTTCGCTTTGCGTTGTCAATAAATAGGCGCCAATCATCCGGAAATTATTCAGGGAGACCCATTTTTACAAGATTTTGTTCTTCAGAGAAGAAAGGTAGCAGATTTTTCTCCCTTGTGCGATAAAATGTAATTTTCGTTCCTGGTTCAAGTAATTTTTTTTCCTTCAACCTGGAAGCTAGTAATTCAGAAGCTTCTTTCTACAGGTTGTGATCTCTAGTAAGGTCATTTAACTCATCTTGGTTGAAACATCTTGGGAATTGATGACATCGTTTCAAAATCACTGTCACCTTCAGTAGTGTCAGAATTCTGATCAGAGAGACATGTGTCCTCACAGAGTTCTGGTAGCTGCTGAAAAGTTGAATTGGCACTTCTTCTGAATGAGGGATAGGGCGTCTTGCAGAGACTAAATCTGCATAAGTCCACTTGTTACGGTTATTTCGATTGATTCCAGTAATATTTACTAGGCAGAAATAACAGTCATCGAAGTGATTTTCTCTCCAAACCATTGTCAGACTTTTCCTTTTCCCGGTAGTCCACTGTCGTAAATGCTCTGTACAAGTTTTACAGACAATATGTGGTGCCCAGGTTTTATCCTGATCACCAAGCTTAACACCAAATTATCCAAGATAAGCCCTCTTTACTCACTTTAGTCACTTATAGTTTTTCTGTTTTCCAAGTACGTGTATAATCCGCATATGTAGCAAAAAATATCCGGATGATGTACATAGCTTCTTCTACCTTGAACTCATTTCTATTCAACACAACTCACGTTAACAATCTACTTTTTAGATTTACTTTTCAACAACTCGTTACTAAAGAGAAATTTCATATGACGCTAAGTTCTATCTATCTGCACCGTGGGAATTCACAAATCAACCTCAACTCTCAACTGCACTTTAAGTTCACTTCAGACTGGACAGCTCCATATATCGGATTTCTATGGAACTAACTGGATGACACTAAATAGGATTAAATCCCACTTGTTAACAGTTTGTCAACCAATCAGATATATATCTAATATTGTTAGTCTTCTATTTAATAAATGAATTAAAATAACAATTATAATAAATATATTATTTTAAATTCAATTTGTTACAAATGAAGACTGACAATAAGGAAAATGTACAAGAATCTATCTCTTGTATATATTTTACAATACTCATACTTGAAAGTATTAAATAGGAAAAAGCATTGATAGATTAGTGGATTTATCTAAAAATCTAGAGCTAATACAGAAAAACTGCTATCATATTTAGATTCAGCAATAAAAATACAGTTAAAATCAGCTCAAAAATTCTAGGCACCAAAAAAATTTTTTTCTTCTGTAGTAGTGTAATGAAACCAGATACACTAACTTCAGCAATAAATTCATATATTCCGAGAACTGTTGGTCCGTATTCTCGACCAAATTTTCAGGAAATCGCAATGTTTATCACGCGTGAATCTGTTCATCTCTCTTAGAGGAAATAACTTACTGTATTTTGTGGCAAATTTAGGGTGACAAGAGTTATTCGGGTCAGAATTAACATCTAAATCGATGGGTGACTGGCCGGCATGTAGAATTTATTTTTAACAGGGATTCTACATCAGTGAGTTCAACCAAAATGATTGCTGCGATATTTGGCCAAGAATTTGAAAAAATCGATGAACTCTGTTCAGGTAAACAAAAGCGCCACTTTGCCATAATAATTGTGTTCTTCTTTTCTAATAATTTATTGGTCTGATGAGTGCATGCTTTCAAGTCAATATTTCTTGAATGGATTAAAAGTTTTTGACGTAAAACTTCATAGAGAATCGAATGGAAACCATTCTATGAATGAATCTTATCGTTTGACACAAACATTAATTCTGAATGAATCCATCAAAACTTGGTTTTTCTAATGGGTTTGAAACTCGTGACCCTTTTCAAAGGTTTTTTCCAAAGAAAGAATTTAGAGTGCTCATGATTGGATTAGATGGAGCAGGAAAGACAACAATTTTATACAGAATGAAACTAGGGAAATAATTTCCACAATACCGACAATAGGTTTCAATGTGGAAACAGTTCAACATAAAAATGTTCTATTCACAATATGGGACATTGGAGGACAAGATAAACTACGATGTTTATGGAGGCACTACTTCCAGAACACCCAGGCAATCATATTTGTTGTAGATTCGAGCGATGTTGACAGGTTGAAAAACGCATCAAAAGAATTGAGATTGATCTTGGAGGATTATGAGCTTAGGAAGGCAATTCTCCTGATTTTCGCCAATAAACAAGATGTACAGGGGGCTATATCGACAGCTGACATTGCGAATTTAATGAAAATGCACGAGGTTCCGAACAGGAGATGGTATATTCAGGGAACTTGTGCTCTTAAAAGGACAGGACTTAGCGAAGGACTAGATTGGTTGGTTACTGAACTCAACAAAATTTAGTAATAGTTATATGCCCACACACCTTCTGTAAATGAGGAATTAAAAATAGGCAATCAGTATAAAACTAACTACAGAATTTTTTTCTCTTGGATGTTAGTTATCAAATGTATGAATACTTCTTTATCAAGTTCACTTCAATGGTATATTATTTTTGTTGGTTAATGACTTGGAATGATTAACGTTTCCTAAAATTTCTAAACATGTTAAAGCCCATTAAATTGAGAAATGTGCTCATTTATTCCTATTTTCTCAAAGATTCGCATTTTTCCATACCGATTCAGTTTTGATGACATTTCAATCTGCCTCTGAATTTTTCAGGGCTCTCTAGTTTGTTGTCAAAGCAATGCAGGAAAGCATTGACCCGAGGTGAGGACCTTTCGCGGGCTTGTAATAAAGTTACAGAAACAAACGTTACAGAGACTGTAAAAAATCAACAAACATATATCTTGAATAAACAATAATCAAACTCAAAGTTTCCTTCAGTTTTCTTCTAACCACAAACCTAATAATAAATATACAGGGTGAGTCTTTTTGACGACTGCGTTGATTTTAACCATAGCTTCTTGAGATCAAAAGAAACACTTTTTCCATTACGGTTTTTCCAAATTCAGCTGCGTTAAAAAGTTATGAGCATTTTTAGTTTTTACATTGGACAAATACCCTCTGTAGTCTAGTTTAATTTGAATGAAAAATACCTTCAACAGCATCCACTAATGAATCTGAATTGTTTAAAAACATTATTTTTCCTCTAAGAAATGGTTCACTCACTTATGTTTCATCCGATGAGGTCCATATCCAGAAGAAAGATACAAAAATACTAATTTTCTGTTAAAAAAATTTAACACCATAAACAGATTTTTGATGTTCTACTATAATTTCTTTCTACTTCAAGATTATAGGCAATCCTTTTCTAGTGGGAAATTCGAAAAAACCTCAGAATTATTGGATGTTATCATCATACATTTGTAATTTTCTTCTTAAAATTTCCAAATCATAAAAACCATCATTTCTACGAAAGGCAAGAGGTTGTCACATTGCTTTTTTTCACTCACAGCCAGAAAAAATCATCTATGATTTTCCAAATACTGATATTTTGAAGTTTCTTCTCCTTGACAGAGACCAGTGAACAGGTCTATGAGGTCCCTTAATATCATACTGTTAAAAATATAGCAATCTTTTTCAAAATTTTTAACAACAATGAATAATGTCACTACGAATAATTATTTTACAGTGATGTTACTTTGCTTGATGATTATTTTCTCTACTGAATCCCAATAACAAATTACTTGGATAGATTACAAGTATTCTCAGATTTAGGTGTGCAATTATATTTGCTTGAAGGAATTGGGTTTGATCTCCTACATTTGATTCTGAAAAACCAACTACGTGTTTTTTCGTTAGTAAGAATCTATTCTGTTTAGACTATAATTAATTACTGAACATGCGTAAATTTTTCGTTTTTATAATCAGAATATCTGTTTTAATTATGTAAACAAAACAGAAATATTGAATAATGGTTATTCATAGATTATGTCAAATTTTAATACCTTACCATAGAATATTAATTTATTACTGAACCCCAGGAGAGAAAAAAATTAATAATTGCAAAATTTTTTTTTCAATGAAAGACAATATCTGTAATCATTATCGATCTTCAGTTATAATTTTTCTCAGAATAACTAAAGTGAATTATTACCACATTGAAATGTTATAATAACGTCTCTGTGGTGGGTTGTTCCCAATAAAATAGTGTTCTGTGGTTCCTTGTTGTTTTGATTCTGTTTGAAACTGTCAACAGTTATTTGTACCTTAAAAATGTGGAAAATATTATGATAAAATAATAATAATTATTTCGATAGTTTGAAATTATTCAATTCAGTATGAAATGATTATGGTTAGAAAATACATTTCTATTCTAATCTTTTCTTGCGTTTTGTCTCTGCTATCCCAGAGGCACAAGAAACAAGGTTACTTGGTGTGGCCACTTTGCTGTCCAAGGAGAAAGTTAACCATTTTTAAGTCTACACAATTCACCCATTGGTGTTCATGATACTTTATTTTTTCCAAAACCAAAGCTATGCTGTCATATTGCTCTTTCATTTCCGTTGAGTGAGCAATTGGTATTGGGACATATTTGTTCCCTGTAGAAGAACACATTTCAAACTTCGCTTTGCGTTGTCAATAAATAGGCGCCAATCATCCGGAAATTATTCAGGAGACCCATTTTTGTTCTTCAGAGAAGAAAGGTAGCAGATTTTCTCCCTTGTGCGATAAAATGTAATTTTCGTTCCTGGTTCAAGTAATTTTTTCCTTCAACCTGGAAGCTAGTAATTCAGAAGCTTCTTTCTACAGGTTGAGATCTCTAGTAAGGTCATTTAACTCATCTTGGTTGAAACATCTTGGGAATTGATGACATCGTTTCAAAATCACTGTCACCTTCAGTAGTGTCAGAATTCTGATCAGAGAGACTTGTGTCCTCACAGAGTTCTGGTAGCTGCTGAAAAGTTGAATTGGCACTTGTTCTGATATTCTTCTGCATAAGTCCACTTGTTACGGTTATTTCGATTGATTCCAGTAATATTTACTAGGCAGAAAAAACAGTCATCGAAGTGATTTTTGGTTCTCTCCAAACCATTGTTATCTGAATTTCAGACTTTTCCTTTTCCCGGAGTCCACTGTCGTAAATGCTCTGTACAAGTTTTACAGACAATATGTGGTACCCAGGAATTATCCTGATCACCAAGCTTAACACCAAAATATCCAAGATAAGCCCTCTTTACTCACTTTAGTCACTTATAGTTTTTCTGTTTACCAAGTACGTGTATAATCCGCATATGTAGCAAAAAATATCCGGATGATGTACATAGCTTCTTCTACCTTGAACTCATTTCTATTCAACAACACAAATACAACAATTCACATTAACAATCTACTTTTTAGATTTACTTTTCAACAACTCGTTACTAAAGAGAAATTTCATATGACGCTAAGTTCTATCTATCTGCACCGTGGGAATTCACAAATCAACCTCAACTCTCAACTGCACTTCAGACTGGACAGCTCCATATATCGGATTTCTATGGAACTAACTGGATGACACTAAATAGGATTAAATCCCACTTGTTAACAGTTTGTCAACCAATCAGATATATATCTAATATTGTTAGTCTTCTATTTAATAAATGAATTAAAATAACAATTATAATAAATATATTATTTTAAATTCAATTTGTTACAAATGAAGACTGACAATAAAAAAAAATACAAGAATCTATCTGGATTGTATATATTTTACAATACTCATACTTGAAAGTATTAAATAGGAAAAAGCATTGATAGATTAGTGGATTTATCTAAAAATCTAGAGCTAATACAGAAAAACTGCTATCATATTTAGATTCAGCAATGAAAATACAGTTAAAATCAGCTATAAAAATTCTAGGCACCAAAAAAATTTTTTTCTTCTGTAGTAGTGTAATGAAACCAGATACACTAACTTCAGCAATAAATTCATATATTCCGAGAACTGTTGGTCCGTATTCTCGACCAAATTTTCAGGAAATCGCAATGTTTATCACGCGTGAATCTGTTCATCTCTCTTAGAGGAAATAACTTACTGTATTTTGTGGCAAATTTAGGGTGACAAGAGTTATTCGGGTCAGAATTAACATCTAAATCGATGGGTGACTGGCCGGCATGTAGAATTTATTTTTAACAGGGATTCTACATCAGTGAGTTCAACCAAAATGATTGCTACGATATTTGGCCAAGATTTTGAAAAAAATCGATGAACTCTGTACAGGTAAACAAAAGCGCCACTTTGCCATAATAATTGTGTTCTTCTTTTCTAATAATTTATTGGTCTGATGAGTGCATGCTTTCAAGTCAATATTTCTTGAATGGATTAAAAGTTTTTGACATAAAACTTCATAGAGAATCGAATGGAAACTATTCTATGAATGAATCTTATCGTTTGACACAAACATTAATTCTGAATGAATCCATCAAAACTTGGTTTTTCTAATGGGTTTGAAACTCGTGACCCTTTTCAAAGGTTTTTTTCCAAAGAAAGAATTTAGAGTGCTCATGATTGGACTAGATGGAGCAGGAAAGACAACAATTTTATACAGAATGAAACTAGGGGAAATAATTTCCACAATACCGACAATAGGTTTCAATGTGGAAACAGTTCAACATAAAAATGTTCTATTCACAATATGGGACATTGGAGGACAAGATAAACTACGATGTTTATGGAGGCACTACTTCCAGAACACCCAGGCAATCATATTTGTTGTAGATTCGAGCGATGTTGACAGGTTGAAAAACGCATCAAAAGAATTGAGATTGATCTTGGAGGATTATGAGCTTAGGAAGGCAATTCTCCTGATTTTCGCCAATAAACAAGATGTACAGGGGGCTATATCGACAGCTGACATTGCGAATTTAATGAAAATGCACGAGGTTCCGAACAGGAGATGGTATATTCAGGGAACTTGTGCTCTTAAAAGGACAGGACTTAGCGAAGGACTAGATTGGTTGGTTACTGAACTCAACAAAATTTAGTAATAGTTATATGCCCACACACCTTCTGTAAATGAGGAATTAAAAATAGGTAATCAGTATAAAACTAACTACAGAATTATTTTCTCTTGGATAGTTAGTTATAAAATCTATGAATACTTATTTATAAAGTTCACTTCAATGGTATATTATTTTTGTTGGTTAATGACTTGGATGATTAAGGTTTCCTAAAATTTCTATTCATGTTAAAGACCATTAAATTGAGAAATGTGCTCATTTATTTCTATTTTCTCAAAGATTCGCATTTTTCCATAGCGATTCACAGTTTTGATGACATTTCAATCTGCCTCTGAATTTTTCGGGGCTCTCTAGGTTGTTGTCAAAGCAATGCAGGAAAGCATTGACCTAAGGTGAGGACCTTTCACGATCTTGCAGTAAAGTTGAAGAAATGAACGTTACAAAGACTGTAAGAGAATCAACAAACATATATCTTGAATAAACAATAACCCAACTTAAATTTTCCTTCAGTTTTCTTCCAACCACCAACCTAATAATAAATATATACAGGGTGAGTCTTTGATCATTTAACCATTTTAACCATAGATTCTTGACGTCAAAAGAAACATTTTCTTCCTATAACATGTTTCCAAATTTGGCCCCGTTCAAAAGATATAGGGTGTTGAAATTTCATAAAAAAATTGCATTTTCACCTGTAATATTCAAACGACAATATCAATTGAAATGATCTCTTGTAGAAGGTTTTTGATAACACTCGTGCATATTTTGGCATCAATAGATTTATTCCATTTCTTGAGGGTTTCTCATACTACTCTACAGATTGGTTAAATTGCATGAAAAACAAATATCGCTTGAACTAAAGGTCCATATCTTGTATTTCCTGGAATCATTAGTCATTTTTGCAGATAGAATCATTCCTCATCTTTTCTCCTAAATTGCACCATTCTTGAGATATTTGAAGTTGAATGGAATCAAATCAATATAATTTTGTCCAAATTTTCTGATTTTCCCAAAACCAACTCTGTGCTGAAATGATTCAATAATCAGATTTGTTCAATGTTGCCATATTTTATGTCTTTAATAATTATTTCTACAAAAGGTTGGGGAAATCTCTCCAGTCTATGGTTCCACCAGTAAACACTATAGATGAAATTAACCACTGAAAAATTTTTGTCTTACATTCTGACAGGTGACATAGTCCAATTGCATATTACATTGCAACAGGGCAGAATTGGAATTGGTAGAGGAAAAAGTGTCCCTTGAGCTGATTTTAACTATATTTTTATTGCTGAATCTAAATATGATAGCAGTTTTTCTGTATCACCTTAGATTTTTAGATAAATTCACTTATCTATTAATGCTTTTTCCTATTTAATACTTTGTATGAGTGTTAAAATTTATACAAGAGATAGAATCTTGTATATTTTCCTTATTGTCAGTCTTCTATTTGTAACAAATTGAATTTAAAATAATAATATTTTTTATAATTATCATATTAATTCATTTATTACTAATAGAATACTAACCATATGAGATATATAACTGATTGGTTGACAAACTGTTAACAAGTGGGATTTAATCCTATTTTGTGTCATCCAGTTAGTTCCATAGAAATCCGATATATGGAGCTGTCCAGTCTGAAGTGAACTTCAACTGCAGTTGAGAGTTGAGGTTAATTTGTGAATTCCCGCGGTGCAAATAGATAGAACTTAGCGTCATATGAAATTTCTCTTTAGTAAAGAGTTGTTGAAAAGTAAATCTAAAAAGTAGATTGTTGATGTGAATTGTTGTATTTGTGTTGTTGAATAGAAATGAGTTCAAGTAGAAGAAGCTGTGTACATCATCCTGATATTTTTTTGCTACATGTGCGGAGAACACACGGTCTTGGAAAACAGAAAAACTATTAGTGAATTTGTAAAGATGTCATGGATATTTTGGCGTTGAGCTTGGTGATCAGGATAAAACCTGGGCACCACATATTGTCTGTAAAACTTGTACTGAGTATTTACGACAGTGGACTACCGGGAAAAGGTAAAGTCTGAAATTCGAAGTACCAATGGTTTGGAGAGAACCAAAAAATCACTTCGATGACTGTTATTTCTGCTTAGTAAATATTACTGGAATCAATAGAAATAACCGTAACAAGTGGACTTATGCAGATTTAGTCTCTGCAAACGCCCTATCCCTCACTCAGAAGAAGTGCCAATTCCAACTTTTCAGCAGCTACCAGAACTCTGTGAGGACACATGTCTCTCTGATCAGAATTCTGACACTACTGAAGGTGACAGTTGAAACGATGTTATCAATTCCGCAATGTTTCATCCAAGATGAGTTAAATGACCTCACTAGAGATCTCAACCTGTCGAAAAAAGCTTCTGAATTACTAGATTCCAGGTTGAAGGAAAAAAATTTACTTGAACCAGGAACGAAAATTACATTTTATCGCACAAGGGATAAAGATCTGCTACCTTTTTTCTCTGAAGAACAAAATCTTGTATTTTGCCATGCTATTAGAGAGCTCCTGGTAAAAATGGGTCTTCCTGAATCTTTTCCGGATGATTCGGGTCCATTTATTGACAGCTCACAGAGAAGTTTGAAATGTGTCTTCTACATAATGGGAACAAATATGGTTCAATACCAATTGCTCACTCAACGGAAATGAAAGAGCAATATGACAACATAGCTTTGGTTTTGGAAAAAATCAAGTACAATGAACACCAATGGGTGATTTGTGTAGACTTAAAAATGGTAAATTTTCTCCTTGGACAGCAAAGTGGCCACACCAAGTATCCTTGTTTCTTGTGCCTTTGGGATAGCAGAGACAAAGCGCAACACTGGGTTAGAAAAGAGTGGCCTAGAAGAGAAAACATGGATGTTGGGGGATAAAATATCATCAATGATCCTTTAGTTCCGCGAGAGAATATCATGTTTCCACCCCTGCATATCATGCTGGGTCTAATGAAGCTGTTTGTAAAGGCTCTTGATAAGAATGGATCATGCTTTGCATATATATGGGTAAAAATGCCTCAGCTGAGTAAGGAAAAAATTAAAGCAGGAATATTTGATGGCCCACAAATAAGACAGATGAATGAAGACCCTGACTTCATAAATTCAATGATTGAGATTGAACAAAATGCCTGGAATTCATTTGTTTCAGTTGTCCAAAATTTTCTGGGTAAACACAAAGCTGAAAACTATGTTGAATTATTCAATGAGATGCTGAATAATTTCAGATCACTTGGGTGTAACATGAGCATTAAGGTGCACTATTTACACAGCCACTCAGACCGTTTTCCTGATAATTTAGGCGACATTAGTGAGGAGCAAGGTGATAGATCTCACCAAGATATCAAATGTATGGAGGATCGCTAACAAGGAAGATGGGATACTCACATGATGGCAGATTACTGCTGGTCTTTAAAACGGGATTGTTCTAAAATACACTCAAGAATGTCACGCAAAAGAAGTTTCCGAAATGTTTAGTGAGTAATTGGTTAATATGATGATTTTTTCTGTTTTCTATAGTATATAATGAATAATATCTGTATTATCTGTGAAATATATTGAAAATTCCTTTATTAATTTGTTTCTTTTTCATCATTTTTGGAAAGACAATCGAAAATTACCTACATTTGGGCAAAATGATATCACTCAATATTAATTAAAATAAAATTTTGAACGTTGATCAAGAACCCCAAAATAATTTTGCCTAGGTATAAACGACTTATTTAGTCGAAAGTCGAATTATGTGAAAATTGAATGCCAACTAGGCAGTTTTTGGTCAACGTAAGCATTTCTTCTGATAATGCTTCGTTAATGGTTTCGAAATTAGTGAAGTAGGACCTCATTGGGTGATTCTACTTCAATTTCTACTGGCCAGATCTAGTAAGGATTATGGTCTACTGTCGAATGATAAAGACACTGTGAATCTGATCCTGGAAAAATGGAACAATCGAATCGGGTGAGGCAGTATTAATACCTCAGCACTCTAATATATCGTTAATTGATTAATTAAATAATTGATGCAATGGACTTTATAATTCAGATAATTCTACTGTGTATCAAACTTTGGGGTTTACATCTCACCGATCAATTAATTTTTCAAATATTCCTTAAATTATTCAAAATTTCTGTAAGATACTGTTATCCTTCGATCCTTACCTTAATAATCTTGTAATGTAATCTGGCCAATTTTCTGGAAACATAACCAGAAAGAAACCGATGGCAATCAATATCATACCAGCTAGTTTCATGCCTTCGAAGGTAGCACCATACAGGACGACATCCAGTGCTGGAAAAATTGATCAATCAGTATTTTTCATTAATCAGCTGCTCATGGAAAATTCGAAATTCTGCCTTAGGATAAAAAAATATCATTTCTAAAATGCCTAGAGGGCTTTCATAGTACAGGGTGTCTCAAGTTCGAGTGCCAATTAGACGTTTCTGGAGAACTAGACATATTTGAAATATAAAAATTGGGATTATGAAATTGTTTGAAGTTCTCTACAGAGCTAAAATATTTTCGAAGCCCAAAAACTCCCGGTTATACAGGAAGTGAAAATAAATTCGACGAAAAAATTTTTTTCAAGTTTTCCATTCCTGGTATGATCGAGTATTCAATAGTGAATACATTTCTGTTAAAACCATTGTATTGAATCGAATAGTTTTCAAAATATCTAAAAAAAACTGGAAAAAAATTCTAATATGTTCATTATTCTTATTTTAAATATCCTGAGCGTAAACCGTTTTTACAACATCGAAGAGCAAGGATGTAGATAAAACGTACATGATGCATCATAGCATTTGGATTTCTAAAAATATCATCACTAACAGAGGTATTTCGAAAAAACATATATTACTGAGTCTATACAGTTCAATATTTGTTGCAGCAGTACACGCATTTTTGAAATGATTCTAGAAATCAACATATTCTTTCACGCTATAGAAACATTTGTCAAAATTGATTTGATTTTCAAATTTGAACCCTATTCGGCAGTAAATTGTTACGAATAATTGTGTTGTATTTTGCGATATCAGAAAAAAATAATGATAGTTTTCTCACATGATTATGCTCTTAAATTCAAACAATTTAGTAATTTAATGAGTTATTTGAGATTTTCTGGATTTATGGTGTACGTAGAGTCAAATTGATTCAATTGCATCTCAAAAATAATGAAAAAATCAATGTTAAGATTTTTCGAAACAAATGGGAACACTCTGTACCCATAGAAGATAAATTATCTGTTAACAATTCACAAGTGTTAGGTGTTATAGTTATTCGTTATCTTCATTTTTCAATTTAACCTAATGAACCGTTATTCTAATAACGAAATTCTGGATCTATTTTATACACATGGTGAATGTGACAGAATAATTAATAGAACCTGCCGGGCCTTCAACGAGAAGGATCCCCATTTACCTTCTATGACGGAGAAGATCTTTAGAAAATATGTTTCAAACTTTCAAAGTTTTGGATTTGTAAGAACCCCTAAAGAATACAAAAGAAGGGTTCTTGATGATGAGGAAAATTAAATTAGTGTTTTGACTTATTTCGAAGCGAATGAAAATGCATCTATTCGAAGTGCAGCTAATGAAATCGATTTAGACAGAAATTTAGTGCATCGAATCTTGAAAAAACACAACATGCAAGACTAAAAACATGACAAATTTCATGCATTAGAACCTGGTGACTACATAAAAACGTTGAATTTTTGTAAAGAATATTAGAAAAACCTGAAAATGTTGAAAATTTTTTTGAAACAGATCATTTGGACAGACAAAGCAAGATTCGATAATGAAGGACTATTTAATAGAAAGAATTGCCACATTTGGAGAAGTGAAAATCCTCATAGATAAAGACAAAGAAACCCTCAGAACAAATTTAGTTTTAATGTGTTTGCTCCTCTGATGAACAATTAAGTGCTGTACTACATTTATGAATAAAATTTAAATATAGAAAAATTTTTGGAAATCCTGAAAAATTTTGTTTCTGAGTTTTTGGATGAACTGTCGTTGAGTATGTCGACTACCGCATATTATCAATTGGATGGGGCTCCGGCACATAGTTCGCACGAGGTGTCTGAAGAACTGAATGCAATGTTTGGTTATCGGTGGATCGGACGCCGTTCTTCACTGTTTTGGCCCCCACGATCTCCCGATCTTACTCCCTTAGATTTTTATCTATGGGGTAGAATAAAAAACATAGTCTCTGAATCTCCTATTGAAAGCAAAGAAGATTTGATACGGCGTATGGAGGATGCTTTCCACTCACTAAAGGGTAAGGAAATTGAGCAAGCGACTAACGGAGGTGTTTCAAGACGTTTTCGAAAGTGTGTGAAGCAAAATGGTTACCATATTGAAACTCTTACCTGATCATTTATTTTGTTAATTTGAGTTTTGAAACGTATTTTTATTTTTATTATCATAATTTATTTATAATCATAATTCGGTGTACCGAAGTAGCGAATCTATTTAATATGTTTCCTATTGAAGAGATGAGTTCTCATTCGCTTCGAAATAAGTCGAAATACTGTTTTTTTTTTGTATTCTTTAGGGGCCTTTTACATTCCAAAATTTGGAAAGTTTGAAACATCTTTTCAGCAATTGTAAAAAAAAAATGGGGATACTTCTCATTGGATACTCAACATTTTGTGTCATCCACCATGGATTTGAAATAAACAATATCATTAAGTGCATTCGAATGTGTATTGCATATACAATTGAAAAAATACAATATAAGAAATAAATCCAAAATCTTCATTATTAGAATAGCTACGATTCATTTTGTGAAATCGAAAAATTTCATAACGACTAACAATAAGACCTGTCTGACACTTGTGGATTATAAATGGGAGGATTTATCTTCAATGCTCACAGAATATCCTTATGAATCAGATTCGAAGAATTTGACTCTACGTACTACATAAATCCAGAAAATCTCAAATAACTCAGAAATTATGGAATTTAGGAGCATAATCATATGAGAAAACTATCATTATTTTTGAACGCATAATCGAACACAGTTTGAACTAATTTGAAAAACAGAAGTTATGGCCAATTTAAGATCACAATTTTCAACATAAAATTTGAAACACCCTGTGATGATATTTTTGAAATCCAAAAGATGCATGACCGTTTCACATCCTTCCTCTTCGATTTTGTAAAAACGGCTTACGCTCAGGATATTTAAAATAAGAATAATGAACATATTACTGACTGAACATATTTGACTTTTTTCCAGTTTTTTTAGGTATTTTGAAAACTATTCGATTTAAGACAATGGTTTTAACAAAAATGTGTTCACTATCGAATACTCGATCATACCAGGAATGGAAAACTTGAAAAAAATTATTTCGTCGAATTTATTTTCACTCTCTGTATAACCGGGAGTTTTTGGGCTTCGATAATATTTTAGCACTGTAGAGAACTTCGTACAATATCATACTCCCAATTTTCTGATTCCAAATATGTCTAGTTCTCCAGAAACGTCTAATAGGAACTTGAACTTGAGACACCCTGTATAGGATTTTTTGAGACTCATCGATTACTTGAGTGAAGAAGAGAATGACTAATTAACAGAGGTGATCATTTTCGTGAGAAGAGTATTTACTGCTCCCTATTTTCGAAAAAAAAACCGTACCTATCAAACCATCCGAGAATCTGAAGAGTCATTTTAATTTTTCGATTTGTCGCAGAATAAAAAAAAAGAGTAATAGCATTTATATTAGTATGCTCTTTTTATTCCTAAATATGTCGAAATTTGTTAGAATTGTACGTAAGAGGAGTACTTAAGAGGTTATCCCATCTGCTTTTTTGGATAAGAAATTAATATTTTTTTTACAAGAATTGAAAAACATAACTACTAAATACTTTTGGAATACGTCAGATGAGCATAATATGCTTCAGATAATTTCCATATGGCCTTTTTTTACTGATTTAGTCATAATTGAATTATCGATGAATATTTAGAAGCAAACTTTTAGGAAATGTTGGTTCTCCATACAATCTCCAAAATTTATTATCGTAACATCCCTTATTTCTTGTCGAAATCAAGTGGTTCACATTGGAGCATACGATATATGAAATCGATAAAAAAATATATTGTTATGTATGTGCCTACCATTTTCCGAGAAAAGTCTCACCTGCAGACACCGGGACCGCTGTTATGAGCCCCAGAGTGATGAATAAATCGTAGGTTAGGGCTACGCTGAAGTTCCCCAACAAATTGGCAACTGAAACATATGTTTATTATTTAAGAGATGATCTTTCCTGTTCTCTTTTCTACAAAGAATTCGGAATCCTGGAAAAATTTGCTCTCAATTTCGAAATATGCAGACAGATATTATCGTAAATAACTTCTGCTTGCCTTGAAAACCACAGATGCCAGTCTAAACATTCTTAGCAATAACAATAAGAGATGGTGGTTACTGCCAAATAATAATTCTACACGAACCTCACCAATATTTATACGGGAAACTTCTGAACGTATTTTCATGAAATTCAGCACTTATAAGTATTTCACGTTGCTGATGAAATCTAAAATATTTTCAGGCTTGAGCACCTCCGGTTTTTCCGGAAATGACGTCAACTTCCGTTTTTCAAATTACAACAACATTTTTTTATTGCAGAAATAGATTCCTTAGAAAGTTTCAAGTTATTTTGATGTAACATTTTTCAGTTTTGGTTGGAAAATTCTCTCTGAGCGGGAAAATTCGAAAAAAAAATTGAAAATAAAGCTTCGCTGAAACAAGAATAACTTCGAGGTTTTTGGATAGAAAATTTTCATTTTTGTGATTTTTCAAGATGTAAGATTGATGTATTCACTTTAAAAATCGAAATCGCGATTCATGATACAGGGGGTGAAAAAATCAAAGTTAGGGATGACAAAATCGTGAAAAATCAATTTTTTCAAATTAGAACCCCATTTTTTAATGGCAGATATTGAATCTACGTTGAAAAATAATGTGAGTGTATGCACACACCCTTGCCCTTAAGTGGATATTTTCTGGGTTATTCACAAAAAACTGTTTTTCGTTTTGAATTTTCAGCTATTTCTTTTCCCTTCACGCCAAAAAGATGAAATTTTCAGGAACTGTTATTTGAACCATGCTTTAGATTTTTCACCCCTTCTTGAAACCAATTTCAAGTTACTATTAGGAGAACCATGGCAAATTCTCGCAGTTATAACTAGAGAAGATGCTCAATGTTTTGACCGTTAATTTCTAGACATTTATTTATACGTCTCAGGAATGCTTCGTGCGTTGGTCTTCTTATTTCATCGGGAGGAAGAGATCTGCAAAAGTGATCTTCAAATAGCCGGTATAGGATATTTGACACATTGAGTGAATTGTGTGAAGGCGCTCCATCTTGTTGATACCGTAAGTCATTATGGTTCTGTACTAGCGGCTCAAATATTTGAGTCAATACGTCATGATATCTATCTCCTAAGGGAGAACATTCCTTAAATAATGCAAACATGTGTAGTGTTCTATCTTACCAGTTAAAGTCCCATCATAAATGTGAACATGGAGAATTGCATTATTTTTGATGGCGCAAAAAACATTGAAACTCCAGGTCTCTTGAAAGTTCCATTGTCTGAAGTGGTGGTTGTTCTCTTCATCCCAATAATGACTGTTATGCCTATTGGAAGAACCATTCTTTGTGAATTTAGATTCATCTGTCTATACTTTACAGTCCAAAAAGTTTTCATTCTCTTGAAATCGAATCATCATAGCTTCGCAAAACTCTGTTCTCCTGACGAAATCAGTTTCCTTCAAATGCTGTACCCTATTGAATTTATATGGTTGCATATTGTTATTGTTATTATTGTTTGCTAACTAAATATTGTCAGCCAAATGTTCAAAAGAATCCATATATATATATATATATATGGGTGCTTTTTATGTTTTTTTAATATTCTCCAAACACTCGATTGAGATAATCCCCGAGCAATCTCGGCATCTTTGAGAAAATTTTGAGGATTCACACGAAAATATGCAAGAACTGTAATTTCGTTGTTCTCATTTTCTACTACACTTTTGTCATGGTTCTGTTAATGGTATCTCTCGGTGGTCTGGCTCGGTTAGGAAACTTCTCAATGAACAGTCGAATCGTTCTATCTACAACTTTATTACATTCTCCATGAAGTAGAATGAGATTTAAATGATCTTCATTGGTAAAATTAGGCATAGTGATCGAATTTATAACTTAATACGAATTATCACCAAATTAATAGTAAACACAAAATACTACCGAATAAAGAGGAATTTGGCAGATGTAATTAATGATATCCATCATTGAAAAAAAAGAATGTAAAACATGGTAAGTTTTTGCATATGGTTCATGAGGAATTATTTATTTATCACTGGAGAGAAAACCAATGGCCGATTAGTTGAAATAGAGAGGTTTACGATACAAATTCGAATCCAAATTCGCCATCTATTTAGGAACAACCTGTAACTTTTTTCTCTTGGATATTAGGGTAGTAAAATCTAAAACATGGTTTAAGTAACAGTTCCTGAAAATTTCATCTTTTTGGCGTGAAGGGAAAAGAAATAGCTGAAAATTCAAGACGAAAAACAGTTTTTTGTGAATAAGTCAGAAAATATCCACTTGAGGGCAAGGGTGTGTGCATACACTCACATTATTTCTTTAACGTAGATTCAATATCTGCCATGAAAAAAATGGGGTTCTAATTTGAAAAAATTGATTTATCACGATTTCGTCATCCCTAACTTTGATTTTTTCACCCCCTGTATCATCAATAGCGATTTCGATTTTTAAAGTGGATACATCAATCTTACATCTTGAAAAATCCCAAAATTTAAATTTTTCATCCAAAAACCTCGAAGTTATTCTTGTTTCAGCGAAGCTTTATTTTCAATTTTTTTTCGAATTTCCACGCTCAGAGGGAATTTTCCTACCAAAACTGAAAAATGTTACATCAAAATAACTTGAAATTTTCTAAGGAATCTATTTCTGCAATAAAAAAATGGTGTTGTAATTTGAAAAACGGAAGTTGACGTCATTTCCGGAAAAACCGGAGGTGCTCATGCCTTGAAAATATTTTAGATTTCATCGGCATCGTGAAATACTCATAAGTGCTGAATTTCATGAAAATACGTTTTCCGTATAAATATGGGTGAGGTTCCTCGTGAAAGACCCTGTATAGTAAGTGTGTCCTTTGTTTCGTCAGTTTTTCAATCATGGTTTCAGGGTAGTGATTTTCCATTAAAAGTTCATTAACTTCTTTCAACGTTTTCTCTCGTAATATTGAGGATTTTAATTTTAACATATGTATCCAATGTCATTGCTCTTCTTATGTCAATGGTGGTGTTGAGAGTTGTAATCTAAAATATGTGTTGTGTTTAGTTGTTTTCTATGCCATTTAGTCAATAAGTTTTCATATTTTCTTATCAGTGTTATATCTAGGAAGTTTAGGCAGCTGTTTTCTTCTTCCTCAAGTGTATATTGTAGTACTTCATGTGTGTTATTGAATTCGTTATAACTAAACAGTCATCTAAATGTCGTTTGAAGAAGCTTGTTTTATGGTTTTTCATGATTTTCTGTTCTATCAACTCCATTACTAACTGTCAGTTTACACTGTTTGGTATTCACTCATGCGCGTATTCTCGGCCAGGGCGGAAGGGGGCAGCTAAAACGTAGCGAATTGAGTTGTCCGCGTATATTCATGTTGTTGTGTACGTTTACACTGCATTAATTGCCATGGCTGCGCGTGTAAAGTACACGAAAGAAGAACGTGTTTGTTTGCTCACTTCTTACCTAGAACTTGACGGAGATTATGCTGAAATTTTCGAAGAAAAGCGCTTTCCAAATAAGTAATTTCCTACCAGACAAATGCTTCATAAACTATATCGTAAATTCGTAAGTACTGGCTCCCTAGTCAAAGAGCCGTGTTCAGGTCACCCTGCTAATTTTTTCTTAAAATTTGTTTTACAGTGACTAAACAATGCCGCATTTGTGTTGAAGAGGCAATAATTCGAACATAAAATGTGAGGCCACAAGTAGTTATTGATGTTATATTTTTCTCGCGTAAAGATCTTGACCTCACATAGGACGTTTTTAATTGGTTTTGTTTGCATTTCGAATTGAGACTCAGAAGGAATGAGAGTAAAACTAAACTTGCATACATAGAACATTCGTTTTAATAAAATACACTTCATTTCTTCCCTAACTGATCTTTTTTTATATACATATTTAATCATTCATTATAACAGAAAGACTCTGAAAAGATACTGATTACGTTAGATTTGTTTTGAATTGAATGACATTTGCAAGCAATATAAGAATCTTTAATAAAGGTCGTACATTAGGATATGTTGCATTGAACAGATTACATGTTCTCAAAATTCAATGATTGATTCTGCTTAGCAGCAAAATAAAACATCGTCATTTGAATCAAAATAAAAGTAGAACATAAATTCCTTCAGAAAGAAATTCGAAATCTGAAGGTAGATTCGCATTGGCCCATTCAAATTGAGCAATGAATGTCTCTTCCATATCATATGATTTGTAAAAACATATTTCTCTCAATAATATCATCAAATAATCAAAGATTGGTCGACAACGAAATTCAATTCGAAAAACTACATTTCGATTCATGTGTCAATAAAATTGATGATAAAAATACAGAATACATACCTAGAGAAAGACAACTGGCACATAGTAACGCTGCCCACGGTAACTTATCATATTGGAAACTTTCAATTCCGGTAAAAAATAGAAACAAACTTAGTGGCCACAGGAAAGCCGCATTGAGCATACCGATCAGGGAAAAAAAGAACGCCACCTGACAGTAAGAAGCTTCCCCTATGACCTTTTTGAATAAAACTTTGTACACAGCCGAGCCCGCAGCAGCAGACGATGCTAAAACGACTCCACCAAGGGTTGGACTGCCGGTGATGCCATCCATGTAAGCGAGAAGGGCGACACCAGTGTCACAAATTATCACAGCCATTATCTGCGGAGAAACTCGAATTGAAAAAAAAAGAATCATTTCGAAATTCAATATTATCATTCCGAAACAATGTGATAGGATGTTGTCATCTATTATATTATAGGTTGTCAAATATCTCCATTCCGTTTTTTTGCTCTTTATTCAATGCTATATAAAAAGTGTTACAGTGATCGGATTTAGTTCAAATATGCGCCAGTTTGTTCGATAATCCGTTTCCATCTAGACGGCTACTCTGTAACGCCCTTTTGTGCAGTTCCTTTATTCAAGTAAACTCGGGCGCCAGACTATTTGCTTCTGAGGGCGTCACCCTCACCTATCGAACTCCTCCGGAATGTCCAGAAGCTCGAGCCTATGCAGACTCCAGTGAAGAATGAAGTGGGTAGCTGTTGGAGGTGGAGGTTTCACCAATAAAACACTCGGTTAACTAAAAAAATACTCTCTATTCATACCAAATAAACAAACATTCCAAAATAATAAGTCCCACAGTCCTTAAAACAAATCAACAGTTCATATCAGGTATCAGGTATCAGGTTAATCTATATCACAAAATCCTCATAGTCCTTAACCTCTAAAAAAAACCCAAGTCCCAAATCTACTTGTTATTCACCAAAAGTCCGCAACATTCCGTTAAGGAGAGGGGGAGGTTAGAGTGCACATGAAACGGTTAGAGTGGTGAGTTACACGATGTATTAGGCAACAGAAAGAATTAGGCAAGCAAAATGACTTAGACATAAAAATGGGTTAGGCATACCAATGAATCAGGCAGAGAATGGATCAGGCAGTCGCTCAACAGAAAATTACTCATGCATGAAAGTCGAACACGGCCGTGAGATATGGATGAAAATGACTCAGGCAAGAAAATGACTAAAACCGTGTGATAAAGAAAATGTGAATGTTTCAGGGTTAAAGCGAGGGGGGGGGGGCGAAAACCATAGCCTCACTCAGGCCAACATGGACCATCCAAGCGGGGTGGAGGGAGTGTTCCCTGGAGCACAGTTCCGCATGGCGCAACTAGTGTCCGTGCTCAACAGAACCCCTCGAAGAGAACTGACAAGGCCCAGCCCAAGTCAGAGTGACCGGCGGTATGGTGTGCGCATGAGCAAACCACCGCGCGTTCACCCGCGAAGACGACAGGGCCGAGGTCGAACCAAGTGCCTGCCGTACAGCAGCCCACACCACGGAAAACTTCGGTCTAAGCACGATTGAGATTGCTCATCTCGCACATCAACGTCAGCTCCGCGAGATGGGCAGCAGGGGAGTCCGCCGAGGTAAACGGCCCACCACTTAGGGACAATTGAGCTTGCTCATCTCGGCACCCAGATGTCGGATCCGCAATACCGGCTAGAGGACCCAACCGACACCCGTGACGAATCCCGCACCCTCAAAGTCTGGGCCAACCCAGTGCCTGCCGCGCAACAGCCCACGTCACGGAAAACTTCGGTCTAAGCACGATTGAGCTTGCTCATCTCGTACATCAACGTCAGCTCCGCGAGATGGACAGCAGGAGTCCGCCGAGGTAAAACGGCCCACCACCTAGGGACGATTGAGCTTGCTCATCTCGGCACCCAGATGTCGGATCCACAATACCGGCTAGAGGACCCAGCCGACACCCGTGACGAACCCGTGCCTCTAAGGGGTCGGGTCAACAAACGACAACAGGGGGGGGGCACAATACGAACCTCACCGCGCAGCAGCCCACGCCACGGAAAACTTCGGTCTAAGCACGATTGAGCTTGCTCATCTCGTACTTCAACGTCAGCTCCGAGAGATGGACAGCAGAAGTCCGCCGAGGTAAAACGGCCCAAAACCTAGGGACGATTGACACCCAGATGTCGGATTCGCAATACCAGCTAAAGGACTCGTGAAGGACGTGATGCCCTGAACGCCCTCCTGTAGCCGTCGTTCGGTCTCAACGATCGAAACTCACACTCACCTCCCGCAATCTCGTCCTCCACAAGTGGCTCTTCAGTCCCCTCCCTTTACCCCATTCCTACCTTGGTATGTAGGCCTACCACTGAACTCACTACCAGCACTAACAACATTGGCCGGACCTTAACGGTGGAAGCTTTTCTGCTTCGCGTCGCGCCGAACGAGGAACTGCCGTTCCCGGGGATTGACTCGCCTATAAGTAACGTTCTCGGCCTCCCCACCAACATGATCCGTGTGTGCTGTAGACCACGGTGGGGGCGACCGGCCGGTCTCCCCGCTACCCAGCGTGATCTCGCTGGATTCGATCGAGGTCAACAGGTTCCCGCCACGTAAACAAAACTACTTCTTCGTTACAACTTCATAATACCTCTCTCGTAGAAGCCCCCCTCCTTATTTGCAAAGAACTCGGACAGCCACTTTCCACAAGCCTCTTTTGAGTTCAACTTTACACCACCAAGGGCGTTCGTCATGGACAGGAACAGGTGGTAATCACTTGGCGCTATGTCCGGGCTATATTGTAGATGCGATAAAACCTCCCGTCCGAGCTCCCGTAGCTTCTGGCGAGTCATCAACGAAGTGTGTGGTCTGGCGTTGTTCTGGTGGAACACTACACCTTCCTGTTGGCCAATTTGGACGCTTCTGGTCGATCGCCTGCTTCAAGCGGTCCAGTTGATGGTAGAATTAAGCGTCTGGCCATATGGTAGCAGCTCATAGTGGATGATTTCTGGCCGTCAATCCCGGCTTGGCCTCTGTTTGGGACGATTCACCTGTTCAATGATCATTTCTCAACGTGTGGTGAAAAAATCTCAGCAAGCTCACCAAGGCCATCCATACCCTTCAAGGACTCGTTCACGAAGCAGATTACCCCTAATACAAATTTTGGCTTCAGGGAAATAGGCCAAAATTGTATAAAAGACGTTTTATCGGAAATGAAGAACAGTAGATCAACTAATTTTTACGCGCTCTCAGTTGAAGTGCTGAAAAGAAATATTAACCCCACCATCTCTCCGTTGACGAAGCTTATAAACAGATGCCTGACTTCTGGCGAATTTCCAAAGTGCTTGAAAATCTCCAAGGTTATTCCGATTCATAAAAAAGGGAATACAAATGATCTCGATAATTACCGTCGAATTTTACTCGTGCCAATATTCTCAAAAATCCAAGAGAGAGTTATATCAGATCAGATAATAACTTTTTTCGAAGATGACGCCTGTCAGTTTGGTTTTAGGAAAGGCAGAAACACGACGGACGCGATACTCCAAGTGATTAAAGGCGTTACAAATTGCTTCGAAGATAAAAAAATTCTACCAGGCAACGTTTATTGATGTGACGAAGGCCTTCGACTGCGTCCCCATCAATACGCTTGTGTACAAATTGGAAAAATATGGTTTTGATCAAGAGGCACGGAACCTGATCTACTCATTCTTGAATGATAGATCTCAGGTGGTGATCACCGATAGTGCTTCCTCCTCTGTTAGACCGTTGAGGACAGGTGTGGCACAGGGTTCGACACTGGGACCAATGCTTTTTATTATTGACATTAACGATTTTCCTGACTTCATGGCCAATGCTGAGTCTATTATGTTTGTTGACGACACCACCCTAATGGCTGAATCATCTGACATGGCATCCTTGACGGACATGGCGGTGACCTCTTTGTCGAGGGCCACCGAATGGTTTCTGTCCAATGGGTTATCCATCAACGAACGAAAGACTGGGAATCTCATCTTCAGCTTGAAAAGTCCCAATGACCGATCCGAAAAGAACACCCCTATCAGATATTTGGGTGTATTCCTCGACGCGTCACTCGCATGGACGGACCATGTCGACCAACTGGCTACCAAACTGAGCAGCAATATATTTGCGCTGAGAGTCCTTTCATGCTCCTTGTCCACGGCGGTGTTGAGGTCTGCGTACTTTGCTCTGGTAGAGTCGCATTTGAGATACGGTGTGCTGGTGTGGGGTGGCTGCGCTCATGCTGGAGCAATATTTGGAGTACAAAGACGGGCAGTCAGAGTTTTGGGCGGACTGGGGTATCGCGACTGCTGTAGGCACGTCTTCAAGGATCTCCGATTGCTCACATTTCCTTCATTGTACATTCTCGAGTGCCTAGTATATGTTCATGCACATCTGGAGAACTTTACAACACAGTCCGAGATTCACAATTATGACACCAGAAATAAACTAGCCATTAGAAAGGACTTTGTGAGACTCAAAAAGTCCCAGCGATTTCCTGACTTCAGTGCGGCCACTCTATACAACAAACTTCCAGTTGGGGTTAGGAGTCTGCCAACTAAAAAATTCAAGAAACAAGTATTCAACTTTCTGTTATCTAAGATCTTTTATTCAGTAGAAGAGTACACAAGCATGACAGTTTGCGAAACCCACTTTATGTAGATTTAATGGTCTATAATACAACAAGATCTCTACCAGTCGATGCTCTGACACATTTTAATTGCTTTATGAAACTTTGAAAATTTCTGTTTATAGACATGTATTAAAAGGTGTCATTTATAGGATGTCTCACAGTTTTGAATATGTATACCTGTATGCTGTGTCTGTTTCTGTTGTTAGGTTGTATTATGTTATTATATTATATCATTTTATTATATTATCATGTTATAATTGGTGATACCAGTTATCTTGCTGATTTTGACTTGTGAAAGCAATTGTATTTGTTGCAATTCATCAATAAATGTCTCTCTCTCTCCCTTCCACCACGACCGTTTTCGCTTGATATTGTCGTATGTGATCCATTTTTCGGTCGCCAATCACCATCCACTTCAAGAATGGGTCGAGTTCGTTCCGTTTCAGCAGCAGGTTTTTTTGCGTCAAATCATGCGGCACCATAACATCAAGCTTTCTTTTCATCCAACCTTCTGCAGATGGTTTAAAATGGTTTGGTGACTAACTCCCATCTCCTGGGCGATGTCACGAGATGCCACATGTTTTCGCCAGCTCTGAATCGTCAAAACCATTCCTCCGCGGTTCGAACTGATAGAGTTCCATCCCCCAAAACACCATTAATCTCACGGAACGTTTCTCTAGCGGATTTGCCTCTGACGAAGGAAAATTTTAAAATAGCGCGAATTTCGGCGTCAGTGAATTCTATGTTTACACGTCTATAACTGTTGAAAGCAATATCCAAACCAGAGATATAGAGTGGGGAGAATACGCTTCGACCACTGCGCATCTAAAATTGGTGGCTAAATTCTTATGTCAAATTTCGACCATTTTTATACTTTCGTAGTCAGCTGTTCCAGGTTGACATACTTGTCAGGTTGTAGAAATTGCTCGAATTTTACATTGTGCTGATAGATACTTTGATGCTTCCAACATGTCTTGTATTGTTAAAACGTATAAAAACTATAAAACAAAGAAGGTCGAGGGAATATCATTTTATACGTAAGTTTTTATTGAATCATACTGATCATACCACATGGCATTGTTCATCTTCTCAGTAGCGTGTTGTTTTCTTTCCTCATTAATATGATTTTTTTTAGTTTCCCAAAATCAGTTGATATGAGGACAGTTTGGACTGATATTCTGAGTATAGATTTTGAAGCTATAGATTTATCTAAGGAATTGATATGCTCTATACATTTCATTTTCATTTTAATTCTATATCAACTATCCCTCAGATACACTACTTTCTACGCCAATGAACCGAAAGTATAAAAATGGCGGACGAAAAATTAGCCACTTCGCGCATCTCGAAGATCGTTCTCCCCACTCTATATCTGTGATCCAAACTAATCATGCATAGCGTCGTTTTATAGGTTATGTCAAGACCTTTGAAATTATGTATAGTCTTACCAGTTACGAGCTCTGTAGCGCTTTGTACATAGCCGCGAAATTCAAAAGACAAAAAGGCTGAAGGGAGATATTTGGCAACCTATTATAACAGGAAATGAACTGTGTCTCTTTCTGTTCCAAAAATATTTCGGTATGAAAATATTGATAGCAATTTTTTTACTTCAGGCAATAAATCATAAAATGAGCTACTTCTAACAGTTCATTTGAAGAGTCCCTAGCCTACCATAGTAAAACACAATATTTTGGGCAGAATTTTCGTATTGAACATAATTCCCCTCATGGGGATACATTGATCAAAGTATGCTTTTCGATGCCATTTTTTTAATACTTCCTTAATTTCAAAATAGGCCTCAGTTTCGGCGATCACATCTTCATTGCAAAAAAATTTCTCCTGCGAGAGCATTCTTTCCAGATTTGGGAATAGCTGCTCAACAATTGATAGGGATCACCTACTTTTTCTAAATTCATTTCTGAAATATTCACTCCCGCACGAGCTCGTCCCAAGCATTCTACCCTACGAGGCATACTTTCAATCAAATGATTTATAAAATTTTGGGGAAAATTCGTCCAAATATCCCGTAAAGCGTTAGAAAGGTCCTCCAGGTTATTGATCGGTTGTTCTAAGGTTGACAATTGTCTAGACATCCCAGACCAGACATGTTCGATGCAATTCATGTCTGGAGAGCGAGCTGGCCAGTCCATCCTATCAATAGCATGAGTTTCTAGTGCTTCATTAACCAGACGACTACGGTGTGGACGGGCATTATCGTCAATTTAAATGAAATTCTCGCCCAAGGCAGCCGCAAACGGAACAATTATGGGTTCAATATCTCTGGCTGGTCATTGTGGTGTTCTGCAGAACAACCAACTCTGTGCGTTGGTTCAAACAAATGCCTCCCCATACACATAAGGAACCTCCGCCAAAAGCTGTTGTGGGTACCATAAACTGTTCTGCATACCTTCGACCTCTTTCCCTCCAAGCAAGAATAAGTCCATGGAGTTGACCAAACGAAATCTAGACTCATCCGTAAATAAACATCGGCTCCAATCTTCAACTGTCCAATTGCGGAGCTCCTCAGTCCATTGCCGTCGATGAACCCGGTGTTCCCTATTCAAACGGGGATGTTGTACCCTCCTACGTGCTCTCAAACCACGAACATGTAGTCGTCGTCTTACAGTCTGATTCGAAATTAGAACTCCTGTTGCAACTCTCAGTGATCTATTGAGCCACGACGCCGGTTAAGTGGGATTTCTCCTAGCATTGAGGATCAAAAGACGATCTTGGGCAGCTGTTGTACTGTGCTGCCGACCTCCCCCATGAACATATGCTACTGAGTCGTTTTGGATGAACCTATTCCAAGCCCGACTCACGACACTATGCGAAACATTCACCGCCGGTACACTTCTCGCTGGGACAAACCTTCCTGTATCCACCGTATGATTTGGTCCAGTTGCACAGGAGCCAAACGTCTTATCGGCATGACTGATAAGCTGATATTGTTCACATTTCTTCAATTATTGTCACCTTATGTGTTTGAACGAGAGAAAAAACAGATTTAATAACAAATACCACATTGCTTTTAACTCCACCTGTAACAGCCTACAGATAATAATCGATTTTGTGAACAAGAGCCGATGAAGTGAGGAAAAATTTGGTATTATCAACTCAAAACATCTTAATTTTTCCTTAGAGAACATATAATGTTTAGATATTCACGAGATAACTTGGAAAAAATACAAATGAAGAGAAGTTCATAAGTGATCCCTAGCAATTGTTGATCAGTGTAGTCGTTGAATCCAGATTTGAATAATATGGTGGATGAGGAAGCCACTCGAAATCCAATTCAAGGATTTTCGACAATTTTTTCACCGCTTTTTGACAAGATGCAATATTTAGGTGTCTCAGGGCATTGTTTCTCATCAAGGCTTCCGTTTTTAGGTGATTTCGTTCTTCAAACGGTTCGATAGCGCTATGTAATAGTCACTGTTGTAGATTGTCCTTCGTTTTTCATAGTAGTCCATGAAATAAATTTCGTGCGCTTTCCTTGCTTTGGCGCGGCTTCATCATGGGCAGTCCACGTAGATGGCTGTTGATCCGACTTCGAAGAGAAATGATGGAATCAAGTTCCATCTACTGTAACATATCCACGCAAAATTTGAGAATTATCACGCTTGGTCCTCTTCAAACACTGCTCCGAATATTCAACTCGTCGTAGTTTTCAGTCAAAAGTGAGATTCATTTCGGAATACTTAGTACACCAATCCTTTCTGTTTGATTTTCCAGAGGCAGTGTTCGGAAAGTTGACATCAAGCCAAGTTTTGGGCTTCATCTGTGTGTTTTCCCTTCAAATTTAATATCTTTTCATAACGCGAATTTAGTTTTTCTTAAATCTCCTTCAAATAAACAAAATTTGCTTTAATCAAAATGCTATAATTCACAAACTAATGTTTCCACAGGTGTCAATTTTTTTTTTGAGTGTTGAGGCTAACTAAAAAACCTATGGATTTGATTATAGTGTAGTCATCTATGTATCATGCTAGGAACTTTTCAAGTGACCTAGTAACTCACAAATACATAACTTCTTGGTTCATCAAATCAAATGAAGGGTGTCTCAGTGAGAACTTGAATTCTGAGAATTGAAAAAATATATTTATTTAATAATTTTTTATTCTATATATACAGGGTGAGTCTTTGACCACTGCGTTAATTTTAACCATAGGTTCTTGAGATCAAAAGAAACACTTTTTCCATTACGGTTTTTCTATATTCAACTGCGTTGAAAAGTTATAAGCATTTTAAGTTTTCACATTGGGCAAATACCCCTCTGTAGTCCAGTATAGTTTGAATGAAAAATACCTTCCACAGCATCCACTATTTAATCTGAATTGTTTAAAAACATTATTTTCCCTATAAGAAAAGATTCACTCACTCATGTTTCATCCAATGAGGTCCATATCCAGAAGGAAGATACAAAATACTAATTTTCTGCTAAAAAAAATTCAACACTATAAACATAGATTTTTGTTGTTCTACTATATTTTCTTTCTACTTCAAGATTATAAACCATGCCTTTCTAGTGAGAAATTCCAAAAAAACCTCAGAATTATTGGGTGTTATCATCATACATTTATAATTTTCTTCTTAAAATTTCCAAATCATGAAAACCATCATTTCTATGAAAACTTCCAAGGCAAGAGGTTGTCACTGTGCTTTTTTTTCACTCAAAGCCAGAAAAAATCATCTATGATTTTCCAAACACTGATATTTCTGAAGTTTCTTCTCCTTGACAGAGACCAGTGAACAGGTCCATGAGGTCTCTTGATATACTGTTAAAAATATGAAAATCATTTTCGAAATCTTCAACAACAATGAATGATGTCACTACGAATAATCATTTCAAAGTGATGTTACTTTGCTTGATGATTATTTTCTGTACTGAATTCCAATAACAATTCACCTGGATAGATTACAAGTATTTCCAGATTTAGGTGTGCAATTATACTTTCTTGAAGAAATACCTAAATTTGATTTTGAAAAATCAACTAGGTGTTCTTTAATAAAAAATTTTTTGTTAAATCATTAATATTAATCTATTCTGTTTAGACTATAATTACTGATTACTGATTTTTATAATCAGAGTATCTGATTCAATTACGTAAACAAGAACATAAATATTGAATAATGGTTATTCATAGATTATGTCAAATTTTAATACCTTACCATAGAATATTAATTTATTACCGAACCCCAGGAGCGAAAAAATTAATATTTGCAATGTTTTTTTGAATGAAAGATAATATCTGTAACTATTATTGATCTTTAGTTATAATTTTCCTCAGAATAATTAGAGTGAATTATTATCACATTAAAATATTATAACGTCTCTGTGGTGGGTAGTTCCAAATAAAAAAGTGCTCTGTGGTTCCTTGTTGTTTTGAATCTGTTTGAAACTGTCAACAGTTATTTGTAGCTTTCTTTCAGAAAAATGTGGAAAATATTGGAAGGATAATATCGATAGTTTTAAATTATTCAATTCAGTATGAAATGATTATGGTCAGAAAATGCATTCTATTCTAATCTTTCTTGTTTATGAGCTTATAGCTTCCAGTTTCAATATTGATTGAATTTTAATTAACCATGCATCATAACAAACATTCAGAAATATTAAAACTAGGTCAAATTCTATTATCTCCTAAGTTTGTGAACAAGGTTGAATCGGTGTATGAAATAAAGATAATAAAGGTATAAAACAAATCTAGGAGACTGGGTTCGAAGTTTTTAAAACTCATATGAGCTCAATTTGCAGCATTCCTATGTTAGAATAGATATAATTTGATGAACCCTGAAAGTCTGAAGCTATAAAAAACCAGCTCTTCATAAAGACAAGTCTTCAATTCAACAGGTCCTGACAGAAAATACTTTACCTATTTCAACGGTCAAAATATACCGAAGAGTGATGGAAAACTTTTTCTCTATATATTATGGAATATTATTCTGGATTAAATATTAAACAAGGTCGTAGACATCATTAGCAATGAATACAGCAAATGGCAATTCAGATTTTGTGGTGAATGTAAGACAAAAATTGTTCAGTGATTAATTTCATCTATAGTGTTTAGTGGTGGAACCATAGACTGGAGAGATTTCCCCAACCTTTTGTAGAAATATTTAATAAAGACATAAAATATGGCAACATTGAACAAATCTGATTATTGAATCATTTCAGCACAGAGTTGGATTTGGGAAAATGAGAAAATTTGGACAAAATTATATCGATTCAATTCCTTTCAACTTCAAATATCTCAAGAATGGTGCAATTTAGGAGAAAAGATGAGGAATTATTTTAGATGCAAAAAAGACTAATGATTCCAGGAAGTACGAGATACGGACCTTAAGTTCAAGCGATATTTGTTTTTCATGCAATTTAACCAATCTGTAGAGTAGTAGTGAGAAACTCACAAGAAGTGGAATAAATCTATTGATGCCAAAATATGCACGAGTATTATCAAAAACCTTCTACAAGAGATCATTTCAATTGATATTGTCGTTTGAATATTACAGGTGAAAATGCAATTTTTTTATGAAATTTCAACACCCTATATCTTTTGAGCGGGACCAAATTTGGAAAAATGTTATAGGAAGAAAATGTTTCTTTTGACGTCAAGAATCTATGGATAAAATTAACGCAGTGGTCAAAGACTCACCCTGTATATGGAGGTAGAGAGTATATTTACTTATGAAATAAAATATCGGTTAAATGACCACCGTTGCTCTGTGGACAAGTGTGCAGCCTCTTTTGGATGGACTTTTACAGTGAGGGCTTGTTAAATCGATGAATTTGATTCGAAATTTTTTTTTTTGAGTTTCCTCAAATGTCTCAGGTTGATCTAACTTTTCGAGAAACCTCGGAGTAATTAAACGGAATTGTTTTAAATGAGATGTGGTTTCAACAGGGCACCCATCACAAACCAAGTTTTTAGGTCGAATAATTTCTCGTTTCGGAGACCAAAACTGACCGCAAGGCATGTTCTTGAATGGCATGTGAATGTTCATCTCCCCAGATAGGAGAATTCTGTTTGTTAACGTAGCTGTTGTGGATTAAATGCACCTAATCAATGAAGATGATTTTATACACGAAGAGAAATATTTTTGAGTGCGTAAAAGCCGGCACACGGTAAAGTTAATTACTAAGGCGCGAGCTCTTTCAAGATTTCAGTACCTCATTGTGCTAACGAGTTGCAGTACCCCACAGTTTCAGTTGAGATCTTGATTCTCTGGGATATCCTACGTCAATCATAGCTAGTTCTCACCATTGAAACGACAATTCTTCGGGATTATCGTTCCTTTCATTAAAGATGAATTGCTTGTAACATTCATCGTCAGTTTATGTGTGTGAAGGTGGCCCAGCACTTTTTGATTTTCGGAAAAAAATTTGTTGCGCTTTTCGAATTTTGTTCTTTGAATAAAGATTGAGTTTAAACGACTGGAATGAATTGTGCTACAAACCTACTCAGTTGTGCTGTTCGGAATTTTGGGACAACTCTTCTAATTTCCCGGAAAATGGAGAATTGAAAAACTTTTATTTTTTTTTCGCAAATGAGTGTGAACATTTCTGCAGAGTTGTATGTGTTTTTTCATCTAATACCTCACATTTTCCGGAAAATTCCCAAATTTAAAAGAATGTCTTGAAAATTCGATCAGTACTTCCAGTAGGCGTGTATAGCACAATTTATTTCAGTCGTTCAATATAAATTTTTCTGAAAGTGCTGCGCTGGCCCATTTATTAATTTCATGAATAATTTAGAAAATTACATGGAATAGAAATAATTAGAACATAAATCTTCACAAACACAGTACGATTCAGCAAATCAAGAAATGCTGGACCAACTTTAAACACATCGTCCTTTTGCAGTTGTGCAGCGATTCATGTCACGGGAACATGTTCCTTTTAATAGAGAGTTCTCGATATCAACAAAGATTTTTCCAAGCTATAACGCACCATTTTCGTAAATGTCTATGTGCTCATTTAACAAACAACAAATATGGCTGACTCAACTATCGATCGATATTAGAAAATGGAAGGCAATTCGAAATTCAAGCTCTTGCTGGAATACCCTCTATAAAATTTAAATTCGGTAACTTAAAACAAGGATATCAGCAAAATTTTAAGAAACATTTTTCAGCACTCACCCTTATTCCGACAAATTGCTCGTGTAGGATAACCCACGAGAGCAAATAGACGAAGGAAACATTTGTAGCGAAAAGAGCCATCACATCAGTGGCTAGCAGTATCCGGAGAGATAATATATACATGTAGTGTGTTCCGACCCAAAGGAAACAGAAAAAAATGCACCTAATCATGAAACGACCTGAAATATAAAACACGAATTAATAATCTAAAAGTGACTTGAAAATTTCCTAAATTTATTTATTATCGTATTGTAAGGGGTCGTGGACATCGATTATAGAACAGAAGGTTGAGAAATTATTGTCACCCTGTTTTAGAAATATTGAAAATTACTTGTAGGTAAGTCATGTGCTATCCACAATCACAAAGTATACGACAAAGGAACTAGCTGTTTTGAATTTAATACCTCTAATTGACATCTTAAACATACAGAGTGGGCTAGCTAGAGAAGTCATCAATTTTTTTCAGATTCTTCGCACCTGGCGGTATCCGAAAATACCCGATTTTCTGTTATAACTTTTTCTTTGAATAATTTCAATTCTACCAGCGAGATTTCAAAATTCATATCTTTTCTTCGCAGTATGTATTTTGCAGTCCTTTTTCTGGACACGTTTGTTTTGTATATCAGTTCAATAAAAAAAAGTAACTCCGCTTATTGAAATTACATAAAGTTACCCAAAAACGTCGAAAATTGGAACTTTAGATTAAATAGTGTCTATATTGATCGGTCAGACCCCTTATCACTGCGAATGTAAACAAACGCATTTTAAAATAGAGGGTGTCTCAAGTTCGAGTGCCTATTAGACGTTTCTGGAGAACTGAACATATTTGAAATCTGAACATTGAGATTATGATATTGTTCGAAGTTCTCTAGAGAGCTAAATATTTTCGAAGCCCAAAAACTGCCGGTTATACAGGGAATGAAAATAAATTCGACGAAAAAAATTTTTTCCAAGTTTTCCATTCCTGGTATGATCGAGTATTCGATAGTGACCACATAAAAACCGTGTTAACTCTACTTTGACCAATGTTGACTTTCCCCCTTGTTTGGTCGAGAAACATATTTTGGCTCTCAATGCATCGACTTCGCCTAGTGGTGATGGAATTCCATCTAAACTTCTCAAGAGTTATGCTCACTCTGTCTTTTCCCCTATCAAGAATATTCTCCAGATCCTTTGGGACATTCTTGCTTCCAACATCTTGGCGTACTGCCTTAGTTACTCCCATTTTCAAGAAGGGAAACAAGTTGGACCCATTGAATTATTGTCCGATTAGTCTGGTTCCTATCGTCGCCAGAGTTTGTGAAAGAATTATACTTGACAGCACTTTGAATTTTGCCTCGGAAAATAACATCATCCCCCAATGCCAACATGGTTTTCTTCCCGGTCGTTCAGTTATAACCAACCTGCTGGAGTGCGTCAATGATTGGTCTAGATCTCTAGACATGAAGGTTTCTGTAGACATAGTTTATTTGGATTTTTCGCGTGCCTTCGACCGGGTTCCTAATCGGCGTCTCTTGCATGTGCTCGAGCATTTAGGTTTTCGTGGTTGCCTTCTTTCTTGGATCGCGGCATTTCTGTCTGGGCGCTCATTCCAGGTCAGGGTGGGCAGTTCCTTTTCATCATCTAAGCCTGTTACCAGTTGTGTACCCCAGGACTCGGTGCTGGGACCACTTCTTTTCCTTCTATATATAGCTGACCTGCCCACCTGTATTACATCTAACTGCTTCCAGTTTGCGGACGACACAAAGGTATACGGAATTCCCAGGGATGAAATGTTGCAGCGAGACTTGCTGTCAATAGCACGTTGGTGCGAGGACTGCCAGCTGCCTTTAAATTTGGAAAAGTGTGCGGTTCTACATATGGGTACCAATAATCCCCATCTCCCTTACATGGTTTGTGGTCGACAGCTCTCCTCTGTCAGAAGTCACTCTGATCTGGGGGTTATTATAACCGAGAATCTCACATGGTCTGAGCACATAACATCGGTGGTAAATAGGGCGCGAAGGTCCCTCTTTCTTGCCCGGAAGACTTTCGATAGGTGCTATCCGGCCGCGTGCAGTGCTCTTTATAAGTCATACATTCGACTCATTCTGGAGTTCGCCGGGCCGGTTTGGAGTTCAGTGTTGCGCCGAGACTGTGATATCCTGGAGAAATTCCAGAGGAGGGTTACGCGCGTGCCGTATGGTGTGGTCCGTCCCAGCTACGGGACGAGGCTGTCGATTATGGGCCTGGAGTCATTCGCTGCCCGTCGGACGCGCGGTGATCTAATTGTCGCTTACCGGTGCCTCCGTGGTGTTTTCGAGGTGGACTTGCGTGACCTGTTCGTGCTCAATCGGGACTAGAGATTGCGTGGGCACTCGCTGAAGCTGAAGAAGGAGAAATTTTCTTCGTTCCACAGGCAGCATTTCCTTCCCAACCGTGTGTTCGACATTTGGAACAGTTTGCCCGAGTGTTGTCAGTTCCGGTTCGGTGAACAATTTCGAGAACTCTTACGACCGATGGCTGGAGATGCAATAGTGCTGTCTCTCTTAGTACTTATTTATTCAGTATTTTTAATTTTATAGGTGTTTTTTTTAGTAGAAAACAGTACTTATGTTTTTTTTTTCGAACGCTCAAATTTTGTAATTTTTTTTTAGTGAGTTTATAGGCTTTGCCTCAACTCTGTAATCATTGTAATAATAATTTCTGTTAAAACCATTGTATTATATCTAAAAGAAACTGGAAAAGAAGTCAAATATGTTCAGTCAGTAATATGATCATTATTCTTATTTTAAATATCCTGAGCGTAAACCGTTTTTACAACATCGAAGAGGAAGGATGTGAAAAGGTCATGCATCTTTTGGATTTCAAAAATATCATCACAGGGTGTTTCAAATTTCGTGTTGAAAATTGTGATCTTAAATTGTCCATAACTTCTGTTTTTCAAGTTAGAACCCTATTTTTTTATAATTTTGTTGGATTCTGCGGTCAAAAATAATGATAGTTTTCCCAAATGATTATGAGTTATTTGAGATTTTCTGGATTTATGTAGTATGTAGAGTCAAATTCTTCGAATTTGATTCATAAGGGTATTCTGTGAGCATAGAAGATAAATCGTCTCATTTATAATTCACAAGTGTCAGACAAGTCTTATTGTTAGTCGTTATGAAATTTTTTGATTTCACAAAATGAATAGTTGCTATTCTAAAAATGAGATTTTGGATTTATTTCTTATATTGTATTTTTTCAATTGTATACGTAATACACATTCAAATGCACTTAATGATATTGTTTATTTCAAATCCATGGTGGATGACACAAAATGTTGAGAATCCAATGAGAAGTTTCCCAATTTTTTTTTTATAATTTCTGAAAAGTGGTTTCAAACTTTCCAAATTTTGGAATGTAAGAGCCCCTAAAGAATACAAATAAAGGGCAGTTGATGTAATTAGTATTTTGACTTATTTCGAAACGAATGAGAATTCATCTCTTCAATAGGAAACACATTAAATAGATTCGCTACTTCAGTACACCCAAATATGTTTATAAATAAATTATTACAATAAAAATGAAAATACGTTTCAAAACTCAAATCATCAGAATAAATGATCAGGTAAGAGTTTCAATATGGAAACCATTTTGTTCCACACACTTTCGAATACGTCTTGAAACACCTCGTTTAGTCACTAGATCAATTTCCTTCCCCTTTAGTGAGTGGAAAGCATCCTCCATACGCCGTATCAAATCTTCTTTGCTTTCAATAGGAGATTCAGAGACTATGTTTTTTATTCTACCCCATAGATAAAAATCTAAGGGAGTAACATCGGGAGATCGTGGGGGCCAAAACACTGAAGAACGGCGTCCGATCCACCGATTACCAAACATTGCATTCAGTTCTTCAGACACCTCGTGCGAACTATGTGCCGGAGCCCCGTCCAATTGATAATATGCGGTAGTCGACATCCTCAACGGCAGTTCATCCAAAAATTCAGAAACAAAATTTTTCTGTATTTAAATTTTCTTCATAAATGTAGTACCGCACTTTATTGTTCATCAAAAGAGCAAACACATTAAAACTAAATTTGTTCTGGGGGTTTCTTTGTCTATTTTCATGAGGATTTTCACTTCTCCAAATGTGGCAATTCTTTCTATTGAATAGTCTTTCATTATTGAATTTTGCATCGTCTGTCCAAATAATCTTTTTCAAAAAATTTTCATCATTTTCAAGTTTTTCTAATATTCCTCTACAAAAATTTAACCTTTTTATGTAGTCGCCTGGTTCTAATGCATGAACTTTCTCATATTTGTAGTCATGCATGTTGTGTTTTTTCAAAATTCGGTGCACTGAATTTCTGTCTAAATCGATTTCATGAGCTGCACTTCGAATAGATGCATTTTCATTCGCTTCGAAATAAGTCAAAACACTAATTTCATTTTCCTCATCATCAACTACCCTTCTTTTGTATTCTTCAGGGGCTTTTACACATCCAAAACTTAGAAAATTTGAAACATATTTTCTAAAGATCTTCTCCGTCATGGAAGGTAAATGGGGATACTTCTCGTTGAAGGCCCGGCAGGTTCTACTAATTATTCTGTCACATTCACCATGTATATAAAATAGATCCAGAATTTCGTAATTAGAATAACGGTTCATTTTGTTAAATCGAGAAATGAAAATAACGAATAACAATAACACCTGACACTTGTGAATTATTAACAGATAATTTATCTTCTATGGGTATAGAGTGTTCCCATAGTTTCGAAAGAATATTCATTGAATTTTTTTAGATGCAATCAATTTGACTCTACGTACACCATAAATCCAGAAAACCTCGAATAACTCAGAAATTATTGAATTTAAGAGCATAATCATGTGAGAAAAGTATCATTATTTTTGACCGCAGCATCCAACACAATTATAAAGAAATTTAAAAAGCACTGACGTGAGGTCAGATTGCTTTGGCGCTCTTGTTGAGCTACTCGCGAGTAAATATTCAAACCATGTCACGGTTTCAAAATTCCCGCTCTAGTTAGTACCAGCAGACCGAACTGGTGGCGTTAGTTGCAGTAGTTTACCAGCTTATCTCGTACGTTTCAGTGGACGGTTGTCGGTGGTCCTGTTCTGTGCATGTGACGTAGGTTGTCAATTACGTCGTTCGTCCGGCATATATTTGGTTGAAATATCCTGGAATAATTAATCGCAATTTTGCGGATCTGAATAGGATTTTAACTGAAGCCCTGAGAGAAATCTTATCATGTTGGTTTGGTTTGTTCGTTGGTGAGATTTTTGCGCTTTAGCGGAGTGGCGTATTTGTTTGGAAAAACGACGTGGGATTGGTGAGTTAACCTATGTTTGTCACGAGGTATTTTAGATTTTTGTTCGTATTTTTAGCATCATTCTGCTTCGAATTGGGAATTATTATTGTACCGTTGCGAGGTACCGCAGATTCTGAACTGTCTTTGAAGTCTTCGAGCTGTTTGTCTAGGCTGATTTTGAATTACCGTCGAACTGCCGTGGGAGCTGTCTTTGGGGACCTCCACCAGATTTTGTCATCTAAGATACCACACCTGTCGTCTACCCAGGGCGCATTACTGTGAGAAATTTGTACTACGTTGGCCCAGGAATATATTTGAGCCCAGTTTCCATCTACGAGACTGTGAGAATAATATCCTTTTGTACTTCAGTCAAGCCACGACCTAGACTGTTAAAGAAGGTTAGTCTGTAGAATTTAGTTAAGATTAATTAGTATCAAAGAGGCCCAATTCAGTGAATAATGTTTAGTACATAAAACTCGACCTATGGAGAAGGTCGCTTAAATATAAGTAAAGAGCTATTTGTAACGATTACCATCGAGGCTCTAAGTATATACCTTGGAGTGATATTACTGTTTGTTTAGTAAGAGATAAAGCATTATATCGAATATTCGGGTTGTGAAGTAAGAACTAGTTAGTGATCTACCTTCTGTAAGATATATCCTCGTTTGAGGGACCTTGTGTATTTCATTTGGGCTCATTATATTATTAAATAATTGCTCTATATTCTTTCTACCAGCCACTACCTCCCGCTTGTGTGATCGGGCTCGTTTGGCATCCTGAGAGTGCGTTCGTTATTTTCTCTCTTTTGCGACCCTGAGATCTTTAGTGTACTTTCCTCTTTTTTTTCTTTGTATTATCATAAAAGAGAGTGGCGCTCCTTTATAAGTAGTCTCAGCTCTAGAGCTAGCCGAGGAGGTACTTTGTGCACTCTCTGGAGCCAAGTGGGTTTGGTGACAACCATAACAAATCTATAAGCACTCTGATCAGGTGAACAGTAGTCTTTTCCAGTACTATGAGACAATGTGATGCAAATATGAACGCCTAATGAATAAATAAACCTATATCTCAAATTAAAAATAACTACTCATAATTTTCCCCAAGTTTTGTTCGAAGCTGTAATTCCCTTCCCCTAAAAACTTACGTCAGTGCTTTTCTGAATTTTGACACCGAGATTGAATTCTATCTCTATGATTTCCCGTTATGAAAAATTTTGATTAACATTACGCCAACTGACACTGATTAATGAGCTCGACATTTGTCAATCGAATATCGATCTGTGTCGGCCATCCTTCAAAGAAAATCATCGGGACGTACGTCATTTCTCTTTTCTCTTGAGTAAATGAAAAAAATGATCATATCTTTAGATGGAAAAGAGCTACGACAATGAAATTTGGGGATAAGTAAGATATCGATCACCTCAATATATTCACGAATTTTTATTGAAATCCGAAAAATATCTCATGAGTGAGGATTAAAAATTTTTTTTTGGGAATTTTTAAAAAATTTTTTAGAGCGACGATTTCTGCGAAATTTTGCGAGCCGTTTTGTTGCAGCTTCTCTCAATAATATTTCAAGTATCAACTTGTTCGGAGGGATATTCTAGTAGTTATTGAGGAAACAAAATTTCAGATGCTCATAACTACTGAACCATCCGACGGATTTGGCCCAATAACGAACTTGACCGAGATATTTGGACAATTAACCTATTCTGAAAATATGAAGACTCTAGCTCATCTCTTTTGGATGCTAGAGAGGATACGGCCGGCCGGCCGGACAGACTCAACTTTCGCCACGGATTCTTCATCGGAGGGTCGAACCCAATCGATTGAGACCATTTTCGGCTCGATATTCCAAAATTACAGACATTCGGGCAAAATGATATTGATCGGGTGAACAAGAGCGCCAAAAATAGGGTTCAAATTTGAAAAACAGAAGTTATGGCCAATTTAAGATCACAATTTTCAACACAAAATTTGAAACACCCTGTGATGATATTTTTGAAATCCAAAAGATGCATGACCTTTTCACATCCTTCCTCTTCGATGTTGTAAAAACGATTTACGCTCAGGATATTTGAAATAAGAATAATGAACATATTTCTTTTAGATATTTTGAAAACTATTCGATTTAATACAATGGTTTTAACAGAAATGTATTCACTATTGAATACTCAATCATACCAGGAATGGAAAACTTGAAAAACAATTTTTTCGTCGAATTTATTTTCACTCCCTGTATAACCGGAAGTCTTCGGGCTTCGAAAATATTTTAGCTCTGTAGAGAACTTCGAACAATATCGTAATCCCAATTTTCAGATTTCAAATATGTTCAGTTCTCCAGAAACGTCTAATAGGCACTCGTACTTGAGACACCCTGTATAGTTTTCCGTTTCATCGAAATAATCAAAATAAAACAAATTTTGTGACTGTAAATATTTGTTATCCTCTGAAGCACTACTAAATATTGTCAAAGACCATTAATTCACCAGAAAAAAATGTTTCATTAGAAAACAATAATTCATGGCAAAAAAAAAAGAAATTTTCATCTCCTTCGCCGGAAGTTATTGGGAATCCAACAATAAGTACAACAAAAGAGATTTTCATTTCTGTCTGAGAAATCAAATAAAAATAATACATCCGAAACAATGTAAACAATTCCAAGACCTCCACCAATTTTTATACACGGTGTAACAAAACTTCAAATAAAAGGGAAATTAACATCAGTGATAGCTGACGAACAATTCTATACGACTTTATCAACGTCAAGGTAAACTCAGCGTTCCTATTGATGATATAAAAGAGAAAATGGGAAAATTAGGCCATAAAGTGAGAAAAATAATCAACATCAGAGATCGTACAACAAATCATTCACTCTCTCTATTTTATATCCCAGACAAAACAACAAAGATCAAGTTCAATAAAACCTCCTAGGAAAATCAAGAAATCATACAATGCACCAGATGTCAATAATACGGTACACAAAAGCAAAATTGTTCATTTATGTGCGTTAAATGCGACAAACAGCACGATCCAAGAACATGCTTCAAACCAAAAACAACACCTGCCACTTGTGCCTTTTGTGAAGGTAGTAACCCAGCAAACTACAGAAGTTGTCAAGTCTACTAACAACTCGTTTAAACCAAAAACCAAAGTGAAAGATAAACTAAATACATCTGAACCTACCTACCCCAAACCCGGGCTATAACCAGAACACCAAAGATGTCCCACGCTGAGGTAAGGAGAAGCCTCAACAGCCACAACAAGAACTACCTACCCAAGGTAAAAATACAAATTATTTAGAAACGATGATATCAACTTTCTTATCAGATCTCAAAACCATGGTGGTACAAATTATCAACCAAAATCTGATCATACTGAATCTACTAATATCTACTGTTGAAAATGGCTGAGTTTATACGTATAGCCACTTGAAACGCAAATGGGCTTCCGAATAACAAACATGAATTGAAAATAATCATGAACCTCAATGAAATTGATGTCATTCTGATATCAGCTACCCATTTCATCGACAAAACAGTGTTTCAGATCCCACTTACTCCACTGAATACCCAGACGGTACTGGTCACGGTGGCGCAGCTATTCTAATCCGGAGAAGCTTGAAACATGATCCACTACCGAAATATGTTACTCACGAAATACAAGCAACAAACATCAGAATGTACCCAGAATTATGGAGTTTCGATGTATCAGCAATGTACTTACCACCCAACCACAATATTTCCCCAAACCAATACGAATCATTTATTCAAAATTTTGAACAACGGTTTATAATAGGAGGTGATTGGAATGCGAAGCACTCTAATAACTCCCAAAGGTCGTAAGCTGATGGAAGTGATAACAAACAACAATTTTGTGGTATTTTCGCCCGGCTGACTGGCCTACTGGCCACCAGACAGAAACAAGTTTTCTGATATCTTGGAATTTTTCGTCACGAATGGCCACATACGGGCGGAATCTTATCCCTTTCATCTGACCATTCACCAGTCCTGCTAACCCCCACACAACGCGCAAATCGTATAAAATTAAATTGTCACTAACGACGGAAAAAACCAGTTGGGCTAAGTTCCAGCAAATTTTCAAAGGAGAAGCTTATATGAGTATAATTTTAGAAACGCCTGATGACATAGAAACAGCTGCAAACAACTTAACAAAAATGATAAAAAAATCAGCATCGGAAAGTACTCCTACACACTCAATGACAGGAGAAATTCAAAAGAAATTACCCCTTCAAATTCGGGAACTACTGGTAGAAAAATAGAGAGTGAGAGTGAAATGGCAGAGATTATGGAATCCGCTTGACAAGACAATACTGAATCAACTCACAAGAACGCTACGAAATGCACTGCAACTATTTGAAAATTCTCAATTGCAGTATATAGAGAATATAAATGAGCACAATACTTGGAAGGCTACGAAGAAGTTCAAGAGATCCACATTGAGGAAATCTCCGATTAAAAGGACCAATGGAGGACGGGCTGCCTCAGATGAAGAAAAATGCAATAAGTTTGCCAAAATTCTTGCATATGTTTTCACACTAAATAGGGTATAAGCGATGCAGAAGTTGAAACTTTTCTGGATGTTCCATGTCAGATGTCCTTACTCATTAAAACTTTCACACCAATAGCATAAACCAATGAGATAAGAAGTCTGAAAAACAAGAAGGCTCCTGGATAAGACCTCATCATGGCCGAAATTCTAAAAACATTACCCAAAAAAATGCTGTACTGCTCACCTCAATATTTAATAGAACGATGAGTATATCTTATTTCCACATCATACAGGGTGGCCATTTGAAAACGAAACAGACGAGATTACAGACGAAATAAACTTTTTCGATAGAAATGCTCGAACAGATCGATTTCTGTTTCGAGGAGGACAATTTAAGATGTACGTTACGGACGCATAGCGCTTCTACCCTTGCTACTACAATCCTCACCCCCAATTGTTGAATAGGGAAGATGGGGTGAGTGATACCTCAATTAAAAGGTATTTTTATACTGTACAGTAATTGACTTTTCATTTTATGCATTAGTTCTCGAAATATTCATGCGTTAGTTAATTTTATCACTTAAATTAATTTTTTGCGAATAATTGAGATTTCGTGCTTCCGAAACACCAAAATTTCCGTACTTGTATTTGAAATTACAAAACATCTACCACTGGGCAAATGAAGTCATACCGTACGTGTTAATGCCACTAGGGTCAGATGTTCGACTAGCTGTTTCATTCACTGAAATCATTCTCCAACGGTACGGTATCAGAACGATTTGAAGTATTGATCTAAGAAATAAGACTTTTCAAAGTGAAGTAAATAATTTATCAAAAACTCACATCAATTAATTAAATATTCAAATTGTTCACCATTAGCTTCCATACAATGAAATAAGTTTTGTTCGAAACGATGGCGCACATTTTGCAGCATTTCTGGAGTGATTTGACGACATTCGTTCACTATACGTCTTCTTAAATCTTCTATGGAATCGGGCTGTGTAGAGTAAATATTACTCTTCAAGTGGCCCCAAAGAAAGAAATCTAGTGGTGACAGAACTGGCTGGCCATTCAGTGGGACCCCTTCTTCCAATCCACCGATTTGGAAATCTTTGATCCAGATATTCTCGAACTGGTAAGGCGTAGTGTGGAGGAGCTCAATCCTGCTGAAACACAATCTGATCTTCCACATAATTTCCAGCATTGTTTCCAATAATTTCCGTCAAAATTGGATCAATGTGATTTTCCAATAAGTCCAAATACATATCTCCAGTAAGATTACCAGGTAAAAAGAACAGGCCGACAATGTTGTCACCAAATATTCCAGCCCAAACATTGAGTTTTTCTGGTTGTTGAGTATAAACTTCGTGGAACAATCTCGGATTAGCAACGGCCCAATAACGACAATTGTGTCGATTTAATGTGCCGTTTCGAAAGGACGAACACTCATCGGAGAAACAAACATTGTACAGATAATTGGGATTAGCAGTTACTCGTTCACTCATTGTATCACAAAATTCAACACGACGGTCAAAATCATCTTCGTTTAGTGCGTGTGAAAGATGGATATTGTAAGAATGGAATTTATGATGCTTCAAAATATTTGCAATTTGAGTTCGTGTAAAACCAGATTCATGTGCTAGCTGCCTCGTACTCGTCATTGGATTCAGAGCAATCTGTCCAAGAACAGCTACTTCAGCTGCTTCATTTCTTTCTATGTTTCATTTTTTATTAGCCACGGACCCGGTTTCTTGAAACTTTGACACTAATTCCAAAACATACTTCCTATTAACATGTTTATCTAAATGTTGTTGATTGAAGAATTCTGCGGTTCTATTCGTACATTGATTGTTTGCAAAGAAAAATGAAATTATTTCCACCCGCTCTGCATGTCGAACAATGAATTAGAACACATACAAGTCTCGATTCAAAACTAAGAATAATTCACATGTCAAAGAACCAGTAAGCCAACTTAATGATCTGTTCGTAATAAATGAAAAATTATCAATTCTCATTTCTTTGAAAAAGATATGAATTCAATAATCAACAAAATGAAAACATATCGAAGCCACTGAGAAAACACTTCATAATTTAGTCGGAAATCGTTTCACGAATTGGGACTGGAATATTTCTGTGGCATCATTAATGATTTGATTTTCTTACCTGGTAATCTGATAAGAGATATGTACGTATTTGGACTTTTTGGAGATTTCTATCGATCAAGTGTTACCGCATGTTATTGGAAATACTGCAAATTATATCGAAGATAATTTAGATTGAGTTTCAGCAAGATTGAGCTCCTTCGCAATACGCTTTGTTTGTTCGACATCTTGATTAAAGATTTCTATGTCAGTGGATTGGAGGAAGGAAGCCTCAGTCATGGTTGTTTTGAAGCTCAAAATGTCGATTTTTCACAAAAAAAACAAGTGCCATGAAAACACCACTTCATTTTCAAATACTTAGTTATGAATATTTCGAGTACAAATGCATAAAATGAAAAAACAATTACTGTGCTGAAATCAGTATAAAAATACCTTTGAATTGAGGTATCATCACCCCATCTTCCCTATTCAAATTTGGGGGTGAGGGTTGTAGAAGCAAGGGTTGAAGCGCTGTGCGTCCGTAACTTACATCTTAAGTTGTCCCCCTCGAAACAGAAGTCGACCTGTCTGAGCATTTCTATCGAAAAAATTTATTTCGTCTGTAATCTCGTCTGTTTCATTTTCAAATGGCCACCCTGTATAGAAGTATGCTGAGGTTATAATGATACTCAAACGTGGTAAACCAGAACAGAATGTGGAATCATATAGGCCCATAACTCTGCTGCCAATCCTGGGTAGACTGTTTGAGAAGTTGCTTCTCAAAAAGCTGAAGGATGACATAGATATGCACTACCTGGGACCAGACCACTAACTAGGTTTCCTAGACTCGACAATGCATAAGGTCCATTACATCGTGAACAACATTTCACCAAGCCTCGAAGAAGGAAAATTTTGCTCAACAGTGATTCTGAACTCATCGCTAGCATTAGACAAGGTTTGTCATAACGGGGTGCTATACAAACTCAAACAACTTCTTCCACAGCCATATTACATGTTTCTGAAGTCGTATCTAGCAGACCGTTATTTTGCCGTGAAGTATGAGGAAGCAATAATCACTCCTGCCAATGTCAAATCCGGAGTCCACAGGAAAGTATTTTGGAACCACTTTTATACATATATCATCTACACTTCGAACATACCAGAAAATCAAAACACCACCATCTTTTGCAGACAATATAGCTATACTTGCATCTGACGAAAACGCTAAAATAGCTTTCAAACAATTACAGAAACACCTGGATGACATTGGACAGTAGCATCAAAAATGGCGATTCAACATCAATGAGACTAAATCAGTTCAATTCACATTCACTACAAAAATAAGTATATGTCCCCCTGTCAAAATATTCGGAAGGGAAGTGCCAGTCGACACCAAGGATAAGTAGGTACCTTGACATACATTTAGACCACCGCCTCAATTGGAGACAATACATAAATGCCAAAAAGAATGAAATGAGTCTAAAATTTCGAAAAATGCATCGGCTTATAGGAAGGAAGTCCGAATTGAACCTTCAAAATTAATTGCTAATTCACAAAACGATCATCAAAACCAATATGGGCGAACGACATCCAATTCTGGGGTTGAGCTAAACCATCGAATATTCAAATGATCCAAAGAGTACAATCAAAAATACTACGTGCCAATGCACGTGATGACCTTTGTTACGTCTCCAACCATACAATCCATGAAGATTTAAGAGTCCCATATGTCAGTACAGAAATAGAAGACTGCTCGAGAAAATACCATCAGAAGCAAGGACATTCCAATCAACTGTCACAGTGTCCATTCAACTCACGAAGCTTGAAGATGACTTGGCCGAACGACCTAGCCGACTTATCATAACTAAGAGTCCATCAATGTGAAATACTTTGTATTACATACAACACATTTACTGAATACTTCAGGAAAGTAGATTGTAAATTTCAATAAACAAAATACAGAAAAAAAGTTTTTAGTAGCATATAATCAAACATTCAACTCAAATTCAAAACTAAAACTACAAAATAATTTCTGGTTAAGAACTCCGCATGCTTTTAACGACCTGAATCCTAGAAAAATATTGTACATAATCGGCCTATTTTAATGATTGTTTGGGCTATTACCATCATCTATTGTGGATGTAATGTTTTCCGACGTTTCAAATTTATTTTCAAAAAGTCAATATTGACAGAAGTCATGAAAGAAAATGAACGATGTTATATACTCATCTGTGATATGATGATCTTTTTAAGTTGGATCGAACTATCGACGTCCAAACTTCTGGTAGATCTATAGATGGAGCACTTATAGAATCAGGTGTTATTTTCATAAATGCTGCTTCTTTGATTTTTCTTCTTGCAAGTTTTTCTTCTTTGGATATTATTGATGCTTCATCCCACTTTATACGATGATTCTCATCTAAAGCATGTTGGGCCAACTTGGATTTGTCACTGTCTAGTACTCGTAGAAGCTTCTGATGTTCTTTTATTCGTACATTCAGAGGGCGTTTAGTTTCTCCGGTGTGAGATCTTCCGCACTCGCAAGGTAATTCATATATGCAGTTCTTTCCCTTTGTGTCTCATTATTTGGTTTAACTTTTGTAAGTTTAGCTCTGATAGTGTCTTGAGTTTTGAATGCAGTCGTTATGTTGTATCTATTTCCAATTCTTCTCATTTTCTCCGACAAACCTGATTCCATAAGTGCTCCATCTATAGATCTGCCAGAAGTTTGGACGCCGATAGTTCGATCCAACTTAAAAAGATCATCATATCACAGATGAGTATATAACATCGTTCATTTTCTTTCATGACTTCTGTCAATATTGACATTTTGAAAATTGATAATTTTCAAAAGGTTTCTTACTTTTCTCCTTGATAAAGATAGAAGATGTCTATCGAAACGTCGGAAATCATTACATCCACAATAGATGATGGTAATAGCCCAAACAATCATTCAACACGAGCTCCATCATCAACAATATCTCGTCATCGGCCTATTTTAGTTGTAATTGGCATTCGAAGGCGGATAGGCTTGAAATCGTTGATACGTAATGATTTTATAATTTTTTTATCATTGCTGTAGAAAGTTGAACTCTAATATTTGATTTAAAATTAAATTAAATTAATGAAATAATTTCGGTATCGCCACTAAAACTTAAAACATGATCAAACATCAGGATAAAGCGCCAGCTTGGGAAACTACTTCCTTGATGTCTAATTAAAAGCACAAATTAATGAAAATTGATCATTCAATGCAGTATATTTTCAAACCTTCTTCTTTCTTCATGAATGTAGAATCGACAAGGTCTAGAACAGATATGTTTTAATTGGGGGATGCTACTTAAATATTCATGTTTTATTCCTCTGTGACTTTTTGCTTCAATTCTTGTTCGCTGTTGATTTCAGTCGCGTACACCATCTCATTGTAAAATTTCCAAATTTCGGAATATGGGGTGCTCAGAAGGCTATCTAAAAGTTGATCCTCTCATATACGTGCCAAGACGTACCGTCAATGGAAAAAGATATCGTCTGACGAATTTCTTAGTTAAATCTAGGGAAAAATACGGAGCGTGTTCAAACATGAAGAGCAACGTGACTCTCCGACACATTTAGTGTCCTTCCGGTATCCACCGTGAAATCAAAATACGTCCGATACGCCGATATTTAAGGTTAATAAAGGTTCCGTCACGGAAAGGTTTGTATCGACCTTTATTCGCCTAGTGTAGGGCGTTAATGTCCAGTCAAATGACAAATTATGATTTTTGAACAATATAACGTGTCCTGTCACTAGGCGGCACGAGTAAGAGAGCATTTGAAGGCCACATGTCCCCAAAGATGAATTGGACATGCAGGACCTCAACCTCATCGATTTGTTGTGGGTATAAAAATAAGCATAAATATATTTGACTTCTTTCTTCAGGAGTAGTCTTCTATTAATAAACACAGAAGCTTCTCCATGTTGACCACAACGAACCTGAAAATAAAAGACAAAAGCAGAAAGAAGAACTGAATACAAATAATACGTATCATATTCGTTTGAAATATAAAACCCATTCCAAGAAAGAATTGGAAATATCATGAATAGCTATGAAACCATTCTGAAACATATAAATTGGACAATTATTGATGAGATGAGGTACTGTTTCTTCTGTATATTCACATTCACAACTTGCGCTTGGAACTGAGTGCCATCTGAATAGCATGCTATTGGTACGACCATGATCTGTTCTCAAACGGTTAAGAACAAGTGTACGCGAGGGAAAGTGGAAAGAAAAATGAAGCAAGAATATTCAAGTAGCTTCAGACAATGAAAAAATAGATTTTGAAGATGTTGCTGGTTGTTTAATCAAGTTGGATAAAGGATCTTTGAAAATGTACTGTAATAAATAATCATTAGTAATGTCGGCTTTTATTCGTTATCAAAAGACAGAGTTGGTGAAATTAATTTGCCAATAATTAACTTCATAGGGGTTTCAGAATAATTTACATTTTACACTCTTGGTAGGTTCCTGTTGAAAACAGAAAACGAATCAACTATGGTCAGTATTCGAACAGTTTTTAAGACATCAAATCTAATATAAAGGAATTGAAATGAGAAAGAGGTGTCATCTATGTTTTTGGTTGTTACTATAACATTCGAGTATTATTACGGTTCATAATAAATTAAATGAAAATTTTTTCTAACGAATGAACTCACCGAGAGTGAATCCCTTGTCCCTGAATTCCTTTATGCATTCAGAAAGAATGTCAGACATAGATTCACATCGTTTTGTGCTTACTCTGCTGATGAAGAAGAGAGGAAAGAAGAGCATGGTCCAATTTGTTATGAACCAAGTTGTGAAAAACGGTGCTTGGTAGGCTATGCCCTGAAATGACAATATCGATTTGAGGTTGATTCTATACTTCTATAGGAATGAATAGGTTATTTCACATTCTCTCTTTCGGGAAAATTCTGAATATTGCAGAAAAACCATTTGCATCAATTACACTGGTCAATAGGGGCCTTTTTGCCTTCATTATAAAATTGATTTCGATTGCTTCTATGCCAACAATTCACGAAACAATTGATGGTTTTATTAAATTTACTCTGACTTTATCTACCAGGTAACTGTCGTAATGAGGTGAAAAGTTAGGTTACATAATAACTCTACATGTATAGCTGGTTATGTGTTATCGGCTGGGTTTGCCTTCCAACAGCACTATTGACAAAAACAGAATGCCAGCCCAGAATCGTACAACATAAGTTGTGCAGGAGTAAACATTGAGTTCGTGTTGCTATTGGGAGGGTGCAACGGCAGACTAGTTTCAGCTTTGTTAGGAGCATGAGTACCGTAAAACCCTATCCCCTGACAGCAACTAATTCTAAAGAAGGAAATATTGAACCCCTGCAACCACCTCAAAGTATTATATAGACAGAGGGTGGTCATGTTTTTGGAATCTCCAAATCATCGGTTGTTGTTGGAGATACATTGTGATAGAAGTTTAGTCCACTGGGTGTCATCTCCATCTATACAGGGTGAACCACGACGAACTGCATCGATCGATATCTCAGAAACTGAATGCAGGAAAAATTTTAAATTTTGGGAACTTGCCAGATGTCTTGGGACCTATAAAGCTAAAATATTTTCATCTATTGGGCACTTCCGTTTATACCGGAAATAGACCCTAAGTCGCTTATTTTAAATGGGATACCTTATATATTATTACATTTTTGGATTCTACTTTACATTCTAGGCAGATTTCATGTATCATGTCCAATCCCTAAGTCTGAGCGTTTTTGACATATTCAGGTTTTTATGTCAAAAATTACGATTGCAAGCCCTAATTTAATTATCAATTGTTCCTATAAGGAATCCCTTTTTACTTACTTTGGGTTAGATGTCTTGTTGAAAAGGACCTACTTCAATAGATTTTGTATAATACTTAATAATAATTAATAATAATCATACAGAGTGTTCAAAAAAAAAATATCTAGAATGAAATTGAGGAAACTGACAAAACTCGATTTTTTCAAATGGAAACCCCCCATTTTTATCATTTTGTAGCATTAATTATCAAAAATGAAGGTAACTTTGTATGAGGTTATCTATACCTATATTTTTCTATGGCGGTTTTGCGTTTAATGTGTAAACAATTAGATCTAGGATAGCCACGTTTATATTTGACATTTCAAATCATCGTAATGACAGCCCGGTTAAATTATACAAACGAGGATTATTTAAACTTATTTATTATATATGGACAATGTGAAAAAGTTATTTCAAGAACCTGTGATACATTTGCTACCCGATATCCTCATAAACAAAAACCATCACCAAATACTGTTAAACGAATTATAGAAAACTTCAAGAATTTAGTATCCGTAAAGGCAAAAATGTACAAAAAGAAACCAGTTGTTGACAATGAAAATATTGAAATAGCAATTTTGGGATATTTTGAAGCATATCCAACAAAATCTTCAAGGCAAGTAGCATTAGAATCAGGATTATCTCAATCGTCAGTTCTAAGAATTTTACATAAACACAAATATCATCCCTATGCAATTTCATTAGTGCAGCATTTGAATGAAACTGATTTTCGAAGAAGAATGGAATTCTGTGAATTCATAATACTTCGTTCACAAGAAGATTTTTCTTTTTTGGGTAATATCATTTGGACCGACGTAGCCAAATTTACAAAGAATGGTGTTTTTAATCGACGTAATTGCCATCATTGGAGTGATAGAAATGTACACCCATTTAGGGAACACAATTTTCAAGAATCCTGGCAATTTAACGTTTATTGTGCAGTAAGAAATGACGGCATTGTTTGCTTACAATTTTATCAAGAGAACTTGACATCTAACCCACCGTAAGTAAAAAGGGCTTCCGTATAGGATTAATTGATAATTAAGTTAGGGCTTGCAATCGTAATTTTTGACATAAAAACCTGAATATGTCAAAAACTCTGAGACTTAGGGATAGGACATGATACATGAAATCTGCCTAGAATGTTAAGTATAATCCAAAAATGTAATAATATATAGGGTATCCCATTTAAAATAAGCACTTAGGGTCTATTTCCGGTATAACCGGAAGTGCCCAATATATGAAAATATTTTAGCTCTATAGGTCCCAAGACATCTGGCAAGTTCCCAAAATTTCAAATTTTTCCCACATTCAGTTTCTGAGATATCGATCGATGCAGTTCGTCGTGGTTCACCCTGTATAATGCACTGATGTAGCTACAGGGGTTCAATTTCACCTTCTTCAGAATTGGTTGCTGTCGGGGCATAGAACTATGCGGTACTGGTGATCCCACATAAGGGTGAAACTAATCCGCCGTTGCCCGCTCCCGATAGCATCACGTACTCAATGTTTACTCCTGCACAACTTGTGTTGTACGATTCTGAAATTTTGTTTTTAACCATGGTGCTGCTAAAAGACAAACCCAGCCGATAGCACACAACCAGCTATTTGTCATTAAAATGTGTTCACGAAAATGAGTATTTTAGAATCTTCGAATCATCGGTTGTTGTTGTAGATATATTGTGATAGAAGTTTTAGCGGTTGTCCACTAGGTGTCACCTCTATCTATATAATACCCTGAAGTGGCTACAGGGGTTCAATATTACATTCTTCAGTATTGGTTGCAGTCGGGGGAAAGGGCTATAAGGTACTGGTGATCCCAAATAAAGATGATACTTCTGCTGAATATACATTAAATGTATATTCACTTCCTAATTCGTTTACATTGAAAAATTCGTTATTTGATTTTGAGTTGGAAGTCATTAACTACGGTGGACCTGACACTCGTGCGTGTGAATGATGCGTAAATCCGACTACGCAACCTTTACGTTTTACGTTTGGGAATACGCTAATGCCAGCAGTTGTAATTTTGCTGAACGAATCAGCAAAAATTTCCAAAAGTAAAATTGAGGAAAAAGCCCAGAAAATCTCATTTTGTTAAATATTATGATCTTTTCAGAACAAAAAACGTGATCCTTCAATTCTTCAAGAAATTCGATCGAATGAAACAGAAAAATGACTCGATGGATTAATTAGGCTCTGTCTAATTCGCGGACCAAAAAAAATTATGAAAATTTTTCTTTTGGCTGGTACTTATGAGATTACTCAAAAATCACAGACACTGTGAAATATTGAAGCTTTTTTCCATAAACTAGATACTTGAGACTCCAATATCCTTTTTTTTCTATTTTTATTAGTTCATTTCACTCGAATAAATGTTGTCTGTGTTGAAAATCGTCAAAAAATTTGGATTCATTTTTGGATCCTTTAATTTTTTTCTTTAGTATGAATAAATTAAATGCTAAAATTTGAATATCAAACATTTCCAAAATGAATCAACAGAGTAAAATTCTCCATAAAATTTCTTTGAAGGATCCCATTATTAAGAACGTTTTGCACGCAACTGAAAGTTTTTAGAATATTTCGATGCTCCGGTTATTTTTCTAATAACTCACGTATCTTTGTTGTATAGAAGTCATATTGTATCCAGTTGTATCGTGAGGGACCAATATGGGATCGTCATCTGTATCTAGAATCGGCCTTCGCAAATAGAGATATTTTATGCAATGTGTGGCTCCAACCCAAGATGCGGTTACACAAACCGTTACCCATACTCCGAAATATATCTGGAACAAGAATAAAAATTTTATACAGACATCAACCTAAAAACGATTTCCAGATAAGCTGTGCTTTCTTCTATTTTGTACTGCCTTATGCATGCCTTCAACAATGAAACTTGTATTTGTAGTTTTTGATTATTTTTATTTTCAGCTCAAACTTCTGTAATTCAAAAATTGGATATTTAAGAGACAACAAATTACTTCTTCAAAATAAGTCTGCTTTCAGTAGTCATAAGATTTCTAATTTATTTTCATTTTCCATTATAAGGGATAAAGTACAGAAGGTCTCGGCCCATGAGTACAGAAGATTATTGCTCCTCAACTTTCTTTACGCTATTCTCTTCATAATACCCTACGTATGATATAAATGCATGTTCCCATGGCCAAGGGCTACCCGCTACTATATCGTTTAAGCCGAAATTGTGTGAACTATTACAAGGAATTATTATTTTTCAACCGAGATTATTTTTTTGTTTTCTTTGTTGAAATGCAAATTTTTGGATTCCTATAACTTATTACGATAAAGTTATTATTTTTGGAGATATGAATTTTTAAAGGTTATAGATCTCAAATTTGGATGCTTTGGTCCCATGAAAAATATATTAAAGACAAAAGGTTAAGTATGAATATAAATTTTTTTATTCTTTATATTTTTTGCTCTTGTTCACCCGAACAGAAATTTATCCGATTACTATCGAGACGAAAACATAGGTTCGACATGAAGAAAGTATAAATAAGTATAACATTATTCAAAAACAATTATTATTTATTTATTGTCTACATCATTTTTGTAAAATATATTCTTACATTCTTCTGACTCACAAACACATAAAAGTATACTTCTATTGTTATTTTCTTCACAATAACATGCTTTGGTTTTACAAGCTATCTTGCAATTTACGTTTTCTTAAGATCAGCTGGAAACGACCTTTTGGTCATAAATAACGGTATCAAAGTATCATGTTCTTTTTTGTTACTGAATAATTATTGTTATGTTTTTCGGCTCAGATACAACATGAAAACTAAGAGTTGAAAATTTGATTAACTTTATTTGTATATAAATTATAACATGTGACTTGTAAATCATATGGTAACATTGCTAGAAGAGGAAAAACACTTTATTTCAGTTGTTTTATGTAGGTTTTCAATTTAAATTGGTGAAGTGAATTTTCGTGAATAAAATAATTTGTGAATTTGCAATAGTTCAAAATTTCAAATTTTGTTATTTGAATAAAATTACCTTAAGTGAAAGTTGAACTGTTAGGGCGAGTTAAAAAAGGTTCAAGAGTACTACCTGAGTTGGTCAGAAAGTGAGAATTTGAATAATTTTATAAAAATTTATATTTTATATAACGTGCTTGAGAATATAAAATGGAAACTCCGATTTTGAAAAAGTTTCATTTTTAAAGTAATTTTCAAACTTAATAACGTTTAATAATTATAATAAACATCTATAATTTCAGCTTTGACTTTCAAAGAGGAAAGACGTGTTTTGACGAGCTTGATTTCAAGTTTGATTTTAACCTTATTTTAATTTCCAAACCTACCGAGTAAGTTAATTCAGAAAATTATAATTGAAAAAGATATTGAAAACCCAAATTTGGATGGTTATTCGCCATTTTTGGGTAAAAATTGAAAACGGGTCACGTCCGATTTTTCAATTTTGAGTTAGATACAGTGTAAAATTTTAAAATTTTAATTTACAATGGAGACACGACGACGAGGCAGGGCTGGCGCCCCTGGAGCCAGCTTAAGTGGGCGCCAAAATCAACTAGCGGATAATTTTTTTTTGGATTATCTCGAAAAAATTAATTTTCTAATGCTATAATCGAAACTGTACAATGGAAACATGATAAACCATCACTATGCCAAAAATTTTTTATAATAAGTATTAGTATTTATTTTCATTACTCATTTCTATTTTATGTTATTTTTTATGGATAATTCATAATTCATTAATTCATTCTTTCCTTGTGTTTTTTTGATTATTAGTATTTATTTTTATTATTTATTTCTTGTTATATTTATGAATAATTCATATATTACACAAATGAAGAAATGATATATATACAGGGTGAGTCTTTGACCACTGCGTTAATTTTAACCATAGATTCTTGACGTCAAAAGAAACATTTTCTTCCTATAACATTTTTCCAAATTTGGCCCCATTCAAAAGATAGAGGGTGTTGAAATTTCATAAAAAAATTGCATTTTCACCTGTAATATTCAAACGACAATATCAATTGAAATGATCTCTTGTAGAAGGTTTTTGATAACACTCGTGCATAAAATATCGCTTGAACTAAAGGTCCGTATCTCGTACTTCCTGGTATCATTAGTCTTTTTTCCATATAAAATAATTCCACATCTTTTCTCCTAAATTGCACCATTCTTGAGATATTTGAAGTTGAAAGGAATTGAATCGATATAATTTTGTCCAAATTTTCTGATTTTCCCGAATCCAACTCTGTGCTGAAATGATTCAATAATCAGATTTGTTCAATGTTGCCATATTTTATGTCTTTATTAAATATTTCTACAAAAGGTTGGGGAAATCTCTCCAGTCTATGGTTCCACCACTAAACACTATAGATGAAATTAATCACTGAACAATTTTTGTCTTACATTCACCACAAAATCTAAATTGCCATTTGCTGTATTCATTGTTAATGATGTCTAGAAACTTGTTTAATATGTAATCCAGAATAATATTCCATAATAAATAGAGAAAAAGTTTTCCATCACTCTTCGGTATATTTTGACCGTTGAAATAGGTAAAGTATTTTCTGTCAGGACCTGTTATATTAAAGACTTATCTTTAAGAAGAGCTGTTTTTTTATAGCTTCAGACTTTCAGGGTTCATCAAATTATATCTATTCTAACATAGGAATGCTGCAAATTGAGCTCATATGAGTTTTAAAAACTTCGAACCCAGTCTCCTATATTTGTTTTATAACTTTATTATCTTTATTTCATACACCGATTCAACCTTGTTTACAAACTTAGGAGATAATAGAATTTGACTTTTGATATTATTTTTATATTTCTGAAAGTTTGTTATGATGCATGGTTAATTAAAATTCAATCAATATTGAAACTGGAAGCTACAAGCTCATAAACAAGAAAGATTAGAATAGAATGCATTTTCTGACCATAATCATTTCATTGAATTGAATAATTTAAAACTATCGATATTATCCTTCCAACATTTTCTACATTTTTCTGAAAGAAAGCTACAAATAAGTGTTGACAGTTTCAAACAGAATCAAAACAACAAGGAACCACAGAACACTTTTTTATTTGGAACTACCCACCACAGAGACGTTATAATATTTTAATATGATAATAATTCACTCTAATTTTACTGAGGAAAATTATAACTAAAGATCAATAATAGTTACAGATATTATCTTTCATTTAAAAAAAAACGTAAATATTAATTTTTTCGCTCTTGGGGTTCGGTAATAAATTAATATTCTATGGTAAGGTATCAAAATTTGACATAATCTATGAATAACCATTATTCAATATTTATGTTCTTGTTAACGTAATTAAAACAGATACTCTGATTATAAAAATCAGTAATCAGTAATTTTAGTCTAAACAGAATAGATTCATATTAATGATTTAACAAAAATTTCTTTATTGAAGAACACCTAGTTGATTTTTCAAAATCAAATTTAGGTGATCAAACACAATTTCTTCAAGAAAGTATAAATGCACACCTAAATCTGGAAATACTTGTAATCTATCCAGGTAAATGTTATTGGGATTCAGTACAGAAAATAATCATCAAGCAAAGTAACATCACTCTAAAATGATTATTCGTAGTGACATCATTCATTGTTGTTGAAAATTTCGAAAAAGATTTTCATATTTTTAACAGTATCAAGAGACCTCATTGACCTGTTCACCTCTGGTCTTTGTCAAGGAGAAGAAACTTCAGAAGTATCAGTGTTTGGAAAATCATAGATGATTTTTTCTGGCTTTGAGTGAAAAAAAAGCACAAATTTTAAGAAGAAAATTACAAATGTGTGATGATAACACCCAATAATTCTGAGGTTTTTTTGGAATTTCTCACTAGAAAGGCATGGTTTATAATCTTGAAGTAGAAAGAAAATATAGTAGAACAACAAAAATCTATGTTTACGGTGTTGAATTTTTTTTACCAGAAAATTAATTTTGTATATTCCTTCTGGATATGGACCTCATCGGATGAAACATGAGTGAGTGAATCATTTCTTAGAGGGAAAATAATGTTTTTAAACAATTCAGATTCAATAGTCGATGCTGTGGAAGGTATTTTTCATTCAAACTAAACTGGACTACAGAGGGGTATTTGCCCAATGTGAAAATTTAAAATTCTTATAACTTTTCAACGCAGCTGAATATAGAAAAACCGAAATAGAAAAAGTGGTTCTTTTGATCTCAAGAACCTATGGTTAAAATTAACGCAGTGGTCAAAGACTCACCCTGTATACATTTTTAAAGCTTTCAATTCTCATATTCAATCTAAGGGGGGGCACCATCATGAATTTTTCCCCGGTCAGAAAAAATCGTAGATCTGGGCCTGAGACTAATAGGTACAGCTTACTCTAACTCTTGTTTCCACTTTCAACTCTAAAAAGTTTTCAGAAGGGGTAAGGGATATTTCAGTTCAGCCAACTGAATTTAGCGCACTTGTTTTAATTTAAACTATATAATTTAGCCTGTTAATGCTTTTCTGCAATTTTCAATATCGTGTCGAAAATGGTCCCAAATGGTCAAGGCCGGCCGGATACTTACTATGTTCCGACGGAGATCAGCTGGAGTTTTCATATTTTCAGAATAGATTAATTGTTCAATATCTTGGTTTATTATTGGGCTGATTCAGTTGAATAATTCAGCAATTATGAGAATATGAAATTTGATTTCTTCAATAGAGTAATCAACCGATTGATTCGAAACTTAAAATTCGTTCAAATAACATTTATAGCAAGGATACTGACAGGATTTTTTTAAAACTCGTCATGTTAGTAAGTTTTGAAATAAATCCGAAAATTGTTTTTGTATATTTTCTATTTCTCGTAAGATATTCGTCGAATCTCAGCCAAAATTTGTACATATACAGAGCTCATTCATATCTTGCATATTCTAAAAATTTATCAACCCACGATGAGATAAAATGATTTTTTTATGTGATACAATTACAGAAGGTCAAAGAATAAAGTTTAGAATGGATATTTCCTTTCTACGAAGAATAAATGGTACTAATCAAAAGTTAAATTGAAGTTCGCAAATCTTCATTGATTTCACCAAAACATCTTTTGAGAAAAAAATCAAGAAATCCCTGACATTTCTAAAATAAATTTGATGAGTTCTATTTTCGACATTCATTGATTTGTTGGACAAATTGGATTTTTTTTGTCGTTCCCCTGAAATGTTAAGTGGTTGTTTATCTCGACTATCCTATTATTTATCTAAAGGGTATATCGAGTATGTAGTCAATTGTCTAGTTTTTCAGCTCTTTATTGTCTTAACCAAGCTTTCGGACAATTTTCTTGTCCTTCTTCAAGGCTACTGGAAATAACATAAGTGTTCAATGATTGTTTGGTCTATTACCATCATCTATTGTGGATGTAATATTTTCCGACGTTTCGATAGACATCTTCTATCTTTATCAAGGAGAAAAGTAAGAAACCTTTTGAAAATTATCAATTTTCAAAAAGTCAATATTGACATAAGTCATGAAAGAAAAATAAACGATGTTATATACTCATCTGTGATATGATGATCTTTTAAGTTGGATCGAACTATCGGCGTCCAAACTTCTGGCAGATCTATAGATGGAATGTACGAATAAAAGAACATCAGAAGCTTCTACGAGTACTAGACAGCGACAAATCCAGGTTGGTCCAACATGCTGTAGATGAGAACCATCGTATAAAATGGGATGAAGCATCAATAATATTCAAAGAAGAAAAACTTGCAAGAAAAAATCAAAGAAGCAGCATTTATGAAAATAACACCTGATTCCATAAGTGTTCCATCTATAGATCTGCCAGAAGTTTGGACGCCGATAGTTCGATCCAACTTAAAAAGATCATCATATCACAGATGAGTATATAACATTGTTCATTTTCTTTCATGACTTTTGTCAATATTGACTTTTTGAAAATTGATAATTTTTAAAAGGTTTTTACTTTTCCTCCTTGATAAAGATAGAATATGTTAATCGAAACGTCGGAAAACATTACATCCACAATAGATGATGGTAAAATCCCAAACAATCAGTCAACACGAGCTCCATCATCAACAATATCTCATCATCAATAACATAAGTGTTTTAAAAGTTATCATAAAAGGCATTAAAACTTACATTAATGTGAGACTCAACTATCAACAAAAATAATGAAATTATAAACATCTATATATCCAAAAAATTCAAATCTCATTCGAAATCCAACAGCTGAACTCAACTTTTAAAAGAAACGACGTGTAATAATGTCATGAGTCAAAAAGGTTAGAATCACAGAAAAAACAAAACAGAAGACACGGAAAAGAATGACAGATGAGGCACAATGAATCATCAACAAGTGTGTAAAAATATTTTATCATGAAAGAATCATCTAATATGACGCATGTTGATCAATTCAACGATATTACAATAAATGGAATTGATACCATTGAAGTCTAAATTTATATTCAAATTTTTATTATGACTCATAATTTCAACAGCCTCCAAAAACTCCCTCTTATACTTATTACGTTCAGATCTTAAACACCTAGCACCTAAGAAATTCATATTGTGTCCTGTTTCATTTATGTGTTTAGATAAGCCAGTAGTTTGTTTTGCCATTGTACAATCCCTGAAATGTTCCTTTATTCTAGTTTTCAAATTTCTATTAGTTTGACCTATATACGGCTTGATGACGAGATATTGTTGATGATGGTTATTACCATCATCTATTGTGGATGTAATGTTTTCCGACGTTTCGATAGACATCTTCTACCTTTATCAAGGAGGAAAAGTAAAAAACCTTTTGAAAATTATCAATTTTCAAAAAGTCAATATGACAGAAGTCATGAAAGAAAATTAACAATGTTATATACTCATGTGTGATATGATGATCTTTTTAAGTTGGATCGAACTATCGGCGTCCAAACTTCTGGCAGATCTATAGATGGAGCACATATGGAATCTGGTGTTATTTTCATAAATGCTGCTTCTTTGATTTTTCTTCTGCAAGTTTTTCTTCTTTGGATATTATTGATGCTTCATCCCATTTTATACGATGATTTTCATCTACAGCATGTTGGACTAACCTGGATTTGTCGCTGTCTAGTACTCGTAGAAGCTTCTGATGTTCTTTTATTCGTACATAAATGAGTATATAACATTGTTCATTTTTCTTTCATGACTTCTGTCATATTAACTTTTTGAATATTGATAATTTTCAAAAGTTTTTTTACTTTTCCTCCTTGATAAAGATAGAAGATGTCTATCGAAACGTCGGAAAACATTACATCCACAATGGATGATGGTAATAGCCCAAATAATCATTCAATATATACGGCTTATTACATTCCAGGCAATCTATAGAATAAACTATTCCAGATTTATTAGCTGTTGAAGTTTTGTCCTTCATTTTAGAAAATACACAGTTACCAATAGTGCAAGGCATGCGTGTAGCAAAAATTATATCATGATTGGTAGGTACATGTCTTCTCAAAGTTCTTACAATAAAGGGGGTAATGGCAGGATGATAAGGTAAAGAAAAAACATTTTTTCTGTTAACTGGGTTCAATTCATCATTAGTTGGAAGGGTATTATGTCCATCATTGGGGTCAGACAACACGACACGACCAGGTGTGTTGAACAATCATTTATTGAGGAGTCTTCATGGATAACAATTTTTCAAGAGAAGAGAATCTAAGGAGACCAGGCACGAGATGAGGGCTCACCAACTTTTCTACTCTACTCTTCAAACCCATTATGAGGTTTATTTTATGTTTGAAATCATGTGATGACTTGAAATTAAAGTAACGACCAGACGCCATTGGTTTCTGATACCAATCAACAACCACTTCATTATCATTACCAAGTATCAGTTGTATGTCCAGGTAACTAATAGTATGATTGATCTCTCGTTCGTAAGTGAATCTTATATTTGGGTCTTGAGAATTGAGGGTGTCAACAATATTCTGTAGCATATCAGTGTGAAGGATACAAAACAAAACATCTACATATTTTTTAACTATGATGGGAGTGTAATTTAATGTGTTAAAAGCTCTATCGAGCAAATCATTCACCATCTCTGCTATAATGGGAGAGGCATCTCCTCCCATGGGAGCTCCTTTAATCTGTAGAAAAAAGCGTCCTTGGAACTGGCAATAAGTGGTCCCAAACGTTTTTACACACTTTGTTGATGATTCATTGTGCCTCATCTGTCATTCTTTTCCGTGTCTTCTGTTTTGTTTTTTTCTGTGATTCTAACCTTTTTGACTCATGACATTATTCAACGTCGTTTCTTTTAAGAGTTTATGTTAGCTTTTGGATTTCGAATGAGATTTGGATTTTATTGTATATATAGATGTTTATAATTTCATTATTTTTGTTGATAGTTGAGTCTCACATTGATGTAAGTTTTAATGCCTTTTATCCCAATATATTAAAGACAATAAGGAATATTTCTGTGGTAATCCATGGTTCGATACAGGTAACCACCGAAGGAGATCGAAAAACTTTGGATCGGCAAGGGGTTCAGAAATGCGATATTTCGAGGTAGAAAGGGAAAGGCGATCTCGCGAGCGAAGCGAGCACCGTAAAGTTCGTAAGATGGACTTTCGTTAGGTGCATTTCACACGCCTTTACGACCACGCTAACAATTTCAAAAAAATTATCTAAAACACCGATTTCCCGGTTTTTCGCGAAAGATGGTCTGGTAAAGTTGAAAAAGGCTTTTTCCACGGACACGATCAGGAGAAGCCGTTTTCATATGTGTACTCCCCGAGAATCGGTCGTTTGAATAGGGCTTTTCGTATCTTCCAATCGCAATTAAAAATATTCTGAATTAATTGCTGAAAATAGCTTACTTCGGCTCAAACGCAAATTTCCAGATCATCAGTCACGTCCGACGTTCACAGAATATTGTCACATAATTTCAATTACAATTTTAATTCATACTCGTACTCGTATAATATTTTGAAAATTCTTCAATTCATACGATTCATAAGAGCCCTGGTGAGGTATACTCTTTAGTTTAACAGTCTACGATATGTTTTTATGAAATTCAAAAATTTACCCAGCATAGAACCAGTTTGGCAATCCCTATCCAATTCATTTCACCCCTGTCAATTCCTACTCTGAAATGACAATTGTCGTTGACATTTTAATCTTATGTATTGTAATCGCAACCAAACAATAATCAAATCAAAATTAATATTTCGCAGGTAGGGATTTGCAGATAGCAGATAATACTTTATTCGGGTTGTACATTTCAATTTTCACTCTACAAAGAAACATAGGAACTACCGTGTAAAATTCATCGTGCTTGGTTGTATTTATTTATATAAATGAATCTATCAAAATATGACTACCTATATTCATCATTCGTAATCAATGGATATTTTCATAAAAACCTTTTTGCAAGTAGGATTTCCTCACATATAGTGTAATCTTTCTTTTAATTTAATTCAAACGGCCACAGAAATCACCGAGAAAAGTTCTATATTTCTAAAATAGTGTTTTTAAAATTCCATTCCCTCAATTTTTATCTAACGTAATCTTGACATTACTATTTCGTTCGGGCAGTAGAAACCCATTTTCATATCCAAGGAGAGAGATAAGACCGAACTTTTTCGTTTTGAAAGTCGAGAATTATTCCATTCTGTCACAATTTCCACGAAGAAACCCGAACGGGTTTCGAGTGAATCGTCTTGAAAACATAGACCTTGCGGCAATTGTATAGAATCAAAGAATAAATCCGTTCCACTCGGTTTATGCGGGAACAACTGGAAATTGAGTAGCCTCTATTTATGTGCACATCTTTAGAGCTTTATCGAATAATAATAATATTTTTATTCAACTTTAGTGAAATTCGCGGAGGGTGAATCGATGCTGGAATTGAATTAATATTATTTTGGTTTTTTTTTTTGGAAAAAGCACCCACTGCGAATCAATTATATACAGGTCGTCCCATATGCGTTGCCTATTATTAACAAATACTTTCCATCGAGTTATTTCGGCTGTTTCTGCTTACGGGTTCTTAATTCGATAAAATATTTTCGATTCATATACAGGGTGTCACATCTGAGTTGCGCATTCCTAGCGCTGACTTTCACCAGAGTATTCCTCAAGTTTTCGTGGTTTTCCGCGTACGGGAGCTAATTTCAATAAAATGCCATACAGGATGTGCGATTTACATGTTCTTTTGGTATTTTTGCGCTCTTTCGGTTTTTTTGTGCTCCTTCGGGGTTTTTAGCCTTCCTTAGAGTTTTTTTTACGCCCTTTCGGTTTTTTCGCGCTCCTTCGGGGTTTTTTGGGTTCCTTTGGATTTTTTGCGTTCTTTCGTGTTACTTCGGGTTCATTCGTGTTTTTCGCGTTCTTTCGTGTTTCTTCCAGTTCTTTCATGTTTTTCCGCTTTCGACGGGGTTCTTTGCGTTCCTTCGAGTTTTTTCGGGTTCCTTTGCGCTTTTTGCGATCTTTCGTGTTTCTCTGCGTTCTTTCGTGTTACTTCGGGTTCTTTCGTGTTTCTTCGGGTCCTTTCATGTTTTTTCGCGTTCTTTCGTGTTTCTTTGGGTTCTTTGGTGTTTTTTCCAGTTCTTTCATGTTTTTCGCTTTCGACGGGGTTCTTTGCGTTCCTTCGAGTTTTTCGGGTTCCTTTGCGCTTTTTGCGATCTTTCGTGTTTCTCTGCGTTCTTTCGTGTTACTTCGGGTTCTTTCGTGTTTCTTCGGGTCCTTTCATGTTTTTTCGCGTTCTTTCGTGTTTTTTCGGGTTCTTTCGTGTTTTTTCGCGTCTCTTCGTGTTTCTTCCAGTTCTTTCATGTTTTTTCTCTTTCGACGGATTTTTTTTGCGTTCCTTCGGGTTTTCTTGGGTTCCTTTGGGATTTTTGGGATCTTTCGTATTTCTTCGCGATTTTTTGTGTTGCTTCGCTTTCTTTCGTGTTTCTTCGGGTCCTTTTGTGTTTTCTCGTGTTCTTTCGTGTTTCTTCGGGTTCTTTCGTGTTTTTTCGTGTTTCTTCGTGATTCTTCCAGTTCTTTAATGTTTTTTCTCTTTCGACGGATTGTTTTTGCGTTCCTTCGTGGTTTTTCGCTTTCAACGGATTTTTTGCCGTGTTTCGTGTTTCTGTGCGCTTTATTAATCTATGGGCCTCATTTATGTATGGTCTATGTTGATCTATGGGCTTATGGATCTACTGGCCTATATTGATCTACGGGCTTATTGATCTACGGGCTTATGGATCTACTGGCTTACTAGTATTAACTTTTAAAACACTAATGTTATTTCCAGTACCATTGAAGAAGCACAAGAAAATTATCGGAAAGCTTGGTTAAGACAATAAAGAGCTAAAACACTAGACAATTGACTACATACCCGATATACCCCTGAAATGTTGATTTCACACTTCATCTTCGAGAATATCTCGATAAAAATCGCTTTAACGATAAGATATGTAAGAGGAGCAGAGCTTACTGAAAGAAAATATCAATAATAATATGATTTTCGATGAGAAAGACCGTTTTTTCAAAAGAATGAACTTTAGACTTACAAAACTGAAGAAAAATCGTTGATAGTTGTTTGCAACTTAAGATATTTAGTAGAACAGCGTGCTATGTGAAGACTTAAATATTGACTACTTAATTAAGAACATCAGATCAAAGCAACTATTGGATGATCTTTTAATTTGTTTCAATCTGAAAATTATATCTAATTGCCCTACTCGCATAATTACTGACAGATCTGGTAGAACAACGTCTACGAAGGTTGATTATATTGTCTCAAATTGTGATCTACATTAGTGTAAAACAAATGTCTTTGCTCCTCATTTGGCTTTTATGCTGGATTATTATTTCGATCAAACTAGGTCTGTGCCTGTGGAAAGCTCGAAAAAAATGTTATGTAGAAATATGTCAGATGCCAATTTATATAGCCTTGTTGATGCTATTTCTAAAACCTCATTTGTTGAATAGTATCAGCCTTCAACAGAAATAAATAGATTTGAATTTTTCATTAACGTAATCAAAATATTAATAGATGAACATTGCCCATTGGAAAGTAGAAATATAGTATCAGTAAATTTTAAAGGTTGGATCACAGATTAAATAAAAAGAGCAGGTATTGAATTGAAAGAATTATTTTGGCTCCAGGTTAATTCAAAGTCAGTTGAATTATCAGAAATTTATAGAATATACAAAGCAAACTATAAGTTACTTATTGAATCCTCAAAATTGGCATATCATCAAGACCTCTTAGAATGTTCTGACAATAAGATCAAAACAGTTTGGAAAATTGTAAATCGTGAGACTGGAAGGAGCTCTAATATAAACAGCAGAATTAGTCTGAACACAGATGGTGTTTGTTGCTCTGAACCCATTTTAGTGGCGAATGAATTTGCTCGTTACTTTTCATCTGTGGCTAAAAAAACACTAGAGCAAGCATATGGTAATAATGAAGTTGTTATGTGTACAGCCGGCCCTTTACATTATAAAACTTTTTTTTCCACCCAGTACATGGTAGTGAAGTTAAAGGTGCGATTAATGCCTTAAAGAATGAGAAATGTACTGGTGTAGACTTTATATCTGCCAAAATATTGAAATTAATTTCTGAGCATATAGAAGATCATTTTGCCCATCTTATAAATGATTCAGTCTGTTCTGGTATTTTTCCGAATGTACTTAAGAATGCCACTGTTTTGCCTGTTCTCAAGAAGAATGATCCTACAAATGTTTCCAGCTATCGACCTATTTCGTTGTTGAGCGTATTCTCTAAAATTTTCGAGAGAATAGCTATGGATAGAATGATGAAATTTTTGAACACTTTCAACTTAATTACTGACAGTCAATACGGTCTTAGAGCAGGACGATCAACAGAGTCTGCTGTTCTGGATTTTGTACACACGATTCAGTTTTCGTTGGATAGGGGATTGAATGTTGCGGGATTATTTTTTTATCTTACACGTGCATTCGATACCATTGCACCTCATTTTTTAGTGAGCAAATCATACAATCTTGGATTTTGGGGAGTGTTCCTGGATTGGATTAAACATTATGTGTCAGACAGCCGATTGCATGTGAGAGTTATGGGAGTTTTCTCTGACGAATGTGTTGTGGATCTCGGTGTTCCTCAGGGATCAGTTTTAGGTCCTCTTCTATTCATTCTCTTTATAAATGACCTCCCACACCATATAAAAACTAAAATTATTATATTTGTAGATGACACCTCGTTTATTGTAACAGCTGAGAATCTGGATGAACTCACAGAATTATGTAAAACACTTTTGGTGTCTTTCGCCAATTGGTGTAAGCTGAATGCACTTGTTCTGAATTCAGATAAGACAAAGGTAGTAAAATTTGGTTTGAAGAAAGGAAATTATTTAGTTCTCAAACATGGTCATTATAACTTGATTTCTGAAGAGTCTACAAAGTTTCTGGGTATTTATATTGATGAGTGTCTGAGATGGTCCAAGCAGATATCACATGTCAGCAGGAGGCTTAGTTCTTCATATTATGCAATTCGTCTTATTAGGGATTCTCTTCCTCTTGCTGCTGTCCTGAATGTTTACTACAGCTTGGTTTTTAGCCACATGGCATATAATGTTCTGATCTGGGGTTGCTCTGGGGATCTTATGAGGGTTTTTGTAGCACAGAAACGCATCATTCGAATGATATTTCGTCTCAGTTCACTAAAATCTTGTAAGAATGTTTTTGTAAAACATGAGATTTTAACAGCTCCTTGTATATATTTATACAAATGTCTCTTATTCATTAAAAATAATGAAGCGTATACTCCTAAGCTTTCCAGCGCTCACAACTATGATACAAGGAATACTAGAACTTTTATTGTACCTAAACATAGAACAATGAAATATGAGACATCAACTAAATATAAGAGTATTATTTTGTATAATCATCTTCCCGATTCAATTAAATCATTGAAGTTGTCTGCTTTTGGTAAGAAAATAAAATCTTTACTTTCAAGTAAATGTTATTATAGTATTAATGAATATCTTAATGATGAATGCATTCAATGATTTGAAATTTCAATTCCTCTCTATGTTATGTATATTTTGACTTGTCCTATACACTGTATTGTGTCTGAATGGATTAATAAAAACTATTCTATTCTATTTTATCGTTTTGCCCAAATGCCAGTCAATTTCCAATATCTGATGAAGAATCCGGGGTCATCCTCAAGTATGTCCGGCCTTCTGTGTACTCTCTAACATCCGAAGGAGATTAGTTAGAGCTTTCATTTTTTCAGAGTAGTAGTCCAGTAAAGGAAGGGCTGAAATCACTTTTTCTCGGAAAGAGCTGCATTTTAGATATGTTGATTGTTATAATGAGAGAAACATATTGTCCAAAATGCAAGTGTTGAAATTTTCAGGAAAATATAGAAAAAATACGGTTTTTCTGATATTTTCGCGAATTAGAAGGCTTAGTGAGAAAAAGTTTCAGACAAAAGTTGTAGAGCGGAAAATTCTAGTCCAAATTATGTACTTTGTCATTCTCGAAAGTTAATTTGTATACTGATAAACAGCGTATTTCTTTAGTAGCGCAACACCAACGACTTTTCAATTTGGGGCTCGATGAAATGACCACCTGAACGCTGAACCAAACATCTGGCAGATATTCGCCTGAGTTGGACTCTCGTCTCGTTTTGTTATTGTATTGCATTTATTACATCGAACCCTAGCAGTTGAGTTGGTTGGAAACAGACAGTTTGAGTAATACGGTGTTCGGTTTTCTAATCTGATGTGCTAGCGAAGGCGATATAGATTCTTCAATGGAGGCTGAAAGTATTATGAAAAATAGAAAAGTCAAAAATTGGATTAATTTTAAAAAGGAAATTTTGTAATTTGACGAAATTGAAATTCAAATTTTATTAATTCAAAAACTAAAATAGTTTTCAGCCGCAATTATAAATAAATTTCTAGTTGAATTTCCTTAAGATGCATACGATATACGAATAATAATTTAGACGTAGGTAGGTATATGTTTCTGATAGTAAAATAATAGTAATTCTTCGAAGGAAAGAAATTTATTCAGAGTAATGGGACAAAAGTTGAATTAAAAAACTGTAGTAATTATTTGAAGAGCAATAGTATAAATGAATAATAATCAAAGTTGCTGCATCGAATAATATTATGAAAACTGTTTTTTCATTTTTACTAATAATTCTTCAATTAAATGCATCAATATCATCTCCCTCAGTGTCATCTAGATTCTATTCGTCTTCATCGACATCAGAGTTCATTTATATTCTGTTTATCAGGTCAGAGACATTTTCACAAGTTGAGCCGTTACACATTTTGCAAAACCTTGTACATTTCAGTCCTGCTTTTTTGCAACTGCAGCGAGAAGTATAACATTTTCCATTACAGCTGTAGAATACCTTTAACAAATGTGAATTGCAAAAAAGCAGGACTGAAATGTACAAGGTTTTATAAAATGTGTTACGGCATAACTTGTGAAAATTTCTCTGACCTGATAAAAAACAGTTTTTCCTGATATTATTCGATGCAGAAACTTTAATTATTATTCATTAATGCTATTGCTCTTCAAATAATCCCCACAGGTTTTTAATTCAACTCTTTTGTCCCATTATTCTGAATAAATTTCTTTCTTTCGAAGAATTACTATTATTTTACTATCAGAAACATACCTACCTAATTCTAAATTATTATTCGTATATCGTATGCATCTTAAGAAAATTCAGCTAGGAGTTTATTCATAATTGCGGCTGCAAACTATTTTAGTTTTTGAATTAATAAAATTTGAATTTCAATTCCTTCAAATTACAAAATTTCCTTTTTAAAATTTATTCAATTATTGACTTTTCTACTTTTCATATTACTTCTAGCCTCCATTGAAGAATCTATATCGACTTCGCTAGCACATCAGATTAGAAAACCGAACATCGTTTTACCCAAACTGTCCGTTTCCAACCAACTTAACATTATATGCTAGGGTTCGATGTAATAAATGCAATGCAATAACAAAACGAGACGAGAGTCCAACTCTGGCGAATATCTGCCAGATGTTTGGTTCAGCGTTCAGGAAGTCATTTCATCGAGAGCCAAATTTAAAATTCGTTGGTATTGCGCTACTACAGAAATACGCTGTTTATCAGTATACAAATTTACTTTCGAGAACGATAAAGTACATCATTTGGACTAGAATTTTCCGCTCTACAACTTTTGATTAAAACTTTTTCTTACTAAACTTTCTAATTCGCGGAAATAACAGAAAAACCGTATTTTTCTCTATGTTTTCAAGAATTTTTCAATGTTCCTGAAAATTTCAACACCTGCATTTATGACCATATGTTTCTCTCTTTTAACAATCAACATATCAAAAATGCAGCTTTTTTCGAGAAAAAGTGATTTCAGCCCCTTTACTGGACTATAGGTGCTTATCCAAATATCCGTCGAATGATTCCGGAGTTATGAGCATTTGAAAATTGGTTTCGTCTCTAAGTCCTAGTATATCCATCGCTTCAAGAAATTACTTTGAAGATATTTGAATTAGATTTAAACAAATAAGATTACAATATTTCGCAAAAGTCGACACACTAGAAATTTTTTTTAAATTCATAAAAAGAATATTTTAAAACTTTATACCTCACAAAATATCACAAGTATTAAAACAAAAATTTATGCATGTTATATTCTCAAACATTTACGTTCCGTATTCATCATTGAATCTACATATTTTGATGGAAATGTGTCGAAAAATTTGAGGTTCATCGTATGCGAAAATCGACAGAGATTTGCGTTCACTAAGTAGAACAAAGGAGAAGCTCAATATGAAAACTTTTGTTGATTCTATTCTCTATTGTTCAGTGAGAAAATTATAACTGTTAACCATGTAACTAACTGAAGTATCTCTGTTTAATTCTTTGACAAATATTGGAAAAACCGATTTTCACGTGACCTTGGATATGTATGTGATCGTTCAAAAGCTTTCAGTTCTCTTTCAGAGTTTTCAAGATTCATATCAACATTATATTTCAGATTCAAATGAACGAGTCTTGTAAGTTACTCAAGACTGATTCAAATCGTAATGAAAAAATTATGCGGGCATACCTTGAACTATATCACGCAATGCGGAGGCTTGATTGCAATAAGTAGGGAAAGATGTTTATATTTAATTAGGTACAATAAGTATTATATCATCGATATTCGATTTGAAAAAGAAAATAATAGGAAAAGTAACTCAAATCCAGCACAGATGCCAATTAGCAATGGGCTTATTTTGGGAGAGGCTTGATTCCTACATTTTGGCTCAAGGGAGTCATTTGGGTGGCATAATATTCAAATCTTGAATTTTGGAGCACTGAAAAAGATGGCATGTGCTTCTAGGTATTTTAATATAAAAAAATTGTTTGTCACGCATCTTTTGACTGATATGAAAAATATTCGTTTTTTCTGATGTACCCTATATCGGGTGTTCCAAGGTGGGTGACCTATTGAATTATTATGATGAGTATTAATGCAAAATATTTCAAATTTCGTCGAACAATAAAAAATTTTCTGAGGTGCGTTTCTGAAATATTTTCGAATAACCAGTGTTGCTAGATGTATGGAAATGTTGATAATAATAATAATAATAAGGCCTTTATTTCTTACAAAAACCTCAAGGAGAAGTTCACCCATGGGTGTTCTACCACTTAACCCTTGTTATACATGAGTGAGAAAAAAAATAAACATGCAATATGCAATCAATTACTAATGCTATAAGAAAACAACAAAACAGAGCAAATATTATAAATTTAAAATACAACTAAATTTGCCCTCCTACTCTGACGAAGACTGAAAGGTCTCAGTCAGCAATTTTCCATTTTCGAGCAGCCTCAAATTTGACGGGATTTCATTATACAGTTTACAGATGTTGTACCTAAAACTTCTCTGAAAGGTAGAGGTGTGGACAAGTGAGTAAATTTCTATACCTAATATTGACATTGTGGACATCGGCTCTTGATTGCATCCTGTCAAAGAGATAAGATGGTTTTCTCTGCTCTATTCATTTGTGGAATGTACAAAGAGCATGAAAATTAAATCGGAGTCTCATAGGAAGCCAACTTAATTCCACTAACTTATGGGATACATGTTCGAATTTTCTAATCCCGTCCACAGGGTGTTCGGCACATGGACCGTCAAATTTTTTTGGGGCGTTGGTAGGGTCATTTGCTACCTTTTCAGTCTTGGAACCTGGGTCCTTAGTATTACGGTTACGGAGGTATGATTTTTTTATCATGTTTTTCTAAATTACCCAAAATTTACCCTTCGAAGCCCCATAACTTTTTTTGCGTGGGCTTTTACATGCATTTTTTTTATTGTATTGATTCTACATGAGTGTGTGTTTAAAAAAAAACTTATTTATTGTTACAGATAACATCACAAAATTAACACGAGGGCCTTTTATTAAAAAAAAATGTGAAAGTATGAAAACATCTCCACTCCTATTGAAATTTAAAAAAAAGTTACAGCTATTACAAACTTAGTTTTATTTTAAAATGTTTTTTGGTTTATAATGTTGCTAACCATATGCTATTTCCGTAAGTCAATAAAAAAAATAATACTGCAAATAAGGTTTTAGTCAGAAGAGTGAAGAAAGTCGCACCTAAATAAAAGTATGGATTTCGACACAACACAGCGAGCAAGGAAATTTTACCTGCCCGTTTTAGACGCGTATGAATTATTATTACTACTTCTGTCCTTAGGTTGGATTGGGTTAGTCGCCGCTGACTTGACCCTACCGTCATTGGAGATTTAACTGTCTCTGCTGTTGCAAGTGTCTGTGCCGCGTTGTTCAGTTTTTTAAATTTGTATTTTTTTGTTTTTGTTATTTTTATCTACTTTTTGCTACTGTTGTTTTAATTTTGGTTGTTGATATGCCTAATTTCACCAACGCTGAGTATGCTGATATGGTGATGGCTCGAAGGATTTATCAAGGCAAATTTCCTGATCGAAGATTACCCCACCACGAAACATTCTCGACGACTTATCGACGATTAAGAGAGACTGGAAACTTAAATTTTCAAGAGCCTCGGGTCAATGTGAGGCAACACCATGTAGCAGTTGACGATCAAATACTTCAAGCCTTTGAAGAAGATCCAACTACAAGCATTCGTGTCGTTGCTCAAAGACTCAACTTAACGTTTTGTAAAGTTTAGTCAGTACTTCGGGATAAAAACCAACACGCTTTTCATTACACCCCGGTACAAGGTAAATGAACTTTTTTATTGATAAATTTGTCTTTTCGACTGCGAAAAAATTGTCACAGACTAATGAATTTTATTAATTGTTACAGGTCTTCATGAAGGCGATCCTGCCAGACGGTTGGAATTCTGTAGATTTTTGCTGCACACAGATCTCGATGACAACTTGTTTCTAAAACGAATTTTGTGGACAGACGAATCCTGTTTTAACCGAGAAGTAATAACAAATCTGCACAATTTACATCACTGTGCACCTAAAGATGAGAATCCCCACGTGAAAAGGCAAATGAGTTTTCAACAAAAATTTAGTGTTAACGTTTGGGCTGGTGTGATAGGAAGACATCTCATCGGGCCACACTATTTACCGGCTCGACTAAGTGGGCCTGTTTATTTGCATTTTTTGCAGAATGCTCTGCCGGAGCTACTAGCCGATGTTCCGGCCTTCGATGAAGACGTGACTATTGTGTTCCAGCATGACGGTTGCCCGGGACATTTCCTGAGAGAAGTTCGAGATCACCTCGTCAACTCTTTCCAAAATTCATGGATAGGCAGAGCCGGCCCCATCCCTTGGCCCACAAGATCTCCAGACCTAACACCTTTAGATTACCATGTCTGGGGTAAAGCCAAAGAATTGGTTTGTTTCACAGAGGTACCTACAAGAGAGGTGTTGATTGAAGGCATAAACGCGGCATTTGTGGTAATGAAAGAAGAAATGTTGCTAGCCACTACAACGGTCGAAATCAGAAAAAGGTGTCGGGCGTGCATTCGGAGTAGAGGAGAACAATTCGAACAGAATTTACGTTAAAGAATCGTGTTATTTTACTTTGTAAATAAACAATCATACAAAAACTGTATTTTACTAAAATCTGTCCTTACTTTGCTATTTTATCTAAAACACTATTTGTAGTATTTTTTTATTTATTGACTAACGTAAATAGCATACTTTTAGAACCGCGATAAACCAAAGAACGTTTTAAAATAAAATTAAGTTCGCAATAACTGCAACTTTTTTTAAATTTTTCTCAGAAGTAGAGATGTTTTCATACTTTCATATTTTTACATTTTGGTTAATTTAGAAAAACCTAATAAAAAAATCATACCTCCGTAACCGTAATACTAAAGACCCAGGTTCCAAGACTGAAGAGGTAGCAAATGACCCTACCAACGCCCCAAAAAAATTTGACGGTCCATGTGCCGAACAACCTGTATAAATCTTATGCAGCTGTTTTGCACTCGTTGAATTCGACCAAGTGTGTCCTTATTTAAACAAAAACTGTAGACAGGAGAGCAGTAATTGAATTAAGACAAAACCAGACCCTCACACAAAAGCTTCTTAGCAGATATGGGCAAGTATGATCAATGCAGATACAACATTCTCAAAGTCCCATAAGCTCTACCGACAGAATCCTGAACGTGCTCTCGAAATCTTAAAGAGTCATCCATAATCAAGCCCAAATTTCATGTACCTACTTTCAACAAAACGAATATTATCACCCGCAACATTTGGTCTTATAGTCTCCTTAACCAATTTCTTATTGTTTTTCGAATCGAATGCGAGAGCAAAAGATTTTTTTGCATTCAAGGACAAACCATGTCCTCCAGCAACGTTGCACAATCAATGCAAGTCCTCTTCAGTCTGATTGCCGCACCGCCTAGTACCCCAATGGAAAATAACAGCTTTGTTATTTCAAATGGGTCACCCCGTTTTTCTATTTTTTTTATAATTGTTATAAATAATTAAGTTCACTACTTTTAACTCTATCTTTAACGGTTATTGAGTCATAATTTTTTTTGAGAATTTTAAATCAAATTTGAGATCACGAAAATGGCTATATTTCGTTCAACATTCGAGATTTCAGTTCGAAATTTTACTTGATCCTAAATAAGAGTATGCTTCGCACCTCCGTTTCCGAATGTTTGTTGTCAATTGTAAAAAACTCTGTTTTCTCAAATTGTTTTTGGCGCTCTTGTTCACCCGAGCAGAGTGCTATCATTTTGCCCAAATGTCTGTAATTTTGGAATATCGAGCCGAAAATGGTCTCAATCGATTGGGTTCGACTTCCTGATGAAGAATTCGTGGCTAAAGTTGAGTCTGTCCGGCCGTATCCTTTCTAGCATCCAAAAGAGATGAGCTAGAGTTTTCATATTTTCAGAATAGGTTAATTGTCCAAATATCTCGGTCAAGTTCGTTATTGGGCCAAGGCCAAATCCGTTGGATGGTTCAGTAGTTATGAGCATCTGAAATTTCGCAAAAATCGTCATGCTAGAAAATTTTTTAAAAATTCCCAAAAAAAAATTTTTCAATGGTCACTATCTCATAAGACATTTTTGGGATTTCGATAAAAACTCGTGAATATATTGAGGTGATCGATATCTTACTCATCCTCAAATTTCATTTTCGTAGCTCTTTTCCATCTAAAGATATGACCATTTCTTTCATTTACTCAAGAGAAAACAGAAATGACATGAAGCCTCGGTGATTTTCTTTGAACGATGGCAATCACAGATCGATATTCGATTGACAAATGCCGGGCTCATTAATCAGTGTCAGTTGGCGTACCTAATATTAATTAAAATTTCTCATAACGGGAAATCATAGAGATAGAATTCAATCTCGGTGGCTGAAATAATATAAGTTGTCAAAATTCAGAAAAGCACTGATGTAAGCTTTTAGGGTAAGGGAATTATAACTTCGAACAAAACTTGGGAAAATTATGACTAGTTATTTTTAATTTGAGATATAGGTTTGTTCATTCATTAGGCGTTCATATTTGCATCACATTGTCCCATAGTATAGTATAGTATATTTCAGCATTATGTGATACATAAATACAGAATTTAATTCGTACAATAAATATTGTAGAATCCGTCAAACTCAACTTGAACAACACAAAGCATACAATAAAACAGTTACAAGATTTAAGTTAAAATCCATCACGAAGGTATCATTCACAATTAAAATCACCGGCCCCTATGCTCATGGCGAGATATTCTTCAACGGTATAAAAGGAATATCTCAGTAGAAACCTCTTCACCAATCGACAAAAAGATCTCTCCGGCAGCTCTCTTATACAACCTGGTAGTGTATTGTAGAGTCTTGGTCCCCAGACATCGATGTAGATCATATTCCCCGTCAGTCGGTGGAAGGGGATGGAAAGCTTTCCTTCATTCCTGGTGTTGTACCCATTCGACTCAGTCGGGAACTGGTTCATGTGTCTGTGAACATACTTCAAACAATTGAAGATGTACAATGCAGGTATGGTCAATATTCTTTCAGATTTAAAATAGTCTCTGCAGCTATCTCTCGATTTAAGCCCGATCAACGCTCGAATAGCCCTCTTCTGCAGTAGAAAAATCTCCCTGGCATGTGCTGAGTGACCCCAAAAAAAATAGCGAAAGATATTATGCTATGGAAGATAGAAAAATAAGCCACCCTAGCTGACAGCTGAGTGGATGTTCTTTTCATCTTTCTGATTGCAAATATTGCTCCATTGAGTCTTTTCTTCAGTGAATCTACATGCCCCTGCCAACCCAACTTCGAGTCCAGCAAAACCCCAAGGAACCTTAGTGTGGCTACTTCACCTGACTTCGAAAAACTGATGGTCTGTGTTTTTTCTCCATTCAAGATAAAACGGTTAGCCAAATACCAGTTATTCATTTCACGAATTTTCCCCCTGACTTCCTCGTCGAGGACTGCCTGTGCACCAGATCGCATCAAGAAATAGCTATCGTCCGCATACAATAGAACCCCCAGAAGACCCAGGTCATTAATGAAAACTATAAAAAGAAGTGGTCCCAAAATGGACCCCTGTGGAACTCCCATCTTGATCTCCTCATCCTTGGACCATTCTTTTCTCCAATAAACTCTTTGTTTTCTATCACGCAAATAGGTCTCAACCAATTTCAAGGTGGCTCCTCTCACTCCGTACCGACAAAGCTTCCCAAGAAGAATATCGTGGTCGACCAAATCGAAGGCCTTCGTAAGGTCACAGCATGTTAGCTGGCAGAGCTGGTGGTCCTCATAGTACGAGAAAAGACTATTGTTCACCTGATCAGAGTGCTTATAGATTTGTTGTGGTTTGAATATTTACTCGCAAGTAGCTCAACAAGAGCGCACAAGCAATCTGACCTCACGTCAGTGCTTTCTAATTTTTTTTTATTTCCAGAATGAGAACAATCCACTCTTCAAAACTTCTATTCTATACATTTCCTTATATCTCATTGAGATTCTGAGTTATCTGCGTTTATTGAATTTTAGATTATTTATACAAAAACTCTTGCAAAACAATTGGAATACATGTTGTTTATCGCGTAAACAAGAATGAGGGTTTTCATGGATCGAATTGATATTCCGATTTATATACGACTTAGAGAGCACGGAGAAAATATCAATACAAAGAAATTAAACTCGTGTGAAGTTAGCAGCGGATATTGAAATTCCGGCTGCTGGGTCGTAGCAGCTGGAACTTCGTTTATGCGCACACCTTTGAAAATCTCCTATTGATTTTTAAAAAAAGAGAACCAGAGGGGTTTAGGTCTTATATGGATATTTATATTTGTTTTATGCTGTGTACTATACCTATTACTGTTGTAAGAAAGTTTTATAATCTATACTCTTTTGGACATCTCCTGTAATTTTTGAGGAAAATAAATGAAATGAAATGAAATATAGTTTCATGCGGAATATGATCCTGTGAAGTCTTTTCAACAATCAAAAGTATTTCTATTTTGAATATTGGCGAATCAGAATTTAATATTATTCAATAGATTCGAAGCGAATATGAAAACAAATGTTTTGAAACCATAGGAAGAAAATAAAATAATCAGAATCAAGACTTTGAATTGAATATAATTCACGGATACACCAACAAATATATATGCACGCCATTCCAAACTACTTAATCAATACTATATCGGAAAATCCAAACGTCCAATTCTCGGGGAAGACACATATTAAAACGGCTTTTCCCGATCGTGTCTGTGGAAAAAGCCTTTTTCAATTTTACCGGACCATCTTTCGCGAAAAACGGGGAATCGATGTTTTAGATAATTTTTTTGAAAATGTTAGCCTGGTCGTAAAGGCGTGTGAAATGCACCTAGCGAAAGGCCGTCTCAAGAACATTACGGTGCTCGCTTCGCTCGCAAGATCGCCTTCCCCTTTCCACCTCGAAATATCGCATTTCTAAACCCCTCGCCAACCGAAAGTTTTTCGATCTACTTCGGTAGTTACTTGTATCGAACCATCGATTACCACAAAAATATTCCTTATTGTTTTTAATATATTGGGATTGGGATCATAAAAATAATAGAAATACGGTGTGTCCCATTTAAAATAGCAGAGCTGTTGTCAAATTTGCATGCCTCTGCCAACACTACAAATTCGAGTATTTTAGAAATGTACCTTACATAACCTTATATTGACTTACAAAATTTGAAATATTTTGTATGAAAAGTTTCCATAATAATTTAGTAGGCCACCCACATTAGAAAACCTGATATAATACTTAATGCGCTGGAAAATTCCGTATGACACGTATGTGAGATATAAGAACAACTAATCTGAAATCTTGAAGAAGAGCTGAGAAATAGTTATCACTAAGAAAATCCTGAAATATAATGAATAAATGCATCTTACCTTCCGTGCTGATGTTGAGCAAATCGAACTCGAGCATGATTTTAGTTTAGCCGCTAAGCCGGTTGGAGGAGGTGGAGTAGGTTGTGTGACAACTTCGACTCCTGCCTCAGTTTGACTACTCGAAATAGAATCCGCGTGTGCGAAGGGGCCATTGGCCACCCCTTCATCGGTTATCAAGACACTGGGTGCTCTATTTCTTCCTCGAGGATTGAATATGGTCGGCAAGTCTCCTTCTTTGGTCATGGCCTATCAGAGAATTATGGGTGGTAAGTAGAATATCGTTGAGGTGCTTTCCATCATTCCTAGAAGCGAGATTTTCTGGGGTAAGTTATTGATAATGAAATAACGACTTTGTAAAATTCGACGCAATTCTTTTGATATTCATACTGGATAAACGAAGTGATTTGTCCCATGGTGGCATTACGTCACTTCATCTGATTTAATTTAAATGTTCTTCATCTAGAGCTGATCCGGAAAATGACGTCCATCTTTGAGGACAGGAACCAACAGCCTAGGCTGCTGATCATCATTTATTTCTATCTCTTGCTGAGATTGTAGTTATCTAAGGAACCTTATGGAAAAACGTGGCCTTCCAGCTTGATTCTCGCAATTCTATTAGTGATGTAACGTTACTGGATTTTATAATTTCAAAAATCAAATCCCCTTTCACCCTACCACTGTGTTCACACGTGATGAGTGAATTCAACCTACATGAAAAATATAGTCTATGATTAGAAATATCATGAAAGAAGAGACGGGTTGTTTCATGCCACGAGTAAACAAAGTGATTATGTTACGGTTATTGAAGTTTCTTTGATTTTCGGTAGTATTGTTGAAAATTCATTTTCAATTGAGGATCAGGTATGTGTTTTTAATTCCAGAGGCAGGTTTCTCTCATTTATTAAAATGTGAAAAGTGAACTACGTGTTATGTGGTGAGATATTATTTCCATTATTTATTAAATGTTAGATATTAGATAGAATCAATAGGTTTTATTCATGTGAATAATAATAATAATTATAATATTTATTTTCACTGACTGAAATATGTACAGTATGGGAAAATGTCATAAAAATAGTATAAAATAGTAAAACACAGACTTGACAGTAAATACAAACCAACATCAGAAACATAGTTCAGACTCAAATTCAACTACAAGGAAAACTGAAATTAAAATACTCATGCAAGGAATAAAATGCTAGGTAGACAACCATGTCATCCACACCCAGATCAAACAAAGCAGGACCGAGAGTTCCGCCCTGTGCCACGCCAGATAACAGTGTTCTAAGACCAGACAAGACCTCTACACCGTTCTCTCGAAGTCTGACCATCTGTGACCTGTCAGTGAGGTATGATTTGATCCACTCCAGGACCACACCTCGAAGTCCCTTGCGCTCCAACTTGGCCAACATTATCGATATATCTAGCGTATCAAATGCCCGACTCAGATCGAAAAATACCACCATACAATATTTCCTTCTTTCGGAACCATCCTGTATATGACCGTAGAGTGATAACATGGCATCCTGTGAACTCCTGCCCCTTCGAAATCCGTACTGTCTGTCGGACAACAATCCGAAGCGATCTGTGAACTGGGTGAGCCGCTCCAGAAACAGTTTCTCGAGTGCTTTTGAAAAAACTGATAATATTGCTATCGGTCTGTAGTTCTCAACCGATGCACGGTCACCCTTTTTGTGTACAGGTGTGATAATAGCAGTCTTGAGTTCCGAAGGAAAATACCCGAACTCAAATGACAAGTTAGAAAGGTGTGTCAGCGGCAAGTCGACGACATGGCGAATGACACTGCATGGGACCCCATCTACGCCACTGGAGGATTTCCCCGATACAATCAGTAGGGTATCGCGCATTTCATTTAACAAAACAGGGGACAAGAACATCGAATCCTGACTTATTCTCAAAGAGATCTTTGATAGTGTATGAGGTCCTTTAGAGTTACGTACCAACTCTGAAACGGAATCTACAAAATAATTATTGAATGTATCTGCTTTATTCAATTTATCACGTATCGGAATTCCTGATGAGTCAAAGAAAACATGAGGTACGTTACGATTTTCTTGAACAGACGTATTAGTTTTTATGTAGCGCCAGACCGCTCGATTTTTGTTATCAGCGTTTATTATGGAATGTTTTATCTAGAATTTTTTAGCTTCAATTATGTTTTTCGTATGCTGTCTCTTAAATTGGTTATAAATTTGTCTCGCGGCGTTGTCACGTTGGCTCGTTTTACACAACTCTCGGATTATGTTACCCTCCTCTACCAATTCTTTTGTTATCCAAGGGTTTTTCACAGTTCTTATACTTTTATATTTCTTCAGTGGGAAAGCCGTGTTGAAATAGTACCTGAAAGTTTCAAAGAAGGATGAAAAACTTTCTTCTACACTTCTACCAGAGTATACGCCGTCCCAGCTTTCTCGTGAAAGAAGGGTTCGAAATGTATTAACGTTCTCAGGGGAAAACACTCTCTTAACAACTGGCGGTTGTACAGGGGCATCAGACAAATGGTCAATTTCAAGTTTGAGAATCTGTGCGCGATGATCAGATAAGGCATTTTCAATCGTATCAGCATCGAAACGGGGCCTCCAGTTAATAAGTACATTATCAAGTAGTGCTCCCTGACGAGAACACTCATCAAAACATCTCACGAAACCGAATGCGGAGTACAAATTGACAAATTCTTTAGTTTTGTTATCCGTTACATCTTTCAGGTTTATATTAAAATCACCAGTAATTATTGTGTTTGAGTTTACATGCATCAAAATTTCCTCAAGTGTATCAAAAAAATAGTTAACACTAGAATCCGGTGATCTATAAATACATAGGATGTTAAACCTCACAAAGCAGTAGTCAATACTCACAGCCACTGCCTCGAAGCACTGATCGCACAACGTCTCACCAATAATCTTACAGTTCAATGTGGAAATGTCATCACTCACAAAAACAACCACTCCACCACCAACCCTGGAAGTTCAACAGTAGGAAGCAGCCATCCTATAGCCCTCCAAGTTAATCACTGTCAGCTCATCATTCACCAGCCATGACTCTGTCAGGCAGAGGATCTCCGGATAACCAAATGTATGCAAAAGGACTCCAAAGCGTTCAAGCTTTCCCCTCAAACTCCATACGTTAAGATTAAGGAGTCTGAGATATTGGACACTAGAGGTCCGGCCATCATTGCGCTGTTCGTCCACGAAAAAACTTAAATCTCCTAACGACCACCCCATTCGGCCAAATATCTGGTTTATTTAGTTCCTCCAGCATATCGATTTCTGCACTAACCTTGAACGAAACACTCTGAGCATCATCTCTTTTTGGCAAAGCCTCCACTGTGAATGACCTCCCAGAAAACTTTGAGTCCAAATAGGTCTTAATTTTATCAGGATTAGTACCCGGAGCCACACGTCCAACATGAAGCCAGGCTCGCCTGACCGCTCCCGAAAATGTCTGCTGCGGATCAAATGACATGCCATGAATCTTGTCCCCCGAGTTTGCAGTTGACCCCACAGCTGGCGATGGAACCGCAGAGGGTAGCCCGCCTTCACCTACTGGTTTGATATTCCGCCGTATTTTCCCTGTATTTTCACGCGAAGCGGCAACATCGCATGATTGTATCCTTGTTGGATCACTATTTCGATTATCCTTCTTCAAAAGATCAATTATGAATTCTTGGTTATTTACAGTTCTTTCAAGTTCCTTGGTTAGTTTCTCCAATGCTTTCCGTTTCCGTTCAACGTTCGCTATCTTCAGCGAGCACTTAAGTTGGTCCATTTCGTTTGTAATTTGGAGGTTATCTCCATCGGATTTTGTAGATTCGTCAGAATCAGTCACAAACTGACCCTCCAGAAACGTCCTTAGATTATCACTAACGTTAACTCTATCTGGGATCATTTTGGTCATGATTAGATCAACCAAGACATCCTTATTCAGCCTACTCAACTCAGCTCTCATATTCGCGTGTTTACACAACAACAATATTGTATAAACAAAAGTCAAGTATGTACCCAAAGAAAGCAATTTTTATTTGTTCAGATCGTTTTGACCCTGAAGATAATGAATATTAACATGCTATATTCTGGATTAAACTATATTTATTGTCATTTCGTGGTTATTTTATTATTCTGTGTCATTATTATGACAATTGTCATAATGAATGTCAGTCGATCATTTTCCCTCTGCTATTTTTTAAATGAAATAAGTATTATATCGCAACCTTCCACAACTATGGATAATGATTTTCCTTTGAACGGGTTCCATAGCAGACTTCAAACATCAGAAGATCTGAAAAATCGTCACTTGGGCCGCAAGACCCGATTCGAAGAATCCTCCTTGCAGATTGGCGACTAATTTTGTACATTGGAATTGAATATAAAGAGTATTTCTAAGGACAAGAGTGATTATATTTCTAAATTAGCAAATCACTATAGTGCTGAGATTATTCTCCTTCAAGAGACACGTGCGGATACTGAAAAAAATCTTCGTGAAAGAGGAACCATAAAACGTTATGTATTCATTGATTATCTCCTTAGTAAAATTTATGGTTTAGCTTGTTATGTTAAAAAATCAAAATATCGAGTTAATCCAAAAAGGCGAATTCGAGGGTGTTTTGTTTGTCTCTTTCAAATTTTGTAATATTTCTATCGTTAATATTTATAAACCTCCAAATACTATTTGGCCAAGAAATTTGGAAATGAATCTTCCTCATCCTTCAATTTATTGCGGTGATTTTAATTCTCACCACGTAATGTGGGGTTATAATAATAATGATAGAAATATAATAGCTTTAACTGACTGGATGGAAGACAATAATTTGTATTTAATTTTTGATGGAAAAGATGTACCTTCTTTTCATTCTTCTCGATGGAATAGAGGCTACAATCCTGATCCCTGCCTAGTGTCTTGTGACAATACTTGCAAACCGCTTCCTGTAAAGCTTAAAATTCTAGAAGTTTTTCCTCATAACCAACATAGACCTATTCTGTTGACTTCAAGAAGTTTAATTCAATATTCAGAATGTTAAAGAAGAGCTCGTTGGAATTTCAAGAAAGCGAATTGGATTGAATTTGCTAAGAAGGTAGACAGTGATATTAGATGGATTAAACTTACTCACGATAACTATCACAGATTCTTAGGTGTTGTGAAAGTCGCAGCAAAAAAGTTCGTTCCAAGAGGTTTCCGGAAAGATTATATTCCAGGTTGGTCGAAAGAAACAAATAATTTGTACAAGAACTATCAAAAATCCCCATCCGTTGATAAATATGAAAGGCTTGTGCATTCTATCAATACAAGCCGAAAGGAGAAATGGGATAGTGTTGTATCAAAAATGAATTTTACACATTCGAGTAAGAGTTCATGGGATATATTGATTGGCTCGCCGCCTAGTTAATGTATCTGAATCAGTCAATATATCCCAATCTAAAATGAGGAATATGAAGAAAAACTTACACATATTCTGGAGATCAGCTCCTACTTTAGAACATGTGTCATCCATTCAATATAGATGAATTGAGGGCTGCTATCAAATCTACCAAATCTCGAAAGGCAGCAGGTTTTGACGGAATTTATCCAGAATTCATCAAACATTTAGGAAAAAAGGCCTTGTCTTGGTTATTGCCTTTCTATAACAATATTCTGAATTCAGGAAACTTTCCTTCCGAATTTCTTAAGACTAAAGTAATAGTTATTTTGAAAGGAGAAAAAAATCCTTGTGATCCTAGTAGTGATCATACCCATCAGTATATTGAGTGTTCCTTTCAAGATATTAGAAAGGCTAATTCTTTTTAGAATTGAATCTTCTATAGAAAATGCTATATGAAATTTCCAGGGAGGCTTTAGGAAAAATAGAAATTGTTCATATCAGGTTCTCATCCTTACAACTTTCATAGAATCAGGCTTCAATGATAGGTTGAAAACAGGAGCTGCTTTTATTGATTTATCTTCGGCATATGACACCGTGTGGAAAGATGGATTGATTTTCAAACTCTATAACCATCTGAAGTGTGGGAAAATGGTACGATAATTAGAAAATATGTTGTCTGATAGAAGATTTCGTGTTTTTATTGACAATAAGAGTAGCAATTTCAAAACATTGAAAAACGGTTTTCCTCAAGGATCAGTTTTAGCTCCTTTATTTTTCAATTTATATCTAAGTGATTTACCCACGACATCATCTCAGAAATTTGTTTATGCTGACGACATTGCTATTGCTTACCAACATTCGGATTTCCATACTTTGGAAAACATACTGTCATCTGATTTGGAAATTTTAAAGAATTATTTTATTGAATGGCGATTAAGGTGGGTGGACCATGGAAGGCCACGCTCCTTTGAAGGCCAACTATCAAAAAGTCGTAGTTATTGACATGTAAACACATATTCCTTCCGCTATATACTAAGATCCATCAAACTCAAGTCCACAGATGCGGCGGCGAGTCTCTCGCGCCACTATTTTGGCAGTGCGATCTCACGTTTAGTAGACTTCGGTCATCGACGTTACAGTTGTTATTCGCGCTCACAGCAAAATGTAAGTTTTTAGTTAGATAACCTATTTTTATTTCATATTTTTTTACTGTGAATTGTCGCATAAGGATATGTTTATGGTACTAAAGAAAAAAAAATTGTTTTGCCTCGATTTAAGTTAAAATATTGGCAGTGTTCCCAGGAAAGCCGATGGTTCCTTATAAGGCCAATCAAAAATTTGACGGTTGGCCTTGCTAGGGTACATGGGCCTCACAAAGAACATGTACAAACCATGAACATATGAACAGTTACTTTTTAGTTATAAATACGTAAAACAATGTTTTATATTAATAAGTTTATAATAAGTACAGTACTTAGTCTGTAGTGTCTATTATTTTATTATAATTAATATAAGAAAGTCATTGGTAATTTTTAGTTTGTCCTTCTTAGGAACATTTTGGCCTTACAAAGAACGGACCCATAAGAAGGCCATTTGAGGTAAAAAAAAAAGTTTTTAATTTCATTATAATTCGCGTTGGCAAGATATTTGATGTCAATTTAATACTCATTACTACTGTTTTTAAATAATTTCCATTAATATATTCTTAGTTATACGATGGTATTCAAGTAATGTTCGTTGAGTTTTCTATAAATGATAAAAATATATTGAGCATTTAATGGTTTGCTTAAATGAAAGAGCTTATTATGTAGTTTTAGTAAAAGCGTATATATTAATTGTTACAACTCTATTTCTAAGTTGAACGACTGATGTATAATATTGGCCTTGTTTGGAGCCGTGTTCCTTGCAAGGCCATTTGGAAGAGCTTAACAAAACTTAAGTTTAATGAATACTTATTAAAGCTAGGTTAAAAAAAAGTGATTTATATGGTACACAATAAAACAAACTATTATTTGATAATTTGTTTTCTTCATTTTTTCAGTTAATAAACGAATAAAAAGCGTTTACTCGTTAGAGTGGCCTTCCATGGTCCACCCACCTTATGTCTAAATTCCAACAAAACAGAGGTATCTTGTTTCCATCTAAATAATCATGAAAAATATAGGAAATTAGCTGTAACTTTCAATGATTCTCCTATCGAATATAATTTCTATCCAAATTACTTAGGAGTAAAATTAGATTCATCTCTCAATTACAAGGCTCATTTAAAAGATCTGACCCTACAACTGAAAACTAGGAATAATATTGTTCAAAAATTAGCTGGATCATCTTGGCGTGCTGATGCTTCCACTCTTCGCACAGCATCTCTAGCCCTAGTCTTTCCTGCATCTGAGTATTGTTGCTCTGGTTGGTTTAATAGTGCACATACAAAAAAAATTGATGCACAATTGAATACATCCATGAGAATAATTACTGGCACCGTAAGATCTACACCGGTTCATTGGTTACCAGTTTTGTCCAAGATTCATTGTCCCTCCCTATATTCGTAGACAAACTGCAGCTCTGAATTCTTGGAACAAATATCATTCTTTTCCCAATTTATTCCCAATTATTTCATATATTCCACAAAATAAAATTCCCAGATTGAAGTCACGTAAACCATTATGGCATAATACGTTCTTCAATATCAACATAAGTGACAAAGAATTATGGAAGACTGAGTGGAACTCTTACGAAATGTTAAATAAGTATCTCGTTTCTGATCCTTCTGAAAAAGTTCTTGGTTTTGCGCTTCCAAGAAAAATTTGGACAGTTCTTAATCGTTTGAGAACAAGTCATGGTCGTACCAATGGCATGCTATTTAGATGGAACTCAGTTCCTAGCGCAAGTTGTAAATGTGGAGAAGCAGAAGAAACAATACCTCATCTGATCAATAATTGTCCCATATATAAATTTCAAGATGGTTTTAGGGCTATTCATGATGTTTCCGACGCTTTCTTGGAATGGGTTATAAATTTCAAACGAATATGATACGTATTTTTGTTATTCAATTCTTTTTTCTGCTTTAGTCTTTTTATTTCCAGATTCAATGTGAGCAACTTGAAGAAGTCTTTGTCTCCATCAATAGAAGACCACCCTTGAAGAAAGAAGTCCCTAAAATATATTTCAGCTTATTTTTGTATTTTTACACTTAGACGAGGAGCCAGGGTTTTTTTTACTGGGGTTTTTTCCCTAGACTTTTATGCCATACGCCGAATTGTATGACACCCCGTCACCAACCCCTGATCTATATGCTTTATTTTTTGCGAACTAAACATTGTCAGCCAAAAGTTCAAAAGAATATATATATATTTCCACCTTTTGTTCAGTACTCCTAGTTATTACGAATACCAATTATAACTTATTACGACCATTCCATTTTGAATCACTATAAAAGTTCGGAACAGGCAATGAGGTTATCATTGAACTCTGTGAGGAAAGAAGAACCAAGTTTATTGGTCCGACAGAGTGGTCTTTGCGAGCTTGTTCTGGTTCATTGAAGCAGTATAACAGGGTTTCGGATGTTGAGCCGAAAATTGTCTTATTCGATTGAGTTCGATCTCTTGATGAAGAATGGGTGGTCAAATTGGAGTACGCCGTTTTTAAATATCTCTGTTGTTTCAAGATATCAATCTTCATCTGGTTGATGTTGTACTTCAGGTAAGTTTTTGAATTCCTTTTTCCTGAATTTGTATTCGATATTTTTTCCATTTCTTTACTGTTTCAAGTTATTTAATCTTGATATGGTTATTTTATATTTGAACCATTTTTATTTCCTTTTGAATTCCTGAAACCGAAAAATTATTTCGTTTTTGTTGTTGATTCCATTAAAATCTATTTCTTTAAATTTTCATGTTGTTTGTTTCTATTGTGAATATCCTAATGGCCTCATCAGAAAAGAATTTATTTATTTATTTATTTAAAATGTACAATGTTCTACAGGATAAACCCAACTACAGAACAGGAACAAAAAACTAATTCTAAATATACAAAATAAGACATGTAATACAAAGTCAGCCAAAATAGTATGACTTGATATCTGAGATGCTACAATAAAAGATATCCAAGTTAGGACAAACAGAATTACAAGCGTGACACAAATTATAAAGAGGAGAATATTTCAAAGTGTTTAGTTCTCGGTGTTGGCATGTAAAATGTGTTGTCCGTTCTGGAAGCAGGTCTTGGAACCAGAAAATTGATATTACTGAGTATGCTAGAATCTTCAACTATCCCATTGATCAACTTGTGCATGAACACAACGCACTGGCAGTCCCGCCGACATTTCAGACTCTTCATGCCGTGTCTACTCAAAAGTGAATCCTGAGGGAAACCAGTGGGCGGATACACATTATCCTCTCTATATGATAAAAGCTTGAGGAAACGTCGTTGCACCAACTCAATCTCAACAATATGGTTTTGGTGGTAAGGGGACCATACTAAAGCCGCATATTCCAGCTTGGACCTGACATATGCGTAAAAGAGGATCTTCAATGTGGCTATATCCGAAAACTCAAGAGAAATGCGCGCAATAAATCCGTACATCCCTTTTGCAGCAGACAGAGTGGCATCAATATGTAGTGCAAACGAAAGTTTTGGGTCAAAAATCACTCCCAAGCCGGTCAACAACGCCGGACGCTCAAGCAAGGTACCATCCACAGTATAGTTGAAATGAATTACATTTTTGTTATGTATAAAAGACATGACATTAAACTTCTTCAGATTCAATCGGTTTCTTTCGCACCATTCAACAACGCGCAGCAAATTGATGGAAAGCCGCTGACAATCGAAGGCTTCCCTCACCTCAAGGTACATTTCGAAATCATCGGCAAATAGCAGGCAGTTAACATCCACTACATCAGCCACATCATTGATGAAAATTATGAAAAGCAGTGGTGCAAGGTTACTGCCCTGCTGCACTCCCGAAGTACTCGAAAATACCACAGACCGCACACCGTTGAAGTCAACATATTGCCGCCGGTCAGACAAGTAGGACTTAAAAAGATTTATGAGATTGGAGCTAAAGCCAAATTGGGACAACTTCGTCAACAAAATTCCATAGTCCATTGAATCGAAAGCTTTTGAAAAATCAGTATACAGGACATCGGCCTGGGAGCTTCTCTCAATTATCTCAGAAACAAACTGTGATATGCTAAGGATATTGGTAACTGTTGAACGGCCTCTGAGAAAACCATGCTGAAAAGGTGTTATTCGATTACAGACTAGTGGATATAACCGAGAGTAAAGGAGGATCTCAAATATTTTGCTGGAATTACACATTATTGATATCGGTCGGAAATTAGAAATATCAAATTTGTTGCCCTTTTTGTGAACCGGGCGCACCTTAGAAAGTTTCCACGCATCGGGAAACATGCAACGCTCCAACAGATATTAAATAAGATTATGAGCGGATACGCCAAGACACACGCACAATCCTTGAAAATTAAGGAGGGAATTCCATCCGGACCTATAGTCATAGTTGGTTTCATCTTCTTCAAAACCGTAAGAACCTCAGAATATCAAATGTTCACGTTATTTCACATTTTCTTTCGCTATAGCTAATCAGCTCGTGATTTTTCGAAGGGCTCATTCTGTCAGGTAATTGTGCTTGTTGTCCTGATGATATTTCAGGCAGGAAATAGCTGTCTTGAATATCGAAAATCGGCAACGAAAACGGATTCGGTCGAGAAAATCCTTGAACTTTCCGAACAACGGTTATCCATTATTAATTTGGCCTTTATCGTCAGTATTCATTGATCAGATAGCCCTCGTGGGAGCTCTACACGAAGTGGTTTTCAAACTATTAGAGTTATTGTTGATACATATACATATACAATCTGCAGATATAATTCACATATATTATCCCTTTTTCATTAATACTCAATTTGTCGACTAGCCCATCCTCATTTTCTAATTTTTCCGGTTCATATTGTAGTCGAATTCTTTTTGTACGCTTTTCCTTGTGAAACAACCCCAATCTGTCGACCGGCCATATATGGAATAACATTCGAAGGATATGAGGCAGAGTTTACATGTTTACAAAATATGTTGAGTGTTTCGGTTCGTTACTGTTCAAAATTCGACCAGTGATTGCGCAGTTGTGAGTAACGGAAAAATAATCGCCTGATTAATTCATAATATGAGAATCGTTTGAGTAACGTTGAAATAATGAAGAACAAAATTTCGTGAAAATCATTAGTCTAGAAACATTTGAAAAAGTTCTCTTTTTCGCAAATATTTGATATCTTCTAGGATAATCATTAGGTCTCAACAAAAATTTATGCATATGTTGAGGTTATTGATACTTTGCATACAGGGTTATAGATTATTTAAAAAAAAAATTATATCAAATTTGAGAGTAACGAAAATGACTATATTCCTTTCAATACTTCAAATAGAATTAGGAATGACGTTTTTAAGGGTATGATGGGTATTGAACGAACCATAATGGATGATATTGAGAGGAGGCAGTTAACTTGGTATGTCCACATACAACGTATGTCAGAAACAAGACTCCTGAAGCAGATAATGAACTGGCAACCAGCAGAACGCAGGAAAAGAGGAAGGCCGAAAAGAAGTTGGAAGCAGGGTGTTGTTAAGGCCATGAGTGCTAGAGACCTGCAAGATCTTGATTGGGAAAATAGACAGAGATGGAGGCAAGGCGTCGGACAACGTCGAAAGACGTTCTGAACCCGACATATATACAGGGTCCTTCACGAGGAACCTCACCCATATTTATACGGGAAACTACTAAACGTATTTTCATGAAATTCCGACCTTATAAATATTTCACGATGCTGATGATATCTAAAATATTTTCAGGGCACCTCCGGTTTTTCCGGAAATGACGTCAACTTTCGTTTTTCAAATTACAACACCATTTTTTTATTGCAGAAATAGATTCCTTAGAAAATTTCAAGTTATTTTTATGTAACATTTTTCAGTTTTGGTTGGAAAATTCTCTCTGAGCGGGAAAATTCGAAAAAAATCGAAAATAGAGCTCCGGTGAAACAAGAATAACTTCAAAGTTTTTGGATGGAAAATTTTCATTTTTGGGATTTTTCAAGATGTAAGATTGATGTATCCACTTCAAAAATCGAAATCGTGATTCTTGATACAGGGGTGAAAAAATCGCTTTCAAAGTTAGGGATGACAAAATCGTGTAAAATCAATTTTTTCAAATTAGAACCCCATTTTTTATGGCAGATATTGAATCTACGTTAAAAATAATGTGAGTGTATGCATCACACCCTTGCCCTAAAGTGGATATTTTCTGAGTTATTCACAAAAACTGTTTTTCGTTTTGAATTTTCAGCTATTTCCTTTCCCTTCACGCCAAAAAGATGAAATTTTCAGGAACTGTTACTTAAACCATGTTTTAGATTTCACTACCCTTATATGCAAGAGAAAAAAAGTTACAGGTTGTTCTTAAATAGATGGCGAATTTGCATTCGAATTTGTATCGAAACCTCTTTATTTCAACTAATCGGCCATCGGTTTTCTTTCCAGTGATAAATAAATAATTCCTTATGAACCATTAGCAAACACTTACCATGTTTTACATTTTTTTTTAAAGATAGATATCATTAATTACATCCGCCAAATTCCTCTTTATTCAGTAGCATTTTGTGTTTACTATTAATTTGGTGATAATTCGTATTAAGTTATAAAATCGATCACTATGCCTAATTTTACCAATGAAGATTATTTAAATCTCATTCTACTTCATGGAGAATGTAATAAAGTTGTAGATAAAACGATTCGACTGTTCATTGAGAGGTTTCCTGACCGACCCAGACCAACGAGAAATACCATTAACAGAACGATGACAAACTTGAGAAATGTCGGATCTTTCGTTGAGAAAACTATACACAGATAAAAAAGTGTAGTAGAAGATGGGAACAACGAAATTACAGTTCTTGCATATTTTCGTGTGAATCCTCAAAATTCTCTCAAAGATGCCGAGATTGCTCTGGGACTATCACAATCGAGTGTTTGGAGAATATTAAAAATATAAAATGCACCCATATAAATTCAATAGGGTACAGCATTTGAAGGAAACTGATTTCGTCAGGAGAAAAGAGTTTTGCGAAGCTATGATGATTCGATTTCAAGAGAATGAAAACTTTTGGACTGTATAATTTGAACAGATGAATCTAAATTCGCAAAGAATGGTTCTTTCAATAGGCATAACAGTCATTATTGGGATGAAAAGAACAACCACCACTTCAGACAATGGAATTTTCAAGAGACCTGGAGTTTCAATGTTTTTGCGCCATCAAAAATAATGCAATTCTCGATGTTCACATTTATGATGGGACTTTAACTGGTAAGATAGAACACTACACATGTTTGCATTATTTAAAGAATGTTCTCCCTTAGGAGGTAGATATTCTGACATATTGAGTCAAATAATTGAGCTGCTAGTACAGAACCATAATGACTTATGGTATCAACCAGATGGCGCGCCTCCACACAATTCACTCAATGTGTCAAATATCCTATACAAGCTATTTAAAGATCGATGGTTGGCGAACAATGGTCCACATCTTTGGCCACCACGCTCTCCCGATTTAACTTCTTTAGACTATTATGTTTGGGGTAGGATAAAAATATTGTCTACTCAACTCCCTGACTGATAAAGAGGACTGCATAGAACGAGTCAGAAATGCGTTCTGGATTGTTTAGATTTTTAGATTCATAGTTTTGATACTCAATTTGGTTTTTAAACACTTTTGCAGATCTCTTCCTCCCGATGAAATAAGAAGAGCAACGCACGAAGCATTCCTGAGACGTATAAAAATGTCTAGAAATTAACGGTTGAAACTTTGAGCATCTTCTATAGTTATAACTGCGAGAGTTTGCCATGGTTCTCCTAATAGTAACTTGAAGTCGGTTTCAAGAAGCGTTGAAAAATCTACAGCATGGTTCAAATAACAGTTCCGGAAAATTTCATCTTTTTTGGCGTGAAGGAAAGGAAATAGCTGAAAATTCAAGACGAAAAACAGTTTTTTGTGAATAACTGAGAAAATATCCACTTTTGGGCAAGGGTGTTATGCAAACACTCACATTATTTTTTAAGATTTTTAAGATTCAATATCTGCCATAAAAAATGGGGTTTCAATTTGAAAATATTGATTTTTCACGATTTTGTCATCCCTAACTTTGAAAGCGATTTATTCACCCTGTATCATGAATCGCGATTTCGATTCTTAAAGTGGATACATCAATCTTACATCTTGAAAATCCCAAAAATCAAAATTTTTCATCCAAAAACCTCGAAGTTATTCTTGTTTCAGCGGAGCTCTATTTCGTTTTTTTTTTTTTCGAATTTTCCTGCTCAGAGAGAATTTTCCAACCACAACTGAAAAATGTTACATCAAAATAACTTGAAATTTTCTAAGGAATCTATTTCTGCAATAAAAAAATGGTGTTGTAATTTGAAAACGGAAGTTGACGTCATTTCCGGAAAAACCGGAGGTGCTCATGCCTTGAAAATATTTTAGATTTTATCAGCATCGTGAAATACTCAAATAAGTGCTGAATTTCATGAAAATACGTTCAGTACTTTCCCGTATAAATATGGGTGAGTTTCCTCGTGAAAGACCCTGTATAGCTCGTGGCTATATCGATGATAGTAGATGACCTACTACTTTCATATTTAAATTTAAGAGATTTTCAGTTGATTTATGTATCAAGTTGTTTTTCCGGGCCTTGCAGGTTCTGATAATATCGTTTGGACCGATTTCTGATTTAATCTTTTATCAACGGTATTGCCAGATCACTATGAATGGTTAAATTTGAGACATACCAAGGAGCATCAGCCATTGAGCGGAGTATTTTTGATTAAGTTCCCTGCAAATTACGTGTGTTTGATGGTTTTGCGCAACCCCAAAATTGGATGGCATCGGTCGATATGGATTTGATAATTTCCTTGTATATCAGATTCTTATTTTTATGGGATAATTTTGATTTCCTACCTATGAGCCAATACATCTTTCGAATTTTCAGATTTCTCATTGCATTGGTCTAAATTCATGCCCAGATATATTTTACGTCAGGGCTGTCAGGTATTTATTTCTTGGTGGATGTAGTATTTTTGAGCGCTTGTTCTAGTGGAACAAAGAGCTATCGTTTTGCCCAAATGTGTGTAAATAATGATTATCCGGCCGAAAATGGTTTCAATTGTTTTGTTTGGCTTTCAGATGAAGAAAAAGCTTCGAACTTGAGGGTGACCGCATAGTCTCAAGCTTCCAAAAGGGATCAAGTAGAGTCCATATTTTCAGACTAGGCTAACTGTGCAAATACTTCAGTTAACTTCGTTTTTGGGCCAAATCCTTCCAATGGTTCAAGAGTTTTGAGCTTCTGAATTTTTTTTTTTTTTTTTTTTGTAAAGGGGTTTTTCAAAGTGGGGTTCGCCATTTGGAGGAAGAGAGTTAACGATGTAATAGCGGCTCGATAAGCAGGATTTCATTTTAGGGGGGGATAGATTAATTACTTTACCCTTAAATATATAGGAATTCACCACCATCGAGAAATAGTCCATTCAATAAAGCCTGGGGAACGAAATAATTAGCGGCAATAAAAATGTTTGCTTTTATTGTTTGGGACAAAAAAATAGGATACCCAAAAAATTTTCAACCCTCTGGAAGAAAGGCTTTAGAGGGGAAGAGGTTAAAAAGGCTTTTTCTTATAATTCTGGATAAAAATTCCTAACGGGTTGAAATTATTAGGGATGGTTAGGTAAATAATCATACATCTTGTATTAAAATTTCAACCCCTGGGGTGACGGCTAAGCGGTGGAGGGGGTAGGAAAGGTTTTTCTCATTACTTCGGATAAAAAATTCTGAATGCGTTGAAATTTTGAAGAATGGTTAAGTTGATGATTATACATCTTGTATTGAAATTTCAACTCTCTGGGGTGGAGGCTTAGTGGAGAAGGGGGTGAGTAAGGTTTTCTTCTCATAACTCGGGACAAAAATTTCCGACTGGGTTGAAATTTTAGAAAATGGTTGAGCATACAATTATCTAATTTATGTTGAAATTTCAACCCTCTTGGGTGAAGGCTAAGTGGTGGAGGGGTAACATTGGTTTTTCTTCTCATAACTTCGGATAAAAAATTCCGAATTGGTTGAAATTTTAGAGCATGTTTAAGTAAATACTTATCCATCTTGTATTGAAATTTCAAGGCTCTGGGGTGAAGGCAAAGCACTGGAGGGGGTAAGAAAGTTTTTTCCTCATAACTTCGGATAGAAAATTCCGATTAGGTTGAAATTTTAGGATGGATATCACAGTCATATTAAAAGATGATATTTTCAAACTGGAAATCTCACAATGAGTCTCAACAGACAATGCATCTATTCCAGGACAAACAGAAAACAAGTTATTTCTACAAAAATGGCAACACCACCACGGCTCCTCGATTCTCTACCAAAAGAGTTTGCGGTTATCCAGCCAGACAGTGACAACCTGTCACATAAGGAAGATTTAACAAAATGTTCAGTAATACACAAAACGTCAGTGCTACCGACTTCGTCAAGAAATATCTCCAGTAGGTTCAACTTATCACCAATTCCTTGTACATTCAAATGCAATATAGAAAAACAAGCAGAACTCTCAGAAATTATTGATTTCACTTCTTTTCTTTTTGAAGCTGCCTGCTCTGAAAAAACCTGGATACCACGGAACCAACAGGCCACATATTGGGGTCCTTCGCCTTTTCGAAGCTTGTCGCATTTATCGATATCCTAAAGGATGAATACTTTTCGGGATATTTAGAAGTCAATTTTTCGCATACCACTTCATTAATTTCCGCTTTAACCATAGCTGTGAAGTCATCTATCGATGTAGACGGAGAAATCCTAGATACAAACAGTTGAATTTGTTTTTGAGTTGCCATGATGCTATTGCTACCTCCTGAACCTGTAATAGACCATTTCCTAGAATTTCCATTATTCTTCCTATCCACAATCTTCCACTCGTTCATTTCAGACTTACTCTCCGATTTCTCAGCTATATTTACATCGTTATGCGTGATGACATGTTTATGTTTACTAACTTTAGATTTCTGTAAAGTTTTCTGAAATGTTTTCTTCTCAGATGTTCCATCATTTTTAGAGGATATAGGTTCCTCTACGAGATCCAGAGGATTGTCACTTTTACCGACAGGTGGTTCCACCAGTTCGGGAGTCAATTCATTTTTAGTTGGTATGATAGATGGTGCAGTACGCTCCTTTACGGTCGATTTAATAGAAATATTGTACTCTTTCAAAATCATTATTTTGTCCTTCAGCTCATTTATTAATTCATTCTTTCCTTCGATTATTGTGTTCAAATACCCCACTACAGTGTCTTTGTTGTATTCGTCACTCATGAGCACACTCACGGACTTAGTCTCATCGTCGCAATTTAACGAATCATTCCCACTGTTATTTGGCAGTTGGTTTCCAACCATGGATTGCTCAAAGGAGGCTTCATTTAAATTTGCAATTCGGGTCTTAAGTTTGAGAATTTCAGCATCCTTCTCTTCACAGTGACAATTTTTTGAGGTTATATTATCACAACAAATAACTTCACCATCAACTCCCACATACATTCCGGGGATCTTTAGCACACAACTGGGATGGAAATATTTGATGCATCTTGAGCAGGTTATCGATATTTTCACTTCTTTCGTACATTTATTACACAATTTTTCTGCACCATGAACACTTCGTGGCGCCATGTTGGATGATGTGATTGGAGCTAAAGCCAAATTGGGACAACTTCGTCAACAAAATTCCATAGTCCATTCAATCGAACGCTTTTGAAAAATCAGTATACAGGACATCGGCCTGGGAACTTCTCTCAATTATCTCAGAAACAAACTGTATATGCTAAGGATATTGGTAACTGCTGAACGGCCTCTGAGAAAACCATGCTGAAAAGGTATTATTCGATTACAGACTAGTGGATATAACCAATAGTAAAGGAGGATCTCAAATATTTTGCTGGAATTACACATTATTGATATCGGTCGGAAATTAGAAATATCAAATTTGTTGCCCTTTTTGTGAACCGGGCGCACCTTAGAAAGTTTCCACGCATCGGGAAACATGCAACGCTCCAACAGATATTAAATAAGATTATGAGCGGATACGCCAAGACACACGCACAATCCTTGAAAATTAAGGAGGGAATTCCATCCGGACCTATAGTCATAGTTGGTTTCATCTTCTTCAAAACCGTAAGAACCTCAGAATATCAAATGTTCACGTTATTTCACATTTTCTTTCGCTATAGCTAATCAGCTCGTGATTTTTCGAAGGGCTCATTCTGTCAGGTAATTGTGCTTGTTGTCCTGATGATATTTCAGGCAGGAAATAGCTGTCTTGAATATCGAAAATCGGCAACGAAAACGGATTCGGTCGAGAAAATCCTTGAACTTTCCGAACAACGGTTATCCATTATTAATTTGGCCTTTATCGTCAGTATTCATTGATCAGATAGCCCTCGTGGGAGCTCTACACGAAGTGGTTTTCAAACTATTAGAGTTATTGTTGATACATATACATATACAATCTGCAGATATAATTCACATATATTATCCCTCTTCATTAATACTCAATTTGTCGACTAGCCTATCCTCATTTTCTAATTTTTCCGGTTCATATTGTAGTCGAATTCTTTTTTGTGCGCTTTTCCTTGTGAAACAAACCCAATCTGTCGACCAGCTATATATGAAATAACATTCGAAGGATATGAGGCAGAGTTTACATGTTTACAAAATATGTTAAGTGTTTCGGTTCGTTACTGTTCAAAATTCGACCAGTGATTGCGCAGTTGTGAGTAACGGAAAAATATTCGCCTGATTAATACATAATATGAGAATCGTTTGTAAAACGTTGAAATAATGAAGAACAAAATTTCGTGAAAATCATTAGTCTAGAAACATTTGAAAGAAGTTCTTTTTTTCGCAAATATTTGATATCTTCTAGGATATTCATTAGGTCTCAACAAAAATTTATGCATATGTTGAGGTTATTGATACTTTGCATACAGGGTTATAGATTATTTAAAAAAAAAATTATATCAAATTTGAGAGTAACGAAAATGACTATATTCCTTTCAATACTTCAGATAGAATTAGGAATGACGTTATTAAGGGTATTGAACGAACCATAATGGATGATATTGAGAGGAGGCAGTTAAGCTGGTATGTCCACATACAACGTATGTCAGAAACAAGACTCCCGAAGCAGAACTGGCAACCAGCAGAACGCAGGAAAAGAGGAAGGCCGAAAACAAGTTGGAAGCAGGGTGTTGTTAAGGCCATGAGTGCTAGAGACCTGCAAGATCTTGATTGGGAAAATATATAAATAGACAGAGATGGAGGCAAGGCGTCGGACAACGTCGAAAGACGTTCTGAACCCGACATATATACAGGGTCCTTCACGAGGAACCTCACCCATATTTATACAGGAAACTACTGAACGTATTTTCATGAAATTCAGCACTTATAAGTATTTCACGATGCTGATGAAATCTAAAATATTTTCAAGACATGAGCACCTCCGATTTTTCCGGAAATGACGTCAACTTTCGTTTTTCAAATTACAACACCATTTTTTTATTGCAGAAATAGATTCCTTAGAAAATTTCAAGTTATTTTGATGTAACATTTTTCAGTTTTGGTTGGAAAATTCTCTCTGAGCGGGAAAATTCGAAAAAAAAATCGAAAATAGAGCTCTGTTGAAACAAGAATAACTTCGAGGTTTCTGGATGGAAAATTTTCATTTTTGGGATTTTTCAAGATGTAAGATTGATGTATCCACTTTAAAAATCGAAATCGCGATTTATGATGAAGGGGTTGAAAAAATCGCTTTCAAAGTTAGGGATGACAAAATCGTGAAAAATCATTTTTTCAAATTAGAACCCCATTTTTTATGGCAGATACTGAATCTACGTTAAAAAATAATGTGAGTGTATGTATCACACCCTTGCCCCAAAATGGATATTTTTGGGCTTCACGCCAAAAAGATGAAATTTTCAGGAACTGTTATTTGAACCATGCTGTAGATTTTTCACCCCTTCTTGAAATCGACTTCAAGTTACTATTAGGAGAACCATGGCAAACTCTCGCAGTTATAACTAGAGAAGTTGCTCAAAGTTTTGACCGTTAATTTCTAGACATTTATTTATACGTCTCAGGAATGCTTCATGCATTGCTCTTCTCATTTCATCGGGAGGAAGAGATCTGCAAAAGTGTTTAAAAACCAAATTGAGTTTCAAAACTATGAATCTAAAAATCTAAACAAACCTGAACGCGTTGAATGATTGTTTGGGCTATTACCATCATCTATTGTGGATGTAATGTTTTCCGACGTTTCGATAGACATCTTCTATCTTTATCAAGGAGAAAAGTAAGAAACCTTTTGAAAATTATCAATTTTCAAAAAGTCAATTGACAGAAGTCATAAAAAAAATGAACGATGTTATATACTCATCTGTGATATGATGATCTTTTTAAGTTGGATCGAACTATCGGCGTCCAAACTTCTGGCAGATCTATAGATGGAGCACTTATGGAATCAGGTGTTATTTTCATAAATGCTGCTTCTTTGATTTTTCTTCTTGCAAGTTTTTCTTCTTTGGATATTATTATATATCATCGTATAAAATGGGATGAAGCATCAATAATATCCAAAGAAGAAAAACTTGCAAGAAGAAAAATCAAAGAAGCAGCATTTATGAAAATAACACCTGATTCCATAAGTGCTCCATCTATAGATCTGCCAGAAGTTTGGACGCCGATAGTTCGATCCAACTTAAAAAGATAATCATATCACAGATGAGTATATAACATCGTTCAATTTTTTCATGACTTCTGTCAATTGACTTTTTGAAAATTGATAATTTTCAAAAGGTTTCTTACTTTTCTCCTTGATAAAGATAGAAGATGTCTATCGAAACGTCGGAAAACATTACATCCACAATAGATAATGGTCATAGCCCAAACAATCATTCAACACGAGCTCCATCATCAACAATATCTCGTCATCTAACCTGAACGCATTTCGGACTCGTTCTATGCAGTCCTCTTTATTAGTCAGGGGAGTTGAGTAGACAATATTTTTTATCCTACCCCAAACATAATAGTCTAAAGCCATCGATCCATCGATCTTCAAATAGCCTGTATAGGATATTTGACACATTGAATGAATTGTGTGGAGGCGCGCCATCTCGTTGATACCATAAGTCATTATGGTTCCTTACTAGCGGCTCAATTATTTGAGTCAATATGTCAGAATATCTATCCCCTAAGGGAGAACATTCTTTAAATAATGCAAACATGTGTAGTGTTCTATTTTACCAGTTAAAGTCCCATCATAAATGTGAACATCGAGAATTGCATTATTTTTGATGGCGCAAAAAACATTGAAACTCCAGGTCTCTTGAAAGTTCCATTGTCTGAAGTGGTGGTCGTTCTCTTCATCCCAATAATGACTGTTATGCCTATTGAAGGAACTATTCTTTGCGAATTTAGATTCATCTGTCCAAATTATACAGACCAAAAAGTTTTCATTCTCTTGAAATCGAATCATCATAGCTTCGCAAAACTCTGTACTCCTGACGAAATCAGTTTCCTTCAAATGCTGTACCCTATCGAATTTATATAGGTGCTTTTTATGTTTCTTTAATATTCTCCAAACACTCGATTGAGATAATCCCAGAGCATATTTGAGAGAATTTTGAGGATTCACACGAAAATATGCAAGAACTGTAATTTCGTTGTTCCCATCTTCTATTACACTTTTTTCTCTGTGTATAGTTTGCTCAACCAAAGATCCGACATTTCTCAAGTTTGTCATGGTTCTGTTAATGGTATCTCTCGTTGGTCTGGGTCGGTCAGGAAACCTCTCAATGAACAGTCGAATCGTTCTATCTACAACTTTTTTACATTCTCCATGAAGTAGAATGAGATTTAAATAATCTTCATTGGTAAAATTAGGCATAGTGATCGATTTTATAACTCAATACGAATTATCACCAAATTAATAGTAAACACAAAATGCTACTGAATAAAGAGGAATTTGGCATTAAAAAAAAAAGAATGTAAAACATGGTAAGTTTTTGCATATGGTTCATAAGGAATTATTTATTTATCACTGGAGAGAAAACCGATGGCCGATTAATTGAAATAAAGAGGTGTCTGATACAAATTCGAATCGAAATTCGTCTTCTATTTAGGAATAACCTGTAACTTTTTTCTCTTGCATATTAGGGTAGTAAAATTTAAAACATGGTTTAAGTAACAGTTCCTGAAAATTTCATCTTTTTGGCTTGAAGGGAAAAGAAATACCTGAAAATTCAAGACGAAAAACAGTTTTTTGTGAATAACTCAGAAAATATCCACTTTAGGGCAAGGGTGTGATGCATACACTCACATTATTTCTTAACGTAGATTCAATATCTGCCATAAAAAAAACGGGGTTCTAATTTGAAAAATTTGATTTTTCACGATTTTGTCATCACTAACTTTGAAAGCGATTTCTTCACCCCCTGTATCATGAATCGCGATTTCGATTTTTAAAGTGGATACATGAATCTTACATCTTGAAAAATTCCAAAAATAAAAATTTTTGCATACAAAAACCTCGAACTTATTCTTGTTTCAGCGGAGCTCTATTTTCGATTTTTTTTTCGAATATTCCCGCTCAGAGAGAATTTTCCAACCAAAACTGAAAAATGTTACATCAAAATATCTTGAAATTTTCTAAGGAATCTATTTCTGCAATAAAAAAATGGTGTTGTAATTTGTAAAACGGAAGTTGACGTCATTTCCGGAAAAACCGGAGGTGCTCGTGCCTTGAAAATATTTTAGATTTCATCAGCATCGTGAAATACTTATAAGTGCTGAATTTCATGAAAATACGTTCAGTAGTTTCCCTTATAAATATGGGTGAGGTTCCTCGTAAAAGACCCTGTTTATTACAAATAAATCAATTAACCTTCAAAATTAACAAGGTGCGTCAGAGGTGAATACATAGATCAAATTAGACAATGAAAAATTTTAAAAAAGTCACAAGACATGGCACAAGGTTCAGCATATACAATGGCAACTGGTTAAAGAAAAATGAATGGACAATGTCTACAACAGAATTCCCTCAGTCAGGTTCAAAATCTAAACTTCGAAATCTAAAAATTCTTGAATGGAATAGAATACATTTTCTGTCACAAACGATTTCACTCTCTTCTTGAAAGAAACTCTGCACATTTCTTTCCAGTCTTGGGGTAGTTTGTTGGGCAACTTAACTCCCAAAAAATTTGTAGCACCATGATTTACCAATTTCAATTAACCGCAGAAATCCGCTTTAAAACTGTCTGTGAGCATTTCATTTGTCATTGGAATGATCTACTTAACGCGCCGAATCGGTCGATATCCCATGGTCGATGTTCTCGATCCAGTTTGTCTTTTCACTGTCGAGAAGCTGCTGAAATAACACGTTTGAAGTGTTTTCGTAGATTTTATATGCGAATTTTTCCTGGCGGAAGAAATTTTCCGGTAAGTTTTCATTTATGATCAGACAAGGTTTATTCGATCCTAAATGTCATGTTTATTTAATGCATTTAATTATTTTTTGTGTAGATGACAAAAAGATGTCGTATAATTCTGGTCGGACCGCCATTTTTTCACTTTTCCATTTGAGAATATCTGGTGGATCAGCTCACCTTCATTTACTTTGATATTGTACTTAACTTTATTATTCAATTTCAATTTCAATTATTTAATTTTTTTGTTTTCTCGGTGTCCAGAGTTCTCTGAATTTTTAGTGTCGAACTATCTGCGCCATTGGGTTCTTTTCTGAACACGTGGTTATTTTTTCTTCTTTTAAAAGATTTTCGTTTGTAAAATGATGCATTTAGAGAACGATGGAAACTAAGAGATATTTATCAAGTCAAAACTTATAAACCCGATTTTCACAGCCAAACCCGTCGGGCTATGGAATTTTGTCGTCGACCTATCAAGTACAAAATTCATTGAAGTTGAGAGCTTGTTGCCAACTTGCAGCAGTGGCGTACAGAACGTTTCTTTGACTGAAAAACCACCAGAGAAGATAATTATCGAACGTTTCTTCATCTGAAAAACCACCAGAGAAGATAATTATCGAACGTTTCTTCAACTGAAAACCACCAGAGAAGATAATTACCGAACACTTCTTCAACTGAAAAACCACCAGAGGAAATAATTTTCCTGGAATCTCAATAAACAAGGATAAACAAGATAAGTTTCAGTAATTGACAACTTCTCGGTTTCGATAAGTTTCAGTGAAGGGGATGGTGATTACCTGTGAAACATACATGACCGAACATCTTGTCAATTCCACTCAATTTTGACTGTACATTTGTGAATAATTGATATTTGTAAAAAGTGGAATAAATGACGACTGTTCTATTTCGAACTCTCATTGATTAGGGTAGAGGCATCAAATCATTTTACCTGCTCTCCAGCTAGCCGGCCAAAATTATTCTATCTATGTAATTAAATAAAGTTACTTAGTTACAAATTGAAACTGCATTGTATTCTTTTTATGCGGTGTAGTGGGAGTACTCCTTTACTTTTGTTCCTGGTAGCATAGTCATGCTGGAATGATCCAACTTTATCAGTTCTAGAAATTGAACACAGGCAGGGAGTATGTAAATACCTGGTAAGGTCAGAATTTTGTATTTTACGAACAGCTCTTTGCAGCTTGTTCTTTATGATACCTCCGCGATAGCTCTCACTGCTCTTTTCTGTTGTAGAAAAACCACCGAAACATCCGATGCAGCCCCCCATAGTATGATGCCATTATATAAAACGCTGTGGAATAATGTGAAATAGGCTATTTCAGCTGCATCTTCATTCAGAAAACATTTGATGGTTCTTACATTGTACACTGCCCATACTAACCGTTCCGAATAGGAAGGATATCGATGATAATTTCGATGTGTTTTCCACATTTTTTGGATCTCTGGTAGATATCTTATGAGATATCAAGTATCTATTATAATAATATGATGCATAGTAAGGTCTAGCGCCTAAACCAATCAACCGATTTGCATCAAATTTTTTCTAAATTAACGGTAGGCATCTGAACTGATGCAGAAAAATAATAACAAGAGCCAGACATCTATAATTTATCTACAAAAACACAAAAAAACTTTAAAATTAAGTGTTTGCTAAGGTGATTGGCATGTTTTCGCTGTAGATGGCTCCACCGCTCAACAAATTTTTACTGATATGGGCTTTAATTTCTTCTTCTTGCACTCCAAGTCACTATTACCGTCGTATAATTCACAAAAAACATTTGTAAATTTGATTGACTTTATTTGTATTTAAACTATAACATGTGACTTAAATTCATATGGTATCATTGCTAGAGGAGGAAAAACACTTTATTTCAGTTGCTTTATATAGGCTTTTGATTTAAAAGGGTGAAGTGAATTCTAATTAAACCAGGGTATTTGAAGACTTTAAAAATCGATTCCCTTTTTTTCAGTGAAACTCGATTTGTTTATTCAGACCCATTAAACAATTTTACAAATCGATTTTTTTGGTCAAATTATTATCTGAAATAAACGAAGATGCCATAAAAAGCCAAGATACATTTAAAAAATTTAGAAAGCACTGACGTGAGGTCAGATTGCTTTGGCGCTCTTGTTGACCTACTTGCGAGTAAATATTCAAACCCTAACAAATCTATAAGCTCTCTGATCGGGTGAACAATAGTCTTTTTCCGTACTATGGGACAATGTGATGTAAATATGAAAGCCTAATGAATAAACAAACCTTTATCTCAATTTGAAAATAACTACTCATAATTTTCACCAAATTTTGTTCTATGCTTCTCCTAAAAACTTTTCTGCTTTTCTGAGTTTTGACAACGCCATCAAATTCTTTCTCTATGATAAAAAATTTTTGATTAATATTACGTCTGTTCTTTTCTGAATTTTGACAACGTCATCGACATCGAATTCTACCTCTATGAATTCTATGAAAATTTTGATTGATATTACGCCAACTGACACTGATTCTAGGTCCGTAAGTTGTCAAACGAATATCGATCTGTGATGGCAAATCTTTCAATGACAAAGCTCGGACTTCATGACATTTCTATTTTTCTCTTTGAGTAAATGAAAAAAATGATCATATCTTCAGAAGGGGGAAAGCTACGAAAATGAAATTTGAAGATGAGTAAGATATCGTTAACCTCAATATATATACGGATTTTCATTTAAATCTAAATGAAGTCTTAGGAGATATTGAGTATTGAAAATTTTTTTTTGGGAATTTTTTAAAAATTTTCTAGCGCAACGATTTCTGCGAAATTTTGCAAGCCGTTTCGTTTCAGCCTCTCTCAATAACATTCCAAGTATCAACTTGATCGGATGGATATTCTAGTAGTTATTGAGGAAACAAAATTTCAGATGCTCATAACTACTGAACCATCCGACGGATTTGGCCCAATTACGAACTTGACCGAGATATTTGGACCATTAACCTATTCTGAAAACATGAAAACTCTAGCTGATTCCTTTTGGATGCTAGAGAGGATACGGCCGGACGGCCGGCCGGACAGACTCAACTTTCGCCACGAATTCTTCATCAGGGAGTCGAACCCAATCGATTGAGACCATTTTCGGCTCGATATTCCAAAATTACAGACATTCGGGCAAAATGATATGTTCGGGTGAACAAGAGCGCCAAAAAACAAATTGTTGACAATAGTTTAGCAACTATGGTCTGCTCAATCAAGCATACAGATGATGATATTATTTATGTTTTTCCGGCTCAGATACAACATGAAAACTAAGAGGTGTAAATTTGATTAACTTTATTTGTATTTAAATTATAACATGTGACTTATAAATCATATGGTAACATTGCTAGAAGAGGAAAAACACTTTATTTCAGTTGTTCTATGTAGGCTTTCAATTTAAAAAGGTGAAGTGAGTTTTTGTGAATAAAATAATTTGTGAATTTGCAATAGTTCAATTTTCAAATTTTGTTATTTGAATAAAATTACCTTAAGTACAGTTGAACTGTTAGGGCGAGTTAAAAAAGGTTCAAGAGTACTACCTGAGTTGGTCAGAAAGTGAGCTTTTGAATAATTTTATAACAATTTATATTTTATATAACGTGCTTGAAAATATAAGATGGAAACTGCGATTTTGAAAAAGTTTCATTTTAAAAGTAATTCTCAAACTTAATAACGTTCAATAATTATAATAAACATCTATAATTTCTCTAAAAAACACAAAAAACTTAAAAAATTAAGGGTGTTTGACATATTTTCGCTGTAGATGGCGCTACCGTTCAACAAATCAAAATTGACTTCCCCATGCTTCTGCAATTTCAGCTTTGACTTTCAAAAAGGAAAGACGTGTTTTGACGAGCTTGATTTTAAGTTTAATTTTAAGCTTATTTTAATTTCCAAACCTACCGAGTAAGTTAATTTAGAAAATTATAATTGAAAAAGATATTGAAAATCCAAATTCGGATGGTTATTCTCCATTTTTGGGTACAAATTGAAAACGGGTCACGTCCGATTTTTTAATTTTGAGTAGGGTCCAGTGTAAAATTTTGAAATTTTAATTTACAATGGAGACACGAGACGAGGCAGACCAGTGGGTTCTCGAAACGCTACCCGGACAACTCGAACTGAAAGAAACCGACGCTCATAACAATAATAACGCAATGCTATCAGTATTTGTAGCGAGAAGGGCTCCGGTTGAAGACGAAATTCCCGCGTTTTCTGTCGGCGAAATGAGCGAATCGTGTCAATTTGGCAATGCTCTGCATTTAAGGGGTGAAAAGGGGCGAGATAGATTCAGCCAGTGCTGCCAGAAAAGCAAAGTTGTAATGACCGAGCAGATGCAATTGAAAGAAGTACCAGCTTTGCTCAGAGAACTTTACACAGGAACAGATGAAGAATCGAAGAATTTCCAAAACAATATACGCCAGTATAACAGTGCCTTTGAGTTTGCTTCCCAAAAAGTTAGCTCAAGAGAATTTGCATCAACTGGCCCTTATTCATTTTGTCTGCATGGAACATCATACAACAGAATTGATTTCATTATTCCGCAACCTGGAAACACGCCCAGATTCTGTCAACTTTACACACTTGATACTAATGAAGCTCTGCAACATAAATTCCAACACCCAGCTAACCAAGGATGCAATCCAGTGACAATGCTTCGACTAGATGAATTCTTCAATTGATGAAAGCTAGACACAAAATTACATGAACGGCTGCTTATAGGGGGGCATTTGCTAATAACGACCGCGCGCTTCCTTACTACACTAGTTATTATTATTATCATTACAGATTTAGCCCAATATTGAACTTGACCGAGATATTTAGCTAGTTAACCTATTCTGAAAATATGATAACTATCTTATTTCTTTCGATAATAGAGGGTATACATAAGTATACGGATTGTACATCAGGAAGTCGATTGAGAAGATTTTCGGTTTGAAATTTGAAAATTACAGATATTTTGGCTAAATCCTAGCTCACTGATGATCCACTTTTAACAGCAGATAACTTAAAAGTGTATTCTTTTCATCAAGTATATTAACCATATCAAATTTACTCTTCTTCATCTGATCAACCACCCAATATACAACAACTTAATTATCGGCACTAGTGCTGTAACAAGTTAATATCTCAATGAAATAATGAAATTCAAAACTACCCCGGCATTCGTGTCGATTACTAGGAAATAAACCATCAAATATGATGGACGATAAAATCTCCAATTTGATGGGACTGCACCTATAGTGGCTGACCGGCTGATGTACAACTTCTCTTTTACGTTCATGCTAACAGGTTGCAAATGTTTGATTATGCTAAACGGTCTTGTAGGGCTAGAGTATAGCTATTAATGGGAGCAAAATATTGATCTACTCATGGGGTTAGAATGAAATAATTATACAATAAAGGAACATTTTTTGAAAGTTGTAACAAGTTCATGATGCTTTATGATGAAACATTATGGGTAGGACTGTTAGGACATTGTCAAATACTTTGGGAGCGTTTGCTCTTGAATGTTTAGTGTGGGCCCCATCAAACATTCTGGCTACGAGATATATTAATAGATATTAATTTCCTACTGTTGTGAAAACAGCAAACCGAGATAGCAAGATTGCGCGGAGAACGATGCAAAAAATTTTATTTTTGCCGAAACATTTGATCGAATTCAATTCTTTTGTCTGTATTGAGGACAAAAAGGACACTCTCAGAGTATATAGGGCATTATCCTACACTTACGGCGTGTCGAAGTGGGGCACAAAAAGTGACAAAATTTGCGATTTCTCAAAAACTGTAGATAGGATCGCAATCAAATTTTGTAGTAATATTGAGGACCCATAGCAACCAGGATCTGTACATACGGCATGTACTTACACCTAAAGGGGGTCGAAGGGGGGCACAAAAAGTGACAAAATTTGAGATTTCTCAAAAACTGTAGATAGGATCGCAATCAAATTTTGTAGTAATATTGAGGACCCATAGCAACCAGGATCTGCACATACGGCATGTACTTACACCTAGAGGGGGTTGAAGGGGGTTACAAAAAGTGACACTTTTGAGATTTCTCTAACACTGTACATAGGATCGGGATCAAATTTTGTAGTAATATTGAGGACTTATAGCAACCAGGATCTGTATATACGGCATGTACTTAAACTTAAAGGAGGTCGAAGGGGGTACAAAAAGTGACAATTTTGCGATTTCTCCAAAACTGTACATAGGATCGCGATCAAATTTTGTAGAAATATTGAGTACCCTAGCAACCAGGATCTGCACATACGGCATGTACTGACACCTAAAGGGGGTCGAAGGGGGCCACAAAATAGTACAAAATTTGCGATTTCTCAAACACTGTACATATTATCGCGATCGAATTTAGTAGTAATATTGAGAACCCATAGCAACCAGGATCTGCACATACGCCATGTACTTACACCTAAAGGGGGTCGAAGGGGGGCACAAAAAGAGACAATTTTGCGATTTCTCAAAAACTCTTTTCGCTGGTTGATAAGCCGAGAAGATACCGCTCAGGTCAAACTCCATATTTACTCCATTTAGTGATGGTGAATGATCGCAATCTTCTAACTGATATTGAATATCTTCCACCGTTTGTGAATTCTAACCACGTGATACTTCGATCTTCTATTCAGTTTCATTCTCAAATGCCTGAAGCAACTCGAAGAAAATACAGTGTGGAAACCACTTATGGAATAAAATTCTTTATGACATTAGTTTAGAAAATTATGAAAAATGCTGAGACACGTCAACTTTTAAATTCAGTTGTGCGTTATGTAAACATAAATTTAAATGTACAGGGTGATACACGTAAGTCTGCTATAGTCGGTGTTCTCTTTTTAATGAAACACCCTGTATATTTGTATATTTTGAAATCCTCTTAATGAACCGATTTCAACAAACTAAATAATGTATGGTCAATTATGAATTATACAGGGTGAAATTTTAAAATTAATAATTTATTTCACTTGAAATATTGGTACTTTTTTGAATTAGCTAAATACGGATTTATCAAAAACCAAAACTAATTATTAGATGTATTTGGAAAACCTTCTGAATTAAATAAAACCTGGTACGCCAATGAATTTTATCATAAATACCTAAAAAGTGCATAGAAACGCCAATAATCAGACAGAATCGGTAAATAATGTGGATTGTTTTAATATTCTGTCGGTTGTTGATGTGTTGACAGTTCATACTGAAAAAGTAAAATCTTTGTTAAAAACTTTCTCCTTGTCGAAATAACAATGAAATATTTAACTGAGACTCACCGAATTGAGTTTTTAATGATGATCGTGTACGGGGATAACTGCAGAAATCAAGTTGAAGTGGCAAACTTATTTAATCAGAGGTATCCCGAATTGCCTAATATTTCACAAAGCACAGTGTCTAAAATTCATGCACAATTCAGAGAACTTGGACATGTCAAACCATTAAAAAGAAAACCAAACTTCGTTGAAGATGATGTGAAAGTGAATATTTTGTTAAGTGTCGAAGACAATCCAACTTCAAGTGCACGTCAAATTGCCCGTGAAAATAATGTTAGTCATACAACTGTTCTAAGGTGTCTTCATAAAGAAAAACTTCATCACTACAAATTGACTTTTGTGCAGGAGTTAACAGAAGACGATCCAGATCGTAGAATGGATTTCTGCGAAAGATTGATGAATAAGCTGAACAGAAATGAGATAGCTCTTGGTACCATTCTTTTTTCTGACGAATCAACATTTACAATGAATGGGGAGGTAAACCGACAGAACTGTAGATATTGGTCAGCAGAGAATCCTAATTGGATGCGTGAAACACATACTCAGTACCCTCAAAAGGTGAACGTTTGGGCCGGTATCATAGGCGACCATATTATTGGTCCTATATTTATAGATGGAAATTTGACAGCTGAAAAATATTTAAATATGCTTACAAATGAAGTTATTCCTGAGTTGGCAAACTTATATCCCAACGCAATAGATCCTAGCTTACCGAATGAAAATGTTTGGTTTCAGCAAGACGGGGCAACACCCCATTATGCTTTAATGGTAAGAACTTATTTAGAGGAAATCTTCCCCAATAAATGGATTGGACGAAGAGGTACTATTGAGTGGCCAGCTAGATCGCCAGACCTTACGCCGCTGGATTTTTTTCTATGGGGTTATCTCAAGAACAAAGTATATGCAACACAAATGAACGGCCATTTTGGTGATCAAATGAAAGATCTTTTTCAGCTGAATACAAACAGCTTGCGTGGCCATAGCTTGAAGTTGTTGAGGGAACCATTCAAAACATCACCTCGTCAGATGTATTTATCAAACAGGGTTTTCAACGTTTGGAATCGGCTGCCGGCTGCGGTAGTGGAGTCCACTTCTGTCAACGTCTTCAAGAATGGACTGGACGAATGGAGGTCGCATTGAAATTATTCTTATTTCTTTCATTCGGGATTCTTATGTTTGTTTTATATTCAATTCTACTGGTGTTCATTTTCGTGTTTATTTTTATTTGTGGGTTTATAGGATTAGCCTCAACCCTTGTACAAGGTTAAATAAATAAATAAATAAATAAATAAACTAGCATTGTAGACCTCAAAGACAGGATAACTACAGAAAGTTAAGGAGGAGTTCTATAGAAGACTTTGCTATTGCCAACAACTAGGTGGAGAACATTTTGAGCATTTATTTTAATGTGTTAAAATCAAATACATCAGCTATTTTATGTATGTGTTTAATAATTGTAAAAATAAAAATTTCACCCTGAACAATTCATAATTGACCATACATATTTAGTTTATTGCAATCGGTTCATTAAGGGATTTCAAAAATATAAAAATATACAGGGTGTTTCATTAAAAAGAGAACACCGACTATGGCAGACTTACGTGTATCACCCTGTACATTTAAATTTATGTTTGCATGACGCACAACTGAATTTAAAAGTTGACGTGTCTCAGCATTTTTATAATTTTCTAAAATAATGTCATAAAGAATTTTATTCCATAAGTGGTTTCCACACTGTATATATGTGTAACTGATGGAGTTGCTCTCAATGAAGATCGAGCCCCTCTGGACTGGAATAATCTCCTACTAGGTTTGGATCTGTATACAACAATAATGAAAGTTATTTTCACTATACTGTCACAATCCGCCACTGCAATCTTCCCTATACTCGGTTTGGCAAAAGGAGCGAGATATTGAAATATCCGTATACGATTAGATGTATTTCCAATCAAGAAAGAGAAGCTTGAACTGATTTGAAATCGTTCCGAACTTTCTTGGTTGCTCGAATTCAACCTAGTTACCGTGAGCGTTTAATCTTTTACATAACTGTAAGCCGATCATAGGAAAAGGTTCAAAGGCTAACAGAGATGTTCGGCTTGGAAATTTTGCGTGCCTAACTTCATTTTATCACATACTTATATGTGAATTATATATATATATATATATATACGAATTGGAAGCAGTATATACAGGGTGAGTCTTTGACCACTGCGTTAATTTTAACCATAGATTCTTTACGTCAAAAGAAACACTTCCTATAACATTTTTTCAAATTTGGCCCCGTTCAAAAGATATAGAGGTGTTGAAATTTCATAATAAAATTGCAGTTTCACCTGTAATATTCAAATGACAATATCAATTGAAATGATCTCCTGTAGAAGGTTTTTGTTAACAGTCATGCATATTTTGGCATCGTTAGATTTATTCCATTTCTTGTGGGTTTCTCACTACTACTCAACATTAAATTGCATGAAAAACAAATATCGTTCACTACTACTCAACAGATTGGTTAAATTGCATGAAAAACAAATATCGTTAAACTAAAGGTCCGTATCTTGTAATTCCTGGAATCATTAGTCTTTTTGCAGATAAAATCATTCTCCATCTTTCCTCCTAAATTGCACCATTCTTGAGATATTTGAAGTTGAAAAGATATAATTTTGTCCAAATTTTCTGATTTTCCCAAATCCAACTCTGTGCTGAAATGATTCAATAACAAGATTTGTTCAATGTTGCCATATTTTATGTCTTTATGAAATATTTCTCCAAAAGGTTGGGGAAATCTCTCCAGTCTATGGTTCCACCACTAAAAACTAATAGATGAAATTAACCACTGAACAATCTTACATTCACTACAAAATCTGAATTGCCATTTGCTATATGCATTATTAATGATGTCTAGCACCTTGTTTAATATTTAATCCAGAGTAATATTCCATAAGAAATAGAGAAAAAGATTTCCTTCACTAACATAGGTACTTCGGTATATTCTCATGACTGTTGAAATAGGTAATGTATTGTCTGTCAGGACCTGTTGAATTGAAGACTTGTCTTTATGAAGAGCTGGTACTTTATAGCTTCAGACTTTCAGGGTCCATCAAATCATATCTATTCTAACATAGGAATGCTTCAAATTAAGATCATATGAGTTTTAAAATCTTCGAATCCAGTCTCCTTGATTTATTTTGTAGGTTTATAGTTTTTTTCACATATTTATTTCATACACCTATTCAACCTGGTACCCAGGGGATGAAAGTCTGGGTTCTATGCTCTACCAAACATGGCTACCGGAAGGAAATACGACTAAGTGAGACAGAGATATTTTCGTAAAGAACAAAGGAGATTTTTGGTAGGGTAGACAGGAGACACATAAGGAAGACAGATGTTGGTTGTGAAGTACGGAGTAAACTAAATATCTTTAGCCATTACAATTTTGTTTAGTATCTAGACTTCATAGTATTATTTCAACTAGTTGAAAATTCTCATATATTCATCTAGATTGAAGGTAGGATTAATTTGGTTTTCATATAAAACATTTTTAACTCTAGTTATATCGATACTCAGATGAATATTAAAAATTTTTGTCTTTAATTGATAATAACCTTGTAGATATAGCTGAATAGATTGGAGACTTCTATGTAAACCACAGCGAAGAACCTGTGCAAGTGCTAGATATGACCATACAGATGTTTTCTTCTATTCATCAGGTGAGTTCTACCTCTGTTTACAACTTGAAATTGTTTTCTCATTTCATCATTTCATTTTTATTACTTAGGACCTAGACACTTCAATGATGCTGAAGATTGGTACCTACAACACAATTTGTTCAAATCAGGAGCAGTAGAGAAGTAAGACAAGGGATGGGGTTTAGAGTAGAGATATTTTATATGGAGAAAAGATTATGAATGTTGAAAGAAGCTCAGTGTTCTGTTGTTTCATATGATTGGGTGAGTTATAACACAATATTTTAACTCAGATTTATCCATCTCATGTTCTCTATTTTGCATTTAAAATGTCTGAAATTGCAGTAGTACCCTTGGTCATGTTGATAAAAACCTATAATTGCAAATTTCCTTCATGTACGAGTGTTTTTATTCTCATGCTCCTTCTGGATTCAAGCAAAAAGTTTTTTCATTTCCCAGAACTCTTTCTAGGAGAGTTATGACTTCATATAATTTCTTCGTAAGTTTTGATACTGCTTCTTTTTTCTAGGACACCTGGATGATACAAACAACTGCAGGGCAGATACGAGTGCAATCAACACATTAAAAGTGATAAGGCCTAATAATGACAATATGTGATATCCTGTGATATGTTGTAATGTTTTTTCTACAATATTTTATGTCCACTGTGATATTCTAAAAATTTGTTGTTTTTCATGTTAATTTGGCATGAATGTTTTTATTTAGAAAATATATTTTTATGTAACATAAGTGTTTTTCACGTTACATGACAGTTTTTTATCTAGAATAAGTATTTTGTATGTAGCATAAGTGTTTTTACATAGCAAGATTGTTTTTATGCAGCATATGTGTTTTTACGTAACATGACTGTTTTTTTATTTATAATATAATAAGTGTTATTTATGTAGCATAAGTGTTATAAACATAGCATGACTACTTTTTTTATTTCTAATAAGTACTGTTTTTTAATTCAGCATAAGTGTTATTTACGTAAAATGACTGTTTTTTGGTTTTAATCTGTGTTTTTTATGTAGCATAAGTATTATTTACATAGCATGACTGTTTTTTTATGTTCCTATAAATTTTGTTTGAAGTTTATTTTTATTCAATGTGATATTCGCTCTAGTGATTTTTTTGTGAAGTCTTGAAATTATATTTATATTAAACACTAGTCTGTTAATTTTGGAAATAAGTTCATATTATACAATAATACTCTGTATATTATATTCCTGAATGAACAATAAAATGGTGAAAATTTATTACTGCTTGTTTTTTCATCTCAATCATTTAGTATATGCCTCAAGGTAATGTGAACAGAATAGTAAGTGCATATTTACTATGCATTTGATTCCACTCTACCAAACATGGCGGCCGATATATGTTGCCAAAATTTAGTTAGGAGTTTTCATTTCTTGTATATTAGTGTTCTGTGCTGGTACCTACACGAACTTAGGAGATAATAGAATTTGACTTAGTTTTATTATTTCTGAATGTTTGTTATGATGCATGGTTAATTAAAATTCAATCAATATTGAAACTGGAAGCTATAGGTTCATAAAAAAGAAAGATTAGAATAGAAATGTATTTTCTGACCATAATCATTTCATACTGAATTGAATAATTTCAGACTATTGAAATTATTATTATTATTTTATTATAATATTTTCCACATTTTTTAAATAACTGTTGACAGTTTCAAACAGAATCAAAACAACAAGGAACCACAGAACACTATTTTATTGGGAACAACCCACCACAGAGACGTTATTATAACATTTCAATGTGGTAATAATTCACTCTACTTATTCTGAGAAAAATTATAACTGAAGATCGATAATGATTACAGATATTATCTTTCATTTAAAAAACTTTGCAATTGTTAATTTTTTCTCTCCTGGGGTTCGGTAATAAATTAATATTCTATGGTAAGGTATTAAAATTTGACATAATCTATGAATAACCATTATTCAATATTTCTGTTTTTGTTTACATAACTAAAACAGATATTCTGATTATAAAAACCAAAAATTTGTTCAGTAATTAATTATAGTCTAAACAGAATAGATTCTTACTAACGAAAAAACACGTAGTTGGTTTTTCAGAATCAAATGTAGGTGATCAAACTTAATTCCTTCAAGCAAATATAATTGCACACCTAAATCTGAGAATACTTGTAATCTATTCAAGTAATTTGTTATTGGGATTCAGTAGAGAAAATAATCATCAAGCAAAGTAACATCACTGTAAAATAATTATTCGTAGTGACATTATTCATTGTTGTTGAAGATTTCGAAAAAGAAGCCAAATTTTTAACAGTCTCATAGACCTCTTCACTGGTCTCTGTCAAGGAGAAGAAACTTAAATAATATCAGTGTTTGGAAAATCATAGATGATATTTTCTGGCTTTGAGTGAAAAAAAAGCAATGTGACAACCTCTTGCCTTGGAAGTTTTCATAGAAATGATGGTTTTCATGATTTGGAAATCTTAAGAAGAAAATTACAAATGTATGATGATAACATCCAATAATTCTGAGGTTTTTTGGGAATTTCTCACTGGGAAGGGATGGTTTATAATCTTGAAGTAGAAAGAAATTATAGTAAAAAATATGTTTATGGTGTTGAATTTTTTTTACCAGAAAATTGGTATTTTGTATCTTCCTTCTGGAAATGGACCTCATCGGATGAAACATGAGTGAGTGAATCATTTTTTAGAGGGAAAATAATGTTTTTAAACAATTCAGATTAAATAGTGGATGCTGTGGAAGGTATTTTTCATTCAAACTAAACTGGACTACAGAGGGGTATTTGCCCAATGTGAAAACTTAAAATGCTTATAGCTTTTCAACGCAGCTGAATATAGAAAAACCGTAAAGGAAAAAGTGTTTATTTTGATCTCAATAACCTATGGTTAAAATTAATGCAGTGGTCAAAGACTCACCCTGTATACAAATCATCTCTTAGTTCTGAGCATCATTGGCCATCAGTCATGCTATACTGTTTTCATTCCCGTTAAGTTGGCATGTTAATGAAATACTACATTTGAGTGGAACTGTCGAATATAAACCACGCGATAATAGCATTATTCTTTTTCGGTATACAATTTGGATGGAAGTATAAAAAGATTTACTTTATATTTCGAGGAATATTTCCGTATGTGCCAATTATGAGCAATTAGAACTGGTGATTCTTTATGGAGGCTCATTTTGAAGGAGTGGTGTGTGTAGTTTAATTAGAAGCACAGTTCAGAATCATTTTCGTATATAGAGGGTATCCCAATACATTCTTTAAATCAAACACATGAGACAGCTCGAATTATAACACTGGTCAACAGTGGTTTTGGTGCCGAAGATTTTGGAGGTGATTTTATATGAATTTGATGCCCTGAATTCAAATATGCTATTAGTTTTTGCCTGTCAGCTCGAATTTTTAAGATATTGACATTTTTGTGAATTATACAGGGTGTCTAAAGTTCGAGTGCCTATTAGACGTTTCCGGAGAACTAGACATATTTGTAATCTGAAAATTGGGATTATGATATTGTTCGAAGTTCTCTACAGAGCCAAAATATTTCCGAAGCCCAAAAACTTCCGGTTATACAGGGAGTGAAAATAATTTTTTTTTCAAGTTTTCCATTCCTGGTATGATCGAGTGTTCAATAGTGAATACTTTTCGGTTAAAACCATTGTTTTAAATTGAATAGTTTTCAAAATATCCAAAAAAAAATTGGAAAAAAAGTCAAATATGTTCAGTCAGTAATATGTTCATAATTCTTATTTTAAATATCCTGAGCGTTAACCGTTTTTACAACATCGAAGAGGAAAGATGTGAAAAGGTCATGTATCTTTTGGATTTCAAAAATATCATCACGGGGTGTTTCAAATTTTGTGTTGAAAATTGTGATCTTAAATTGGCCATATTTTCTGTTTTTCAAATTAGAACCCTATTTTTTTATAATTTTGTTGGATTCTGCTGTCGAAAGTAATGATAGTTTTTTTACATGATTATGCTCCTAAATTCAATAATTTCTGAGTTATTCGAGATTTTCTGGATTCATGTAGTACGTAGAGTCAAATTCTTCGAATCTGATTCATAAGGATATTTTGTGAGCATAGAAAATATATCATCCCATTTATAATGCACAAGTGTCAGACAGTTCTTATTGTTAGTCGTTATGAATTTTTTTGATTTCACAAAATGAATCGTTGCTATTCTAATAATGAGATTTTGGATTTATTTCTTACATTGTATTTTTTCAATTGTATACGCAATACACATTCAAATGATATTGATATTTCAATTTATATATTTTTATTTATATATTTCAATTTATATATTGTTTATTTCAAATCCATAGTGGATGACACAAAATGTTGAGTATCCAATGAAGAAGTATCCCCATTTTTTTTTACAATTTCTTAAAAGATGTTTCAAACTTTCCAAGTTTTGGAATGTAAGAGCCCCTAAAGAATACAAAAAAGGGCAGTTGATGAAAATAGAATTTCGACTTATTTCGAAGCCAATGAGAATTCATCTCTTCAATAGGAAACACATTAAATAGATTCGCTACTTCAGTACACCGAATTATGATTATAAATAAATTATGATAATAAAAATAAAAATTCGTTTCAAAACTCAAATTAATAAAATAAATGATCAGGTAAGAGTTTTAATATGGTAACCATTTTGTTCCACACACTTTCGAATACGTCTTGAAACACCTCGTTTAGTCGTTCGCTCAATTTCCTCCCCCTTTAGTAAGTGGAAAGCATCCTCTACACGCCGTTTCAAATCTTCATTACTTTCAATAGGAGATTCATAGACTATGTTTTTTATTCTACCCCATAAATAAAAATCTAAGGGAGTAAGATCGGTAGATCGTGGGGGCCAAAACAGTAAAGAACGACATCCGATCCACCGATTACCAAACATTGCATTGAGTTCTTTAGATACCTCGTGCGAACTATGTGCCGGAGCCCCATCCAATTGATAATATGTAGTCGACATACTCAACGTCAGTTAATCTAAAAACTCAGAAACAAAATTTCTCCGGATTTCCAAAAATTTTTTTGTATTTAAATTTTCTTCTTAAATGTAGTATCGCACTTTATTCTTCATCAAAAGAGCAAACACATCAAAACTAAATTTGTTCTGGGGGTTTCTTTGTCTTTTTCTATGCGGATTTTCACTTCTCCAAAGGTGGCAATTCTTTCTATTAAACAGTCCTTCATTATTGAATTTTACTTCGTCTGTCCAAATGATCTTTTTCAAAAAATTTTCATCATTTTCAAGTTTTTCTAATATTCCTCTACAAAAATTTAACCTTTTTATGCTATCACCTGGTTCTAATGCATGAACTTTCTCATATTTGTAGTTATGGATGTTGTGTTTTTTCGAAATTCGGTGCACTGAATTTCTGTCTAAATCGATTTCATGAGCTGCACTTCGAATAGATGCATTTTCATTCCCTTCGAAATAAGTCAAATCACTAAATTCATTCTCCTCATCATCAACTACCCTTCTTTTGTATTCTTTAGGGGCTCTTACACATCCAAAACTTTGAAAGTTTGAAACATATTTTCTAAAGATCATCTCCGTCATGGAAGGTACATGGGGATACTTCTCGTTGAAGGCCCGGCAGGTTCTACTAATAATTCTGTCACATTCACCATGTAAATAAAACAGATCCAGAATTTCGTAATTAGAATAACGGTTCAATTTGTTAAATCGGGAAATGAAAATAACGAATAACAATAACACCTGACACTTGTGAATTATTATCAGATAATTTATCTTCTATGGGTACAGAGTGTTCCCATGGTTTCGAAAGAATAGATATTCATTGAATTTTTTTAGATGCATTCAATTTGACTCTACGTATACAATAAATCCAGAAAATCTCAAATAATTCAGAAATTATTGAATTCAGGAGCACAATCATGTAAAAAAACTATCATTGTTTTTGACCGCAGAATCCCACACAATTATAAAAAAATTGGGTTTTAATTTGAAAAACAGAAGTTATGGCCAATTTAAGATCACACTTTTCAACACAAAATTTGAAACACCCTGTGATGATATTTTTGAAATCCAAAAGATGCATAATCTTTTAACATCCTTCCTCTTGTAAAAGCGGTTTACGCTCAGGATATTTAAAATAAAAATAATGAACATATTACTGACTGAACATATTTGACTTTTTTTCCATTTTTTTTTGGATATTTTGAAAACTATTCGATTTAAAACAATGGTGTCAAAAGAAATGTATTCACTATTGAATACTCGATCATAACAGGAATGGAAAAATTGAAAAAAAAATTTTTCGTCGAATTTATTTTCACTCCCTGTATAACCGGAAGTTTTTGGGCATTACACTATTTTAAAAGAAGAACCATGGTTTAAAGAAACAAACTAATGAAGAAATTTTCTTTAGATTACACAGATATTACAGATATTATTCATTATATACTATAGAAAACAGAAAAAGTCATCATTTAAACCAATTACTCACCAAACATTTCGGAAACTTCTTTTGCGTGACATTCTTGAATGTATTTTAGAACAATCCCGTTTTAAAGACCAGCAGTAATCTGCCATCATGTGAGTATCCCATCTTCGTTGACAGCGATCCTCTTTGATATCTTGGTGAAATCTTTCACCTTGCTCCTCACTAATGTCGCCTAAATTATCTGGAAAACGGTCTAAGTGGCTGTGTAAATAGTGCACCTTAATGCTCATGTTACATCCAAGTGATCTGAAATTATTCAGCATCTCATTGACTAATTCAAAATAGCTTTCAGCTTTGTGTTTACCCAGAAAATTTTGGACAACTGAAACAAATGAATTCCAGGCATTTTGTTCAATCTCAATCATCAGCTGTCTTATTTGTGGGCCATCAAATATTCCTGCTTTAATTTCCTTACTCAGCTGAGGCATTTTTTTCTCTATATATTCAAAACATGATCCATTCTTATCAAGAGCCTTTACAAACTGCTTCATTAGACCCAGCTTGATAAGCAGGGGTGGAAACATGATTTTCTCTCGCGGAACTAAATGATCATTGATGATATTCTTTCCCCCAACATCCATGTTTTCTCTTCTAGGCCACTCTTTTCTAACCCACTTTTGCGTTTTGTCTCTGCTATCACAGAGGCAGAAGAAACAAGGATACTTGGTGTGGCAAAGTGGCTATCCAAGGAGAAAGTTTACCATTTTTAAGTCTACACAAATCACCCATTGGTGTTCATGATACTTTATTTTTCCAAAACCAAAGCTATGTTGTCATATTGCTCTTTCATTTTCGTTGAGTGAGCAATTGGTATTGAGCCATATTTCTTCCCATTATGTAGAAGAACACATTTCAAACTTCGCTTTGAGCTGTCAATAAATAGGCGCCAATCATCCGGAAAATATTCAGATCAATTTTACCATGAGTTCTCTAATAGCATGGCAAAATACAAGATTTTGTTCTTCAGAGAAAAAAGGTAGCAGATCTTTCTCCCATGTGCGATAAAATGTAATTTTCGTTCTTGGTTCAAGTAAATTTTTTCCTTCAACCTGGAAGCTAGTAATTCAGAAGCTTCTTTCTACAGGTTGAGATCTCTAGTGAGGTCATTTAACTCATCTTGGTTGAAACATCTTGGGAATTGATGACATCGTTTCAAAATCACTGTCACCTTCAGTAGTGTCAGAATTCTGATCAGAGAGACATGTGTCCTCACAGAGTTCTGGTAGCTGCTGAAAACGTGGAATTGGCACTTGTTCTGAGTGAGGGATAGGGCGTCTTGCAGAGACTAAATCTGCATAAGTCCACTTGTTACGGTTGTTTCGATTGATTCTAGTAATATTTACTAGGGAGAAATAACAGTCATCGAATGATTCTTTGGTTCTCTCCAAACCATTAGTACTCCGAATTTCAGACTTTTCCTTTTCCCGGTAGTCCCGGTAGGTTTTATCCTGATCACCAAGCTTAACACCAAAATATCCAAGATTAGCCGTTTTTACAAAGTCACTAATAGTTTTTCTGTTTTCCAAGAACGTGTATTCTCCGCATATGTAGCAAAAAATATCAGGATGATATATTGAGGAATTCACAAACTAACCTAAACTCTCGACTGCAGTTGAAGTTCACTTCAGACTGGACAGCTCCATATATTGGATGTCTATGGAACTAACTGGATGACACTAAATATGATTGAATCCCACTTGTTAACAGTTTGTCATCCAATCAGTTATATATCTCATATTGTTAGTCTTCTATTTGTAATAAATGAATTAAAATAATAATTATAATAAATATTATTATTTTAAATTCAATTTGTTACAAATGAAGAATGACAATAAGGAAAATATACAAGAATCTATCTCTTGTATAAATTTTACAACACTCATACTTGAATGCATCAAATAGGAAAAAGCATTGATAGATAAGTGAATTTTTCTAAAGAAATCTAGAGCTGATACAGAAAAACTGCTATCATATTTAGATTCAGCAATAAAAATATAGTTAAAATCAGCTCAAAAATTCTAAGCACCAAAAAAATTTTTTTTGTAGGCCTATGTAATCGCTGATAAAAATGTCACAACGAACAGTTAATATTTTAATTAATGTCAGAATTTCACATACAAAATGATAAAAAACGTCCTGGATCATACATCGCTTAAATTGGGAATTCTTGTAGTTTCCTTTTCTACCGCCGCCCCGAAGTTTTAATATACCAAAAGTCAACACGGAACGTAAATGTCAACGAAATGATTCATTTCCCTTATTTTATCACTTATTTCGTAAATGAAAAGATAATTTTACATTCTGGTGGAAGAAAGCTACGACAGTGAAATTTGAGAATCTCATGAGGTAAAAATATTGAATTTTTTTTTATTCTTTAAAATTTTCAGACGTGTCGATTTCTGTGAAAGTTTGCATGCCTATTCATTTCAACCTAATTCAAATATTTGTCAACCTTTTTCGATGAATATTCTAGGAGTTATAGCGGAACCCAAACTTCTGATGCTCATTGCTCCTGAACCTTTGGTCAGATTTTTGCCAATAACGATTGACCGAGTTATTTAGACAGTTAACCTATTCATAAAATATGAAAACTATTTAGGAAGATACTCAAGTTACAATTACAAACATTGGGGCAAAGAGATAGCACGGTATTCTACTGGAAGAAGCCACAAAAAGAGTCTTTTTCATCTAAGATCATAGAGAAATTGATATCTGTCAAAATACCATATTCATCGTGCAGATTGAATATACGTAGTAAAGGTTTATCTGGTGAATCCACAAGTAGTAGAAGGAAATGAACGAAGATGCCAGTACTATCTTCGATATTCGTTTTCTACATTGATATCTTTCTTTCAATGAGCAATCCTTTGAAAAGGTACCACATTCCATATTCCGAATGTATCGCCTGGTACCAACGCAATTATATCGTAAAAAATATGTTATGTTTAAATCAATGAAGATATACAAATTTCAATTCATCAACTTTTGTACCATTTATCATTCGTAGTAGTTCGTGAAAAAATATATTTCCAAGTTTATGCCAATGACCTTCGGTGACTTCATCATATAACTTCTCTATCTTCTCGTAGATTTACCCTACGAAAATGATTTCTCAGAATATGAAAGTTAACAGTAACCTCCATACACTAGTGAAAAAGCCCGTGTCGCCACGGGCGCAAGTAAGGAAGCGAGCGGTCGTTATTAGCAAATGCCCCCCTTTAAGCAGCCGTTCATGTCATTTTGTGTCTAGCTTTCATCGAGTGAAGACGTGTTTAAAAAAATGCCCAAAAAACTTTCCGACGCCCAACTGAAACGCCAACAGCGGCGATTTCAAAACAGCCTTCTGAAGATTTTGAACTAATTCAGGCAATTTAGGGTTACAGGTAAAGGTTATGAAAAGGTCTGTTTTACCATATTCCAGCACAATTGCCATGGCATCTTGATAATTTTGCTGCATGTTCCGTGCTGCTGAAACAATTTTCCCGCACTGTGTAATGCACTAAACCCCGGTCTTGCGGCAATTCGATAAGCGTAGTATTGAAGCATGGTCAAACGCTTACGCTGGGCTGTTGCACGTTCGTTTCTGTGGCTTATGTTGAGGCTGAGACCAAATTCGTCGTTCGGAAAAAGTAGTGGGTACGCCATTGGATCCATACGTGGGCTAAGATTTGATATTGTTTGCAATGGTCCATTTTTTGCATGAACCGCAAAATCAATATGTTCTGGCGGTTCTCCATTTTTGCAACAAATATTGTTGCAACACTGTCTCCTGTCGGCAAATTGTATCTTCTAGGATCGTTGTCTGTACGCGCAAAAACCATTCGAATATCTGATAATTCACGATTTTCAGCTATAGCTTTGCGACGTTCTTCTCGTAATCTTTCTCCCATTGTGTAAAAAGCGCTTGCAAATGAGTTATTTTCACGAAGCATTTCATCTAGTCGAAGCATTGTCACTGGTTGCATCCTTGGTTAGCTGGGTGTTGGAAGCTATGTTGCAGAGCTTCATTAGTATCAAGTGTGTAAAGTTGACAGAATCTGGGCGTGTTTCCAGATTGCGGAATAATGGAACCAATTCTGCTGTATGATGTTCCATGCAGACAAAATGAATTGGGCCAGTTGATGCAAATTCTCTTGAGCTAACCTTTTGGGAAGCAATCGCAAAGGCACTGTTATAATGGCGTATATTGTTTTGGAAATTCTTCGATTCTTCATCTGTTCCTGTGTAAAGTTCTCTGAGCAAAGCTGGTACTTCTTTCAATTGCATCTGCTCGCTCATTACAACTTTGCCTTTCTGGAAGCACTGGCTGAATCCATCTGGCCCTTTTTCACCCCTAAAATGCAGAGCATTGCAAAATTGACACGATTCGTTCATTTCGCCGACAGAAAACGCGGGAATTTCGTCTTCAACCGGAGCCCTTCTCGCTGTAAATACTGATCGCATTGCGTAATTATTGTTATGAACGCGGCGTCGGTTTCTTTCAGTTCGGGTTGTCCAGGTAGCGATTCGAGAACCCACTGGTCTGCCTCGTCTCCATTGTAAATTAAAATTTTAAAATTTTACACTGGACCTAACTCAAAATTGAAAAATCGGACGTGACCCGTTTTCAATTTTTACCCAAAAATGGAGAATAACCATCCAAATTTGGGTTTTCAATATCTTTTTCAATTATAATTTTCTAAATTAACTTACTGGGTAGGTTTGAAAATTAAAATAAGCTTAAAATCAAACTTAAAATCAAGCTCGTCAAAACACGTCTTTCCTCTTTGAAAGTCAAAGCTGAAATTTCAGAAGCATGGGCGGAAGTCAATGTTGATTTGTTGAGCGGTGGCGCCATCTACAGCGGAAACATGCCAAACACCCTTAATTTTTAAGTTTTTTGTGTTTTTTAGAGAAATTATAGATGTTTATTATAATTATTAAACGTTATTAAGTTTGACAATTACTTTTAAAATGAAACTTTTTCAAAATCGCAGTTTCCATCTTATATTTTCAAGCACGTTATATAAAATATAAATTGTTATAAAATTATTCAAATGTTCATTTTCTGACCAACTCAGGTAGTACTCTTGAACCTTTTTTAACTCGCCCTAACAGTTCAACTTTCACTTAAGGTAATTTTATTCAAATAACAAAATTTGAAATTTTCAACTATTGCAAATTCACAAACTATTTATTCACAAAAATTCACTTCACCCATTTAAATTGAAAGCCTACATAAAACAACAGAAATAAAGTGTTTTTCCTCTTCTAGCAATGTTACCATATGATTTATAAGTCAAATGTTATAATTTAAATACAATTAAAGTTAATCAAATTTACACCTCTTAGTTTTCATGTTGTATCTGAGCCGAAAAAACATAAATAATATCATCAACTGTATGCTTGATTGAGCAGACCGTAGTTACCAAACTATTGTCAACAATTTGTTTTTTTAAATGTATCTTGACTTTTTTTGGCATCTTCATTTATTTCAGCAATATAATTTGACCAAAAAAATCGATTTGTTAGATTGTTTAATGGGTCTGAATAAACGATTCGAGTTCAACTGAAAAAAATGGAATCGATTTTCAAAGTCTTCAAATAACCTGGTTTAATTAAAATTAACTTCACCCTTTTAAACTGAAAGCCTACATAAAACAATTGAAATAAAGTGTTTTCCCCTTCTAGCAATGTCACCATATGATTTATAAGTCACATGTTATAATTTGAATACAAATAAAGTTAATCAAATTTACAAATGTTTTTAATGAGTTATAAGACGGTAATGGTGACTTGGAGTGCAAGAAGAAGAAATTAAAGCCCATATCAGTAAAAATTTGTTGAGCGGTGGGGCCATCTACAGCGAAAACATGCCAAACACCCTTAATTTTTAAGTTTTTTGTATTATTTAGATAAATTATAGATGTTTGGCACTTGTTATTATTTTTTTGCATCAGTTTAGATGCCTAACGTTAATTTAAAAAAAATGTTATGCAAATCGGTTGATTGGTTTAGGCGCTAGACCTTACTATGCATCATATTATAAGCGCCATTCCTAAAATTCTTGAGACATTGATACTGGATCGTATACAGAAGGATATATGGTCCAGATTGGTCGAGCAACAGCATGGCTTTACTAAGGGTAGGGGTGTTGAGTCCAATCTATTGATTTTTGGCCCAGTATGTCTTCGATGTCTTAGAAAGTGGAGGTAAAGTTGATGTTGTATATACTGACTTTTCTAAGGCCTTCGATAAGGTAGATCATTGCATTTTGAGTGAGAAACTGTCGTCTTTTGGAATAACTGGCATCTTGAGGAAGTGGTTTGTATCATATTTCACCCGCCGTACTCAATCAGTTAAAGTTCGTGATTCCTTCTCCCCGACATACATTGTTGATTCAGGTGTACCTCAGGGTAGTCATTTGGGCCCTCTGTTGTTTCTAATTTATATAAATGACATTACCACTTGCTTTAGGTTTGCACGTTTCCTTTTGTTCGCCGACGACCTCAAGGTTTATTTAAGAGTTAACACTCTAATCGATATGCTAGATCTTCAATCTGATCTGAATCGATTGGAACAATGGTGTAAAGATAATAAAGTCATCATTAACCTTGGTAAGTGCAAACATATGAGTATAGTTAGGCGTGAGCAGCGCTTTGTATCGTACTACTATCTGAGTGAGCAATCAATAGTTTCTGCTGACATCGTTAAAGAGTTAGGTGTTTTTACGACAATAGGATGTGTTTCAGGGCGCATATTGACCATATAGTTAGTGCGGGATTTCGTATGCTGGGGTTCATTTGGCGGCACTCGTTTGAGTTCAGGGATGTCAATACTTTGAAACACCTTTATGTCAGTCTTGTTAGGCCGCATCTTGAGTATGCCTCCTGTGTATGGTCTCCATACACTTATGAAGATTGTGACAGGATAGAACGAGTCCAAAATAGGTTTCTTCTCTCTATGTCGTGCAGGATGGGAATATCGCGAGTAAATTTTTCCGCAACTCATATGAGATCAGTTCTTCACCTTCCTGCTTTACGTACTCGTAGGATAAGGGTGGATGTATTGTTGTTTGCTAGATTGGTCAGGGGGCTTCTGTCCTCTTCCGACCTTCTATCTTTGTTTTGGTTTTCACGTTCCATCTACAAATGTTAGAGGTACCGCGCTGCTAGCTTTCAGGACTTATAGGTACGGTTATACTAGAGCTTCGCCAATTCCAAGAATCTCGCAACATGTAAACACTGCCAGTAGAACAGGCATAGACTTTAATCTCAGATATCCCTTTATTGTGCGTTGTATCAATCGAAGTTTGTATTGATCCGTTAGTTGATTTCTGGAATTTTTGTATTGTTTTATTTTTGGCGCTCTTGTTCACCCGAACAGAGTGCCTATCATTTTGCCCGAATGTCTGTAATTTTGGAATATCGAGCCGAAAATGGTCTCAATCGATTGGGTTCGACTCCTGATGAAGAATTCGTGGCGAAAGTTGAGTCTGTCCGGGCCGGCCGTCCGGCCGGCCGTATCCTCTCTAGCATCCAAAAGGAATCAGCTAGAGTTTTCATATTTTGAGAATAGGTTAATTGTCCAAATATCTCGGTCAAGTTCGTTATTGGGCCAAATCCGTCGGATGGTTCAGTAGTTATGAGCATCTGAAATTTTGTTTCCTCAATAACTTCTAGAATATCCATCCGATCAAGTTGATACTTGGAATGTTATTGAGGAGGCTGAAACGAAACGGCTTGCAAAATTTCGCAGAAATCGTCACGCTAGAAAATTTTTAAAAATTCCCAAAAAAAATTTTCAATGCTCAATATCTCCTAAGACTTCATTTAGATTTAAATAGAAATCCGTATATATATTGAGGTAACCGATATCTTACTCATCCTCAAATTTCATTGTCGTAGCTTTCCCCTTCTGAAGATATGATCATTTTTTCATTTACTCAAGAGAAAAATAGAAATGTCATGAAGTCCGAGCTTTGTCATTGAAAGATTTGCCATCACAGATCGATATTCGTTTGACTACTTGCGGACCTAGATATCAGTGTCAGTTGGCGTAATATCAATCAAAATTTTCATAGAACTCATAGAGGTAGAATTCGATATCGATGACGTTGTCAAAATTCAGAAAAGCACAGACGTAATATTAATCAAAAATTTTTTATCACAGAGAAAGAATTTGATGGCGTTATCAAAACTCAGAAAAGCAATGACGTAAGTTTTTAGGAGAAGCATAGAACAAAATTTGGTGAAAATTATGAGTAGTTATTTTCAAATTGAGATAAAGGTTTGTTTATTCATTAGGCTTTCATATTTTCATCACATTGTCCCATAGTACGGAAAAAGACTATTGTTCACCCGATCAGAGAGCTTATAGATTTGTTAAGGTTTGAATATTTACTCGCAAGTAGGTCAACAAGAGCGCCAAAAGCAATCTGACCTCACGTCAGTGCTTTCTAAATTTTTTTCTGTCAATCTGTATTAAGTTATATTGTGTATTGCAATTATAATTATGTATTGGTTTGGATTTGTGAAATTGGGTTTATCCGTTAATAAATAAATAAATAAATATTAATATAATAGATGCACAAATTTCTGTTGCTATCTGATGGTAGTCAAAGATTTCCAAAAAACATTTTTGAAATTTTAAAAATATTTTCTAGCCCAACGGTTTTCAAAAAATTTTGCAGAATCCTATTTTTTTAACTTTATCCAAAGTTTGAAATAGAGCGGATGGATATTCTAGAAGTTATTGTGGAAACCAAATTCAAGATGCAGGTGAACTTTCCTGAAAATTGAGCTCAAAAACGAAATTTACAGATATTTGGACAGTTAACCTATTCTAAGAACATGAACATTTTAGCTCATCTCCTTCGGAAGATGAGAGTATACGGCCGGACTTACTCAAGTTGGAGCAAGGATTTTTCATCAGGAAATAACATTCATTTGTTTAAAACGATGGCACCCTGTTCTACAAGTTCAATGAACTGGGAAGAAGTGCGCAAAAACACTGAAAAAATTATCATTTTGAATTCAAATATCATCAGCAATTTAACATTGAAAGTGGAATAATTTCATTGCTTGAAACTGAACGAATATATGGATTTGTATGTGGTGTATTTGACCCAATATTATATTTTTGAAAATTTGGTCCATAGATAACAAAGGCCTACAAAAAAAAAATTTTCTTTTGGTGCCTAGAATTTTTGAGCTGATTTTAACTATATTTTACTGCTGAATCTAAATATTATAGCAGTTTTTCTGTATCAGCTCAGATTTTTAGATAAATTCACTTATCTATCAATGCTTTTTCCTATTTAATACTTTCAAGTATGAGTGTTGTAAAATTTATACAAGAGATTTTTGTATATTTTCCTTATTGTCAGTCTTCATTTGTAACAAATTGAATATAAAATAATAATATTTATTATAATTATTATTTTAATTCATTTATTACAAATAGAAGACTAATAATATGAGATATATAAATGATTGGTTAACAAACTGTTAACAAGTGGGATTTAATCCTATTTAGTGTCATCCAGTTAGTTCCATAGAAATCCGATATATGGAGCTGTCCAGTCTGAAGTAAACTTGAACTGCAGTTGAGAGTTGAGGTTAGTTTGTGAATTCCCGCGGTGCAGATAGATAAAACTTAGCGTCATATGAAATTTCTCTTTAGTAACAAGTTGTTGAAAAGTAAATCTAAAAAGTAGATTGTTAATGTGAATTGTTGTATTTGTGTTGTTGAATAATAATTCAAGTAGAAGAAACTGTGTACATCATCCTGATATTTTTTGATACATATGCGGAGAATACACGTTCTTGGAAAACAGAAAAACTATTAGTGACTTTGTAAAGAGGGCTTATCTTGGATATTTTGGTATTGAGCTTGGTGATCAGGATAAAACCTGGGCACCACATATTGTCTGTAAAACTTGTACAGAGCATTTACGACAGTGAACTACCGGGAAAAAGAAATATCTGAAATTCGGAGTACCAATGGTTTGGAGAGAATCAAAAAATCACATCGATGACTGTTATTTCTACCTATTAAATATTACTTGAATCAATCGAAATAACCATAACAAGTGGACTTATGCAGATTTGGTCACTGCAAGACGCCCTATCCCTCACTCAGAAGAAGTGCCAATTCCAACTTTTCAGCAGCTACCAGAACTCTGTGAGGACACATGTCTCTCTGATCAGAATTCTGACACTACTGAAGGTGACAGTGAATTACTTGAACCAGGAACGAAAATTACATTTTATCGCACAAGGCAGAAAGATCTGCTACCTTTTTTCTCTGAAGAACAAAATCTTTTAAATTTTGCCATGCTATTAGAGAACTCCTGGTAAAAATGGGTCTTCCTGAATATTTTCCGGATGATTGGAGGCTATTTATTGACAGCTCAAAGCGAAGTTTGAAATGTGTTCTTCTACATAATGGAAACAAATATGGCTCAAAAAAAATTAAAGAGCAATATGACAACATAGCTTTGGTTTTGGAAAAAATGAAGTATCATGAACACCAATGGATCATTTGTGTAAACTTAAAAGTGCTGAACTTTCTCCTTGGACAGCAAAGTGGCCACACCAAGTATCCTTGTGTCTTGTGCCTTTGGGACAGTAGAGACACAGCGCAACACTGGGTTAGAAAAGAGTGGCCTCGAAGAGAAAACATGGATGTTGGGGGAAAGAGTATCATCAATGATCCTTTAGTTCCGCAAGAGAAAATCATGTTTCCACCGCTGCAGATCAAGCTGGGTCTAATGAAGCAGTTTGTAAAGGCTCTTGATAAGAATGGATCATGCTTTGCATATATAGGGAAAAAATGCCTCAGCTGAGTAAGAAAAAAATTAAAGCAAGAATATTTGATGGTCCACAAACAAGACAGCTGATTAAAGACCCTGACTTCATAAATCCAATGATTGAGATTGAACAAAATGCCTGGAATTCATTTGTTTCAGTTGTCCAAAATTTTCTAAACACAGAGCTGAAAACTATGTTGAATTAGTCAATGAGATGCTGAATGATTTCAGATCACTCGGGTGTAACATGAGCATTAAGGTGCACTATTTACACAGCCACTTAGACTGTTTTCCTGATCATTTAGGCGACATTAGTGAGGAGCAAAGTGAAAGATTTCACCAAGATATCAAATGTATGGAGGATCGCTATCAACGGAGATGGGATACTCACATGATGGCAAATTACTGCTGGTCTTTAAAACGGGATTGTTCTAAAATACATTCAAGAATGTCACGCAAAAGAAGTTTCCGAAATGTTCAGTGAGTAATTGGTTTAAATGATGTCTTTTTCTGTTTTCTATAGTATATAATGAATAATATCTGTAATATCTGTGTAATATAATAAAAATTCCCTTGTTAATTTGTTTTTTTAAACCATGGTTTTTCTTTTAAAATAGTGTAATGTATAATTCATAAAAATGTTGATATCTTAAAAATTCGAGCTGACAGGCAGAAACTAATAGCATATTTGAATTCATTGCATCAAATTCATATGAAATCACCTCCAAAACCACTGTTGACCAGTGTAATGTATTGGAAAACATGTTCTAATGTTCGTCGAGAAAATCAGATATCATTAAATTGAAATTTTTGAAATAATTATTGTTTTAAACCGAAATATAGGTAAGTGGAAAATAACTTGAAAAAAATAATAATTATGGGACTAATAAGCATTTCAGAGAAAGCTGAAAAGCATAATTGATCCAATATTTACCTAGATATCGGTCAAATAAGATATAATTTATATAAAGATTGAATATTGTATTTGAATGAATTCAACATGACAGCTGGAAATACCGATCTTACCTGTGATTTGTTCACTTGATGTTATGATGCAACCATGTCATTTTAGAAAACCGCGGTTTTTCTAATCTATAAGCGAAAGTGAAACAATCCTTTCCGATTGAAGTGAAAGACTGAACAACTGTGAAGTTGGGAGCTGCTGGCATTGATTATGTAGAAGCGTCGTTTGGCAATCTAATACGCCGACGTCGTCTCTTTCACCCCCACAACACACATCATTTCGAAAATGAACTCCTTCTTTACACATTGTTTTCGAATTATTATAATTGCCGTTAAAATATCCTAATAAAATATTTATATCATTAAAAATAGATTATAGGAATCCAAGATGATCTCCCTTGCTGTGGGATATAAACAGGACCCATTCAACAATTGATATCTACAATTTTATACACTAAATCTCGGAAACCAGCAGGTTTCCATGGAATCCAATCCGAAGTAATCGAATAAGTAGGGAGGAGGCCTTGTTTTGTTATTTTTCCGCGCTTGTTTCCACTAAAACAGCGTGCTATCGTTTTGACCAAATATCTGCGTCTGCAATTTTCGAATATCGAGCCGATAATGACCTCAATCGATTAAATTTCACTTCCTGAAGAAGAATTCCGACTCACACTTTGGTGTATCTGTCTGTCTGTCATAATCCGTTGAATTGTTCAAAAGTTATGTGCATCTGAAATATTAAAATTTCTGAGATGATGTCATGGGTAAATCACTTAGATATTAATTGAAAAGTAAAGGAGCTAAAACTGATCCTTGAGGAAGACCGTTTCTCAATATTTTGAAATTGCTACTCTTATTGTCCATAAAAACACGAAACCTTCTATCAGATAACATATTTTCTAATAATCGTACCCTTTTCCCACACTTCAGATGGGTATAGAGTATAATCCATCTTTCCACACAGTGTCATATGCCGAAGATAAATCAATAAAAGCAACTCCTGTTTTCAACCTATCATTGAAGCCTGATTCCATGAAAGTTCTTAGGCTGAGAACCTGATCTGAACAATTTCTATTTTTCCTAAAGCCTCCCTGGAACTTTTGTAGAGCATTTTCTATAGAAGATTCAATTCTAAAAAGAATTAGCCTTTCTAATATCTTGAAAGGAACACTCAATAAACTGATGGGTCGATAACTACTAGGATCACAAGGGTTTTTTCCTCGTTTCAAAATACCTATTACTTTAGTTTCTGGTTGTACACGGCGATTTTCACATTTTCACCATGAACTGTTTTCAACCTATCATTGAAGCCTGATTGTATGAAAGTTCTTAGGCTGAGAACCTGATCTGAACAATTTCTATTTCCTAAAGCCTCCCTGGAACTTTGTAGAGCATTTTCTATAGAAGATTCAATTCTAAAAAAAATTAGCCTTTCTAATATCTTGAAAGGAACACTCAATAAACTGATGGGTCGATAACTACTAGGATCACAAGGGTTTTTTCCTCGTTTCAAAATGCCTATTACTTTAGCTTTTACTTTTTTGTAGATTAGGTATTTGGTCTTTTAATTTTGTGTATAAATTTCCCACTGTTTTCTGGTTGTACACGGCGATTTTCACATTTTCACCATGAAATATATTTCATAATTTTGGTGTTCATGGTGAAAATGTGAAAATAGGCCGTGTACAACCAGAAAACAGTGGAAATTACTACACAAAAAAGACCAAATACCTAATCTACAAAAGCAAATGTTGTGTATGAAATTGAGTGTGAAAATTGTGAAGGAAAGTACATCGGACAGACTTCTCAATGGTTAAAGAGCAGGCTAACATTACATAAATCAGATATAAGAAAACATCATGAAAGATGCGCACTAGCGACACATGCAGTAAACACAGTTTTAATTTCGAGGATACAAAGGTCTTGACAATAGAAAAAATTATTATAAACGCATAATATTAGAGATGATAGAGATAAATAAACAGGAAAACACAGTTAACAAAAAAACCGATACTAATAAATTAAGTATAATATATAAATATTTGTTGGAACATAGTCAAAGGAACTTGGTATTTTCGATGGTCCTGTCGATGGTTAATAAAGTTAGGTGATTGTCAAAAAGATCCCAAACTTCAATAAAAACAAAAAGAAACGTTGACTTCAAGAGGAAATTTAAAGAAATTAATTTATAGTATTGTCTTTTAGTTGTTTATGTTGTAATTAAGACGTGTCTCTGCTGAGATTTGAGTTTTAAGTCTTGGACGAAATGTCTGCAATAAATTAATTTTTTATGTATAACCCTCATATTCAGTGAGTAAATAAAAACAAAGAAAAATTTTATGTTAGATTCAATTTATTATGTGATTATTTGTATTTCAGAAGCCCTGAAGAAGAGCTGAATAAATGCTCTGAAAGCTCGGCAAAGAATTAAGAGTTTTATTTAACATCGCCTACATAAATTAGTCGTTATACCCTTACCCCCAAATACTTAATAAATACAAGCGAAGACTATTATCGTATAGACTATATATATATATATTATGCACTCACAGTCGTACTTAATTGATATAGAGTTTATTTCAGGGATGTCGACTAATAACACTAGGATTAGGTTACTCTTTATTCATTTGCCAAGCTTTCAAGAAATGTTTATTTCCATCCTAAGAACCACTAAAATTATACACAAACAATGAATACAATAAAATACAATACTAAAAAACATTATCTATACTAATACAAAGGCATTCTCACCGAATTTGAGGTTATCCTCTATTTTATATTTCATCCAGTGTGATCTTCTTTATTTGGAAATAAATAACCAGCAATAACAATAAAACAGGTTTTTTTCTTTTTCTTATATTGACATTAGGTACTATTTTTTTTATAATTTTGACTACAATTGGAAAAAATCTCCGCAATTCTCTACTCTCTACTTAAACTAGCTTTTTATAATATACAAAAACGCGATCTCTGACACATGAACGACAGAAAATCTCCCGTCACAGATCCCAACAGCACAATCACAGAACCATATTTTTGTTATTCATCGATGGGGCCATCATAAAATTCTTTCTTATTTGGATATGTTAGCAGATATGTGTATACACTGCTAAGATTTTTTACATCAACTTCCTATTCATTGAGTTTTCTTCCTTTTTGATATTAATCATCTCAAGTATTAATCTTTTATTATATGATCTTTCTGTACATATCACTTCTGCATCTTCCAAATCTACACGGTGATCCTCCTCTATTGCATGTGATGCCAATGCACATCTTTTATTATTATTTCTAATGTCACTTTTTGTGCATTGTCAATCTATTTTTCAATATTTGGGATGTTTGTCCAATATAGGTTTTCTCACATTGAGTACATTTCACTCTATATACCACATTTGACCTTTTGATGTTTGCATTTGATCTTTTAATTTCGTGAAGAGTGATTCAATTGTTTTAACATTTGAAGTTGCAATCTTTATAATTTTCATCTTTGAAACATTTTTTTATTTTTCCTGTCAGATCTCTTATATTTGGTAAACTGGCATATTTTGTTTGATCTAGTTGGTGTTCCCGGTTGTCATCTACCTGTGTTAGTGTCATTCTTCGTGGTATCTCCTCAAAGTTGTCATTACTTGTCTGATATAAGAGTTTGTTGATCATTTGTATTTTATTGTATTCATTGTTTGTGTATAATTTTAGTGGCCCTGAGGATGGAAATAAACATTTCCGAAAGCAGCAAATGAATAAAGAGTAACCTAATCCTAGTGTTGTTAGTCGACATCCCTGAAATAAACTCTATATATATATATATATATATATATATATATATATATATATTACAGAAAAAGGATATAATGCGGTGAAATAAGATATGAAAGAAGGATAATGGGTGAAACTGGCAGGAGTGCAGAAAATATGAGAATTGGATGAAAGGTACTTGCCGACACGTGTTTCTCTTATTGGCTTCTTCAGGGTAAGGCAACCAAGAAACCAGGATAGGGATGGAAAAGAATAAATATGGAAAGAAACGACAACAGGTGACCACAACAGGAGCAAGCATCCAATTTGTGGCTTCAACCCTAGATACCTCCGGTTTAGGGAGGCCAAACCGACCATCGCCACGATGGAAGCATAAGCAACCTGTGTGATGCGACCAAAACCCAAAGATACAATTAAATTACAGAAAAGGATATAATGCGGTGAAATTAGATATGAAAGAAGGATAATGGGTGAAACCGCAGGAGTGCAGAAAATATGAGAATTGGATGAAAGGTACTTAGCGACACGTGTTTCTGCTTATTGGCTTCTTCAGGGCAAGGCAACCAAGAAACCAGGATAGGGATGGAAAAGAATAAATATGGAAAGAAACGACAACAGGTGACCACAACAGGAGCAAGCATCCAATTTGCAGGCTTCAACCTAGATACCTCCGGTTTTGGAGGACAAACCGACCATCGCCACGATGGAAGCATAAGCAACCTGTGTGATGCGACCAAAACCCAAAGATACAATTAAATTACAGAAAAGGATATAATGCGGTGAAATTAGATATGAAAGAAGGATAATCGGGTGAAACGCAGGAGTGCAGAAAATATGAGAATTGGATGAAAGGTACTTGCCCGACACCGTGTTTCTGCTTATTGGCTGGAAGCATAAGCAAACCTCAGGGCAAGGCAACCAAGAAACCAGGATAGGGATGGAAAGAATAAATATGGAAAGAAACGACAACAGGTGACCACAACAGAGCAAGCATCCAATTTGTGGCTTCAACCCTAGATACCTCCGGTTTTGAAGGCTAAACCGACCATCGCCACGATGGAAGCATAAGCAACCTGTGTGATGCGACCAAAACCCAAAGATACAATTAAATTACAGAAAAGGATATAATGCGGTGAAATTAGATATGAAAGAGAGGATATATGAGGTGAAAACCGCAGGAGTGCAAAAATAGGGAGGAATTGGATGAAAGGTACTTCAATTTGCCGACACGTGTTTTCGATGCTTATTGGCTTCTTTCAGGCAAGGCAATGCAAGAAACCAGGATAGGGATGGAAAAAGAATAAATATGGAAAGAAACGACAACAGGTGACCACAACAGAGCAAGCATCCAATTTCAGGCTTCAACCCTAGATACCTCCGGTTTTTGAAGGCTGAACCGGCCATCGCCACGATGGAAGCATAAGCAACCTGTGTGATGCGACCAAAACTACAAAGAGTTAATTAAATTACAGAAAAGGATATAATGCGGTGAAATTAGATATGAAAGAAGGATAATGGGTGAAACCATAGAATACAGAAAATATGAGAATTGGATGAAAAGGTACTTGGCCGACACGTGACTTTAATATCCCCAAACAGCGAAATGTTTAGTGACCATCCGACGTAGTTTTCCCCATAACTAACTATATAATAATCTGTTCTTGTAAGTATTCAAAATCCCGTCAACGAGTTATTTGAGAAAAATGAAATTTTGGTGGGGCAATTATTCATTTCAATGCGTCACTGAAATATCGATTTCAAATTTCAAATAATTACATGTTATTGATATCCCAAACGAGCTGTCTAATAGACCAAGAATTTCAAATCACACTCTCCAGACAACTTGTGCTGAATCCTACCCTGTTCTAGAACTTCAGGGGTGCGTTCAGAATCAACGTCCGACGTCGCTCGGAGTGCACCCTGGCCGTTCGGAATCGACGTCGGATATAATATACCCTGTTCGTAATGAATCGGAACGTTTACCCGGGTGTTAAACTTTGCATCTTACCAAAATACATCGGAAAGATATGCTCGTCCGGCGCAGTGACGAAAATTTAAAATTCAAATTCTTAGAATATAATAGAAAGTCTATAATAGAAAGACTATAATAGAAAGTCCCTTCTCTAGTCAAGGGAATTTAATTACGAAAGTACTTCAAATGTTGGGGATGAAGCTTCTTTCTGTTGCATTTGTGTGTAAGTAAACTTATTGATAAGATCGTTCTAGTGCTCGTATATTATATTTAATGAAAATGGCTACACTTTCCATTTCGAATAGAAGTCATGAAATTCTCAAAGACGAATGCGGAAGGTTGGTTATTTATTGTGGGTATAAAATATGTCTTCGGAATATTCAAGTGTAATATTTCATTAATTAGTTATCATTAGACATCGGATTATATGCATTTGCATTATTGCATATGCAAACGCATATAATGCTATTTTTATAGCGTTATTGCATATTTTGGTACTTTTTCATTGACAGTGCTTATTTTAGTATTTATACGTGTTAGACGTGTTGTACTTCGCCGCCGTCCCCACACCAAACATCAACACATCGCCCTCGCACGCACTGCGAGAGCGCATTGAGAGCGATCTAGTGATGGGACTCGAATCACATTTGATTCGAATAATTCGAGTCATAATCGTGAGAGCTCGACTCGAATGAGATTTTATGCTAATTCGAATCAGCGTATGATTCGAATCGGGTGATTGATTCGAATTATTTTCGTCGATTCGAATCATTTTCATTGATTCGAATCTTGGTTGCGCGGAAAGCTCTGAAAGTATTCTACCCAAAATTGCTTCATATCACCTGTCTAGCCCACGGCCTACATCGAGTTGCGGAAGAGATCAGAAAGAATTCGGGATTGTCAATAAATTGATTTCTTATACAAAAAAAGTGTTTTTAAAGCACCGTCATGCGAGTACAAGCGTATAAGGAGCGACTGCCAAACCTAGCACTACCTCCAGAACCAATATTAACACGTTGGGAACTTGGTTGAAAGCTGTATTGTTTTTATGCTGAGAATTTTGAAGCCATAAAAGAAGTAGTTGGACAATTTGACAGTTCAGAAGCCATTGCAATCAAATCAAGCCAGAGGGCATTTGAGAATCCTTCCATTAAACAAAATATTGCTCTTATTGCAACACATTTTCAGCAATATACAAGATGCCATTGAGATACTAGAAACTAAAACCTTCCTCTGTGCAAGTCCTTGAAATATTGCAAAACGCACTTCCCAATTCACTTTCAGAAAAAATTGGTGGCAAATTAAATGCTGTTTTGTATAAAAATCCGTGTCTCGAAGAAATAAAAAAAAAGTTAACGCATTTATCAACGGCACCAGTCAAATTCTGCCTGAACCGGTAACGTCAGTAGACGTTGAAAGGTCATTTTCAGCATATAAATTAGCTTTAAGTGACAAACGTCACAAATTTGCGCCAGAAAACCTTGAAAAAATATGTTATTGTATATTGTCACAAGAATTACAACAAATAAGTACCTATATAATTATGTGTAAAGGACTTATCTATTGGGTATCTAGGTTGAAGTTTAATTTTGATGTTTATTGTTTACAAACGTTTCGGCAATCCGCCTTCTTCAGTGTAAATTATGAATTAAAATGGACATTACAATCTAAAAATTGCATACATTAATCAAATATATAAAAATTATTGCGAAATATCTCACAAATTTTCATCTTTGTTGTTTTGATGTTGTCAAGTGGGTGCTGTCATCTTTATGTCATAGTTCTAGAATTCAGTCCGTTGTCATTGATTGTCAGTTCTTTACTTCAATTCGGTGATCGCTTCAATAGTGGCATATAAATGCGGCTCAGATTTTTAGTGTCTAATTTGTCATTTACTGTGTTTTCGTTTGCCATTTGAATGTGTATCATCTCTAAAATTTCTCTTTTATTTTGTTGTTTTTGATATAATTATGTATTGTGAAAATAAAGTTAATTCTAATAATGTTTTTTTGATTGTGCATATTTTGTGCATATTTCGCCCTTTTTTTAGTGCATATTTGCATGCATATTTTGGCATTTTGATAGTGCATATAATCCGATGTCTAGTTATCATATATTACAAGGGCAACTCAATTTGTAAATTAATTTCATCCACAGATGGAACTATTGTAATGGTACCTTATGTAGCTGTTAGGGAATTATTTCAATTGCCACCGCTACCTACAGAGGTTGAGGAAGAAGGAAACTCAAGCATGGTAAGTACACTATTTTCAATACAGCTGAAATTTTTTATACAGCAATGATATTTCAGCACAGAGACATGAATGAGCAAGCCTTTCCCAGTGGTGGAGCAGAACAAGAAGGGACAGAAGATCATGTAGAGGTAAGTTCTTCAGAAAAAATTTTCAAAGATTATCCAAGTAATAAGTTTTTCATAAAGCATTAAGTGATTCATTGATTGCTGATCTGATCAAAATATGTTTTTGTTTTAGAACTCCCGTAAAACGTGGTCAAGAGGTGATATACTCAAATTGATCCATTTGTACAAGGAGAATAAGGACTTTTTTTCCTCCACCGATGTAAGAAATGAAAAGGTTTGGAAAAAAATCAGTATTGAGATTAACTCAAAATTCACAGCGGAGCAGTGTATGAACAAATTTAAATATTTGAAGGGAAAGTACATCGAAAAAAAGGAAAATATATCAACCAGCCAATCTGGCGCCAGGTCCTTAAATTTCTCTTATTTTGAAGAAATGGATGAAATTTTCAGGAGAGATCGAAATCTTCCTGGGAATGTAGAGGTAGCGTCATCTCTTGAACCTCGGGACATTCCTCAAACACCTTGTGAGACAATTCCTCATGAGGAAAGAAATTCTTTTTCTACCCCAAGGGCAGAAAAAGAAACTATGAGTCTCTGATAGAGAATAACGAAAAGGGCAGAGCCAAGAGGCATAAAGAGGTAATGGAGCAGAGAAATCAATCGCTGGTTGTACTGAATCAGTGCAAGGACATGTTGAAAGAGCTAATAGCTAAATTGAATCGATAGATTGATTTCTCACTTACCGTGCAATGAATACAATGTTTGTGATATAATATTCCCAAGTGTAATCTATATATGTAAATCAATTTTTTTTCGGTTTGTTGTGTTTTATTGAATATACTTGTTTTTTATTGTAGATGTCTAGGACCGCTCGCTCGGTTTTGCACTAGGCGCCAAATTTCGAATTCACTGTTATCGCCGCGTTAGAGAAATACCTTCATAATCATTATACAAAATCACTTTCGAGAACGGTAAAGTACATAATTTGGACAAGAATTTTTCGCTCTACAACTTTTATTTGAAACTTTTTCTCACTAAATCATCTCATGTGCGAAAATATAAGAAAAACCGTATTTTGGGCAGCAACTTTAGGCAACAAATTAATAGGTTATCACATTCTACCTGAAAATTTAACTGGTGATATGTACCTGGATTTTTAAGTAATCACTTATTCGAGATATCAGAAATGTTAACGGTAAACAAGCGAAGATATCTATTTTTTATGCACGATGGAGCTCCACCGCATTTTGATAGAAGGTGTCGTAATTGGTTAAGTAACCATTTCCCGAATCGATGGATTGGTAGAGGTGCAGAAGCTCCGATTCATTGGCCTCCTCGGTCATGTGATTTTAATGCCTTGGATTACACAGTTTGGTCGTATCTTAAAGAAAAAGTTTATGCTGCAGAGGTAAATTCACCGCAAGATTTGAAAGATAGAATACAACGTCACTTTAATGATCTCACAGCTGACTCCCAATCATTTACAAGATTAATGGAAAAAAGGATAGCCTTGTGTATTCGTGAAAACGGAGGACATTTTGAACACCTATTCTAATTTAAATTATATTTATGTAATTAGCAAAGAATAAATATGGAAAGAAACGACAACAGGTGACCACAACAGGAGCAAGCATCCAATTTGTGGCTTCAACCCTAGATACCTCCGGTTTTGAAGGCTAAACCGACCATCGCCACGATGGAAGCATAAGCAACCTGTGTGATGCGACCAAAACCCAAAGATACAATTAAATTACAGAAAAGGATATAATGCGGTGAAATTAGATATGAAAGAAGGATAATGGGTGAAACCGCAGGAGTGCAGAAAATATGAGAATTGGATGAAAGGTACTTGCCGACACGTGTTTCTGCTTATTGGCTTCTTCAGGGCAAGGCAACCAAGAAACCAGGATAGGGATGGAAAAGAATAAATATGGAAAGAAACGACAACAGGTGACCACAACAGGAGCAAGCATCCAAGTGGCTTCAACCCTAGATACCTCCGGTTTTGTGGCTTCAGCATAAGCCTAGATGCGACCAAACCCTCCGGATATAATTTAGATATGAAAGAAGTGATAATGGTGAAACTGTAGAGTGCAGAAAGGCTGGAAACCGACCATCGCCACGATGGAAGCATAAGCAACCTGTGGTGATGCGACCAAAACCCAAAGATACCAAAACCCAAATTACACCCATTATCCTTCTTTCATATCTAATTTCACCGCATTATATCCTTTTCTGTAATTTAATTGTATCTTTGGGTTTTGGTCGCATCATACAGGTTGCTCATGCTTCCATCGTGGCGATGGTCGGTTTGGCCTCTCAAAACCGGAGGTATCTAGGTTGAAGCCACAAATTGGATGCTTGCTCCTGTTGTGGTCACCTGTTGTCGTTTCTTTCCATATTTATTCTTTTCCATCCCTATCCTGGTTTTTTGGTTGCCTTGCCCTGAAGAAGCCAATAAGCAGAAACACGTGTCGGCAAGTACCTTTCATCCAATTCTCATATTTTCTGCACTCCTGCGGTTTCACCCATTATCCTTCTTTTATATATATATATATATAATATATAAATATTGAAAACTGGAGATAAAGCTATGATTAAAAATTATCGTCCGATAGCGTTGTTGTCAAACTTCTCCAAGATTCTTCAAACAATCATGTATAATAAAAAGTTTCCTCATAATTAGAACCAGACGAGTTAGGTTCAGCATGGTTTTATGCCTGGGAGATCATGTGTGATAAATTTGGCTTCGTTTCCCAAACAAATTTCTATTTGAAACTTTGGATGATTCTGGTCAGGTTAATGTCATCTTCGGGGTGAAAACTACCTCAATCTTATAAAAAATACTTTCCTCTAAACATCTTCCAGATACTCTAAGAAAATATATCGTTCTGTGTAACTATCCGTAAATAGTAACTATCTACACCTAATTAATTAAAGTGTTGCTGTTAGTTCCTTATGTCTACTACTATGAGTTCATTAGTTGCAATGCTGGTTAGTTCGTAACTTTAAATGGCATTATTGGTGTTGCGATAAAAAATCACAAGGAACAAAAGACATTCCTCTCCTCTTTTGGGCCGAATATTTTCTTGCAAGAACGCTCGGATTATTCAGCGAAATTTAGAGAACCCCATTTTTGTGATACCTGCATTAGCATCCTTGGTAACTCGTGCTATAGTCCAGTAAAGGAAGGGCTGAAATAACTTTTTCTCTTAAAGAGCTGCATTTTTGATATGTTGATTGTTATAATGAGAGAAACATATGGTCAAAAATGCTGGTGTTAAAATTTTCAGGAACATTGAAAAATTCTTGAAAATATAGAGAAAATACGGTTTTTCTGATATTTTTGCGAATTAGAAGGTTTAGTAGGAAAAAGTTTTAAACAAATGTTGTAGGGCGGAAAATTCTAATCCAAATTATGTACTTTATCGTGATAGAGTTAGCTTTGAAATAAGGAGTCGGATCGAATGTTATTTCTCTTTGTTTGTTCAACTGCATAGAGCAAAACTGCGTGTAATGTGGTTAAACTGGATGGTGGTGCATTAATGAATGGGAGACAATTAACATGCGACATCATATATGTAACGTCTCGTGATAAAATTTCATGAAAACCCTTCCATGTTGGAATATTTTCTATTTCGAGAGATTTCGCTCATAAATACGCAACATATGATTTTGGAAGTTCAGGTTATACTTTTATATGAAGTTTTGATTTATCAACGAACTCTACACTCTTCAATCCATCAGGATTCGTGTGACTGAATGGTATCAATTATATCTGCTTTTGTGAAGCTAAAATAGGAGTAGGTGGCATTTCCATCAGTCTTTTGGAACCTCCTTCATATTCAACATCATTCTGGTATAATGACTTTAATATCCCCCAAACATCCGACGTAGTTTTCCCCCCATAACTAACTATATATTAATCTGTTCTTGTAAGTATTCAAAATCCCGTCAACGAGTTATTTGAGAAAATGAAATTTTGGTGGGGCAATTATTCATTTCAATGCGTCACTGAAATATCGATTTCAAACTAATGAGTTTAAACCAAATAATTACATGTTATTGATATCCCAAACGAGCTGTTATTGATTCTAATAGACCAAGAATTTCAAATCACACTCTCCAGACAACTTGTGCTGAATCCTACCCTGTTCTAGAACTTCAGATGTCTACGACCGCTCGGTTTTGCACTAGGCGCCAAATTTCGAATTCACTGTTATCGCCGCATTAGAGAAATACCTTAATAATCAGTATACAAAATCACTTTCGAGAACGGTAAAGTACATAATTTGGACAAGAATTTTCCGCTCTACAACTTTTGTTTGAAACTTTTTCTCACTAAATCATCTCATGTGCGAAAATATAAGAAAACCCGTATTTTGGGCAGCAACTTTAGGCAACAAATTAATAGGTTATGACATTCTACCTGGAAATTTAACTGGTGATATGTACCTGGATTTTTAAGTAATCACTTATTCGAGATATCAGAAATTTTCACGGTAAACGAGCGAAGATATCTATTTTTATGCACGATGGAGCTCCACCGCATTTTGATAGAAGGTGTCGAAATTGGTTGATCGATGGATTGGTAGAGGTGCAGAAGCTCCGATTCATTGGCCTCCTCTGTCATGTGATTTTAATCCCTTAATTTACACAGTTTGGTCGTATCTTAAAGAAAAAGTTTATGCTGCAGAGGTAAATTCACCGCAAGATTTGAAAGATAGAATACAACGTCACTTTAATGATCTCACAGCTGACTCCCAATCATTTACAAGATTAATGGAAAAAAGGATAGCCTTGTGTATTCGTGAAAACGGAGGACATTTTGAACACCTACTCTAATTTAAATTATATTTATGTAATTAGCCTTTTTTTGAATTTTCTGATTTTTTGTTTGATAAATACAATTTTTATCATTACTTCATACGAACATCGGTTATCACTTCATAATTTTTAAATCAAAATACTCCGAAAACGGTACAAAGTATCGAGTTTTACCACGAGTACCTTTTTTGTGTGAAATTGAATGATGTTTAAATACGCTTGAAATTTTGCTCAATAGATCTAATACTAAGGCCCGTTTGCACCAACCACACTTAGCGTTAAGCGTCCCTTAAAATGAATCCTTAACTTAAATTGCGTTGCACCAACTGTTAAGCGGCACTTAAATCCCTTAAGCGGGCCTTAAATTTAAGTGCTCATTCATGGCCACTTAACTATTTAAGGGCGGATTCTACCCATAGATTAAAGTTAATGTATATTTATTTTGGTATTTATCTATGATTCTAACCTAAAATAATTTGATTTGTTTGGTTTTCAAATATTTGTTTGATTTTCCATTCGATCGGTAGAAGGCATAGTGAGTGGTGGTTTTCCATTTCCCCTGTGTTTTCTGTTAATCCTAGGTGGTGAGTTTATCTTACATACCTGCTGACATAGTTATTATTGGCTTCTCATCTGCTTTTTCATATTGACATCGTATATAGATATAAGGTAATCTTGGAGTGAATTTTTTTTTAATTAGAAGTGTTTATCTCTTTATACTAGGGTTTTATCTGACGAGTGAACGTGTTTTTTTTTCTTTCTAGCAATTAACTTGTTGTTATGAGCACAGTTAGCCCTGGGTGCCCCGGGTTTTGAAGTTGTTAAGTATTAGATCACAACAGGCATCTGATAGAATTCTGAGATTATCTAACAACAACAGGCTTGATCTTTTCACCGTTAAAGATGACTCAAAAAGTGTCCTTAATGATCCCGACAAAATAATTGATGCTCAGGTACGTGAAGAATGTACTGAATTCCTTAATCTTTTACAGGAGAAATTTGAAGCCATTTTGAATGATAAACTGTCTTATAATAAATATAGGAGTTCCTATAGAGGTCCTTTCCTGGTCCATGTTGAGTCAAGGGAGAAAAATATTGGCAATCTGAACCCCATCAGCTTGGGTAAACTTTTGTACAATTGTCCTAATTATAAGATCACGTAAATTACTAGAAAGGGTCTTAAACGAGTTGGCTTGATTTTTGATAGTTTCGACAGGGCTAATTACTTCGTGTCCAATAATGCACTTGATAAAAACAAGAATAGTGTTTATATCCCTTCTAAGCCTTGGTTAACCCAAGAGATAAAGTCAGCTAGCCTTCATTTGAAAAATATTTATTGGCTTCATTCGAACGTGAAATCTGTAGAATCCTTGACAATGTATAAAACCGCTAAATTAGACTGCAATCAATTGCTGCAAACTACTAAAAGAAGATATTATGTCAACATAATGAACAAGTCTTGTCAAAAAAACAAAACAACTTGGAACCTAGTATATAAAGAAATCGGTAATAAAAATAGGGAACAGAGAAGAATAAATCTACTTTTGAATGGAAATTTATGTACTAACCCTACAGAGTTAGCAAACTCATTTGGTGAATATTTTTCAACTGTAACATCTGAAATGCTAGCAAAACATTTCAGAAATTCTTTATCTATTTAATGTACAACTTCAAAAATGCTAGATGTAAGTTTCTATTTTTATCCTGTAACAAAACATGAGGTAGCTGATAACATCAAATTGTTGAAAAACAAAAAAGCACAGGTGTTGATTGTATATCTTCAAGAACTCTGAAGGCGGTCGGCGATTCTATTTCCGAACATTTCGCGTACCTGCTAAATCTCTCTATTTCTTCTGGAAGATTTCTTTCAATTTTGAAAGAATGTATTGTCGTGCCCATTTTTAAAAAGGGAGATCCGCACAGCATCTCAAACTATCGTCCTATATCCCTTCTGAGTTGTCTCTCCAAGATTTTTGAGAGAATAGTTTTGAACAGAATGCTTAGTTTCTTGAATAGGTTTAATGTGATTACCAGTTCCCAGCATGGCTTCAGGCCTGGCCGTTCTACTGAGACTGCTGCTATTTCATTCGTGCAAACCGTTTATGAGAAACTGGACGATGGGTTCTTCGTGGCTGATCTGTTTTTCGATCTGTCAAGGGCTTTTGATTCCTTAAGGTTCACATTCATGCTGAGCAAGTTTTACAATCTTGGATTTAGGGTTTATTCCTTGATTGGTTAAGAAGTTATTTGGTGGAGCGCAGTGTGAGGGTTAGAGTCGATGGTGCTGACTCCGTGAAATATATGGTTGACATGGGAGTTCCCAGGGCTCGGTTCTGAGTCCGTTGTTATTTATTTTGTTCATAAATGACCTACCTGAACACATCATCGGACTTGTAGTAGCGCTTTTTGCTGACGACTCGTCTTTTTTGATTGCGGCAAGGAGTTTTGAAGAGCTAGCTGCTGGAATTTCAGCTTTGCTTGATATGTTTGTATCTTGGTGCAGCAGAAATGGCCTAGTAGTGAATGTGGATAAGACTGTGTGCTTACACTTCAGTCTTAAGGATATGGGTAGAAATCAGGTGCTGACATATAGGAATCTATCTCTTTCCCCAAATGAGTCAACTGGATTTCTTGGAATTCAGATTGATAAATTTTTACGTTGGAGTGAACACGTAGAAAAGGTTTGTAAAAAATTAAATAGCGCCTACTACGCTCTCAACAAAATTAAAAACCTATTTCCTCTCCAATCCCTTCTGGATGTTTATTATTGTCTTGCTTACCCACATTTGTCATACAATATTCTGATCTGGGGTAGTGCATCTGACTTGGACAGAATTCTTGTGTGCTAGAAGAGAATACTGAGAAGTATCTTTAGAATACCTCCTCGGGTCTCCTGTCGACCTCTTTTCATAACACATGGGATCATGACAGTTGCATGCTTGTACATATACAGATGCCTCCTACATGTAAGGTCCAACGAGGGATCTTTCAAGAAGCTGTCAAGTTATCACCAATATTCGACGAGGAAAGGGGATGTACTGCTTATACCCAAGCATAGAACATCAAGGTTTGAACGCTCGCCTCTCTATCAGAGTATACGAGTATACAATCACTTACCAACAAGTTTTAAAAATCTTAAAATAATTCAATTCAAGAGAACCATCAAGAAACTACTATTGTGCAAAGGCTACTATTCAGTAACTGAATATTTGTGTGATTTTTCACTGTTATCTTGGTCTTGTGACCACTAATAATTTGTTTTCTATTTTGTATTGTTATGATTGACTTGTCCCATACTGTATTGTCTAACGGGATCAATAAAGTTTATTATTATTATTATTATTAGGATGGTTTCCACAATGGGTGTAGTTCGGGACATTGGCCTCGACATTGGTGAAGAGGACGTAGTGGAGTTTAGGGCAGGATCTAATCCTGATTGTAAGGTGTTGAAAATACGAAGATTGAATAGAAGGGTGAAAAATGAAGAGGGTATAACATATATGCCCACAACTACCTGCGTCATATCATTTGAAGGTAATATTTTACCTAAAGAATTAACTCTTTTTAACACTATTACCCCCGTTTCTATATACATCCAACCAGTTATCCAGTGTATGAATTGCCTTCGTTATGGGTTATGTCAAAAATCTATGCAGAGGATCTTTTCGCTGCCACAAATGTGGTGGCTCTCATTCAGGGGATGAACATTGTAATAACCCAATAAATTGTGTGTTTTGCAATGAAGATCATTGTTCGAATGACAGATCATGTAAGGATTATAGTCACCAAAGGAGTATAAAGGAGTCTATGGCTATGTATAACATTTCATTCTTCGAAGCCAATAAAAATTCTAAAGAACCTTTTCCCCAGAGTTCTTCGGCTTTTCCAAGCTTAAGGGCTTCTCCTCAAAACTCTCAACCAGCATTCCCAAGTAGCCAACAGTCATATTCCTCGATAGCTAGGTCCACTCCATCTTGCACCTATACACAAAAGGCGAGCAGCTCTAATGGACAGAAGAGAAAAGTACCTCCCTCTAGACATGGTTATGATAGGAAAGCACATGATAGTTGTCTTTTTACCTACAAACCATCATATAGCTTTCCCTCTTATCTTCCTCTCCCCCTCTCACCTATAGAGGATACTAATCCCAGCAAGAAATGAGTCGTATCGGCAGAAGTTTATTGCAACGCAAATGATTCCCCAAAAAGTACAAATATCTCTAAAGGTCAATTTACGCAAAGTATTATAGAAACAGAGGAGACAGAAGTAACTATGGAGGAGGTCTTTCCTCCTCTGTAACCTTTTGTCACCTCTGCTCCTACTTATTTTTTTTTTTACTTCTTATGTTGGTACAAACACAAGGAAATTTGTGTATTCTTCATTGGAACATTAGATCAGTTAACTCCAATTATAACAATTTAAAGATTCTACTAAATGATTTTGATCCTGATGTTGTAGCTCTCTCTGAGACGTTCTTGAAATTCGAGAGCAATTTTTCATTATCAGGGTATAAAATTATTCGCGAGGAAAGGAATGATGGCTTTGGGGGTATTGCATTTATTTTTATTTATTTATTTGAACAGGAACCTCTACAGGAAATCCCAATTACAGAGGTTCACAAAAATTAAATCTTAAATTATATATTTGTATATGTGGCTCAACAAAATAAAGTATCTGTCAAATACAAAATCACCCAGAAAAAAATGACAACAAATGAACCAAAAAGTATCAATTCAAATTACATATTCTGTATATATGCCATCACTGCTCTTTTATAAACTTGTACACTCACACTAAGTACATCAATTCTGCTCAAGTGCCAATTATAAAAACGCATCATTCTCAGAAAAACTGAATGATATCGCACATTTGTTCTGGCTTTAGGAACATAGAAGAGTGCCCTCCGACGATCAGGATACTGTGGAACATTTAAAGTCAGGTAGTGTATCATAGGATAATTAAAATGCTTATTCAAAATCCGAAATAAAAAGATACAATCGAAGAACACTCTCCTATTTTGTAGACTCATAATATTGTGCTTCCTCAAACTATCACCGTAATTGCACATCAACTGAGAGCGATCAAATCTATAATTAAAAGTCTTTATGAATTTCTTTTGCATTCTCTCAATCCTTTCATTGTACTTGTGATAAAATGGCGACCAAATAGGAGTAGCATACTCCAAATGACTTCTCACAAGAGAGAAGTGAAGAGACCTGTGAGTTGCCGCATTTGTGAAATCCTTAGTTACACGGAATACAAAACCAAGCATTTTGAAAGCCCTAGAAACAGTGCTATCTATATGAGAATCCAAGGAAAATTTGGAATCGAGGACTATTCCAAGATCCCTAACCTGGTCCACTCTGTTCAGAACCTGAGCAAATCTGATAACGTCAATCTTCCTCGTGAATGTTATATGACAGCACTTATCTATATTTAAATCAAAATATCTCTCCGCGCAGAACATGACCAATCGATCCATATCCTCCTGAAAAAGTACAAGATCCTGGTAAGACCGAATACTTCTGTAAAATTTCAAATCATCTGCAAACAGCTCAAAAAGCGTATAAAGGAAACAGTCTGCAATGCCATCGATATAAACTGCAAACAAGGGAGGACCAAAGTGGGAACCTTGTGGTACGCCGGATGTTACATGCATAACCACAGACGATATGCCGTTCACAACAACAAACTGCTGTCTATCCGAAAGATAGGATTCAATCCAATTCAACAATGTTCCCACCACTCCAAAGTCATCCAATACAGCCATCAAAGTGGAATAATGCACCCTGTCAAATGCTTTAGTCATATCGGTGTAAACTGAGTCCACTTGATTACCTTTGTCGATGTTTTCTGTGATATAATCGATGTAGGGTGCTAAATTAGTTAACATGGACCTTCCTTGAAAAAACCGTGCTGCCGATATGATAGTTTAGGAGAGATCTGCTGAAAGAAAAACTCGGTTATGATTGATTTGAAAATTTTACCGAAATGACTGAGAATAGAGATAGGCCTGTAATTACGGACCTCGGCTTTTTTACCCTTCTTGAAAATTGGGACAATTTTAGCTAATTTCCATTTTTTCGGGAATTTACCTTGGTTGAGAGAATGATTAAAGATTATCTGTAGTGGATCTGCCAACAGTTCACCACAAGATTTTATGAAAATGGGTGGTATCAAATCCGGTCCTGCCCCCTTGTTTTTATCTAAATTATTTATCTTCTTTTTAATTGAGTGAATATCTATATAGTTGAGGGCTATCGTTGAAGTGTTCATTAATTTCTTCTTATAAAGTACAGGCTTTTCCGAGGATTGTGTTAAGATGGCGAGCAGTGAACACGTCTGCAATCGTTGCTCCGATAATTTCATAGTTAATACGAAGTTTATACGATGTTTTACATGTGAAAGTAAATTCCATTTGATCTGTGTGTCTTTAAAAGATGCGTGGATGAAGATTATCAGTGAAAATTCTAACATTTTCTGGTTATGTGACAACTGTAATGTTAAAGTATCGGAAAATCCAATATTGTTGATGAAAGAGAATGAATGCCTTAAACGGGAGAAATATCTACAGGAAAAACTTCTGGAGGAGGTGAATTACTCAAACAAACTGCAGAAACAAATAATAAAATCATACGAGGAAAATAATCCTTTAACAACTATTGGTAACAAGGGTGAATCGATTAATAAAAACCCCAATCATCAAGGTCACCATATTGAACGTTCCAATTCATCATTATCGATAAAATCGGCTGAGACAAATAATAAACAAATAAACGAGTACACATCTGTTCCGTCAACTACTTCATCGTCAATAATACGCTCGACAGATGATTTAAATGTAAACAAGACGCCGAGAAATCCATTGTTTACTTCCACTTCCCGAAATAAAATACAGAATATTGTTGAAGATAAAAACGAATGGGTTCAAGTACAGAATAGAAGAAAACGTAAATTTGTAGTGGGTCAAAATAAGGAAATTTCGGAAATCAAGACAATACCCAAGTATAGATCTCTACATGTAACTAGGCTGGCACCCCATACCAGGGCTGATGATTTGAAGAAAATCCTTGTGGATAGATTTCCGGAGGTTATTTGCGAGCCACTGCCGTCCAGACATCCAGAAATTTATTCGTCCATGAAAGTATCAATAAATCAAGAAAATTTCAAAAATATATGGAAGAAAGATATATGGCCTGACGGCGTCCGTGTATCTCAGTTTTTTTACAAAAAGAGATTCCCTATCGAAAATATACAGGGGGATCTCCAAGCAACCAGTATAAAGTAGCGGAACCTATTCCTGTTAGAGAGGCATCCCTGGGAATTTTACACATCAACACTCAGGGAATTGGCAACAAATTGAACAGTCTAGAAGTCCTAGTGAAGGAGGAGTCTCCAGATATTGTGAGTGTAGTGGAACATTGGTGCGATAGTGATAGTGTTGAATCTGTATCACTGCCTGGTTACTTTCTTGCTGCTTACTACTGTCGTAAAAATATGATTCGGGGTGGCTCTTTGATTTTTGTGAAGGATGGTTTGAATATCAGGAAGATGCAATTTTCCAATAATTGTTCTGAGCTACATTGTGAATGCAGTGCAGTCGCCATAAGGTTTCAGAATGTGGACATATGTATACTTTCTATTTACAGAGCCCCTTCTGGTAACTATAATGTCTTCTTGGATGAACTGTCCCTTATTTTGGAACGGAGTTTCACGAAAGCTAAGATGGTATTTATGTGTGGCGATATAAACATTAATTATTTGAATTTGAACTCTAGTAGAAAACGTTTGTTGGATGATCTCATGTTATGCTTCAATCTTAAAGTTACGAATAATGAACCTACGCGGGTATTCACAAATATAAATAATTACACATCTATTTCTAAAGTCGATTATATCCTGACTAACGCAGATTCTGATAGTTTCAGTTGTCGTGTATTTGAACCGCATATAGGGGACCATAGGTCAACCTTTCTTACTTACTTTCTGCCCTTTAATCCAACTACGGAAATTAAGCTTAATGATAAATTTATGAGTAGTTGTTCTGATGACAAATTGAATGAACTTAATAACGTGTTATCAAAACTTGACTTTTCTAGCTTGTATAGCGCGTCCTCAGTGGACTACAGCTTTTACCGTTTTATAGATATCATCCAGTCTGCTGTTGATGAATGTTGCCCGATTGAGAAATTTAAACCTGGGTTTTCAACTTGGGTTACTCCCCAAATTCGTCGAGCAAGTCAAGAATTGAAAAATTTGTTCAACTTGAGTAGAGACATAAATTCTAGTAAACTCCGCGATATTTACAGAGAACAAAAGCGAATTTATAACAAACTTTTGGCAAATACAAAACTAGAGCATAATCAAGGAATCTTAAACAGATCATCTAATTTGAGTAAATCGGTATGGAATATAGTTAACGCTGCGACTGGTAGGAAAACTCGTAACAGGCATCCATGCTCTTTACTTATAAACGAATCTCTTATCTCGGATAAATCAGAGATCGCAACGGCTTTTGGTGTTTACTTCTCAACCATAACTGAGCAAAGCCTTACCGATCATTATGGTGCCACATTGTCTATCAGTTGTACTGCCTCCAAGATGAATGCCAGTACATTCTTTTTCCACCCTGTAACTGATAATGAGGTAATATTTGCCTTGAAACGTTTAAAAAATAGTAACAGCGCTGGGGTTGATTCGGTATCTGCCAAAATGTTGAAATCCTTTACACCGCTGAACATCTAGTCCATCTTATTAATATTTCGATTGCCAGCGGTGTTTTTCCTTCTTGCCTTAAATTGTCAACAATAATTCCTATATTAAAAAAAGACGATCCCTCCCTTATAAGCAACTATAGACCAATTTCTTTATTGAGTGTTTTTTCCAAGTTAATTGAGAGGATTGTTTATGACCGAATTATGGATTTCTTATCCAAATTCGGAGTATTAAAAGATTGCCAGCACGGATTTCGAACTGGTCGCTCCACTCAAACTGCTGCTATGTCATTTATTGAATATGTGTACAAGTATTTGGATGACGGACTATGGGTCTGTGGTCTGTTTTTCGACCTTTCTCGGGCTTTTGACACTTTGAGATTTAAGTTTATACTCGAAAAGATGCACAACTTGGGATTTCGTGGCGTCTTTTTACAGTGGATAGAAAGTTTTCTGAATGATAGAATAATTTGCGTCAAGCTATTTGAGTATATATCAGACATATTCAGTGTAACTTTGGGAATCCCACAAGGGTCAGTCTTGGGACCCCTAATTTTTCTCCTCTTTATTAATGATTTGCCGGATCATGTGTTTGCTGAATGGATAATTATATTTGCAGACGACACATCTTTCGCTATTTCTGCAAAAACAAAAGATGAATTAACTTCAAGATGTTTAATTTTGATCCAAAATTTCATGAATTGGTGCAAAGCTAATTCAGTTATTGTAAATATAAATAAGACTGAATTAGTAACTTTCTCCCTAAAGGTCCGAAATGATACGCTAACGCTGGAATATGAAAATATAACTATTGTCTCGAAATCAGCTGTTAAATTTCTCGGCTTGATCGTAGATGACCAGTTGAGGTGGTGTGATCATATTGACCACTTGAGCACTAGATTGAACAAAGCTTATTACGCTGTGAGCAGGCTGAAGGGATCTCTTCCTATTGAGTCGCTAATTAATGTCTATTATGGTTTATTTCACTCTCATTTAAATTATAATATTTTACTTTGGGGCAATTCAGTGTCTGTTGAGAGAATATTAATAGCACAAAAGAGAATATTACGTCTTATTCTTGGATTGAGCGCTCGTACTTCATGTAGAAGTTTTTTTAGAGAAAAACTTATAATGACTGTACCTTCACTGTATATTTATAGATCTCTAATGCTTGTTAAACGGGAAATAATGAATGTACCACATCTTTCTTCTTGTCATGGTTATAACACTAGGAATACGATGACTCTATCGGTTCCTGTTCACAGGACATCCAAACATTAGTACTCTCCTCGCTATCAAAGCATAAGGCTATACAACCATCTACCACTAGCAATTAGAGAGCTTGGACTTACTGTATTCAGGAATAGACTGAGACATATTACAGTGTTAATGAGTACCTATGCGATGCTCTTTTTCAGGTTTAATTTTGGCTCTGTTTGGCTTATTTTTTCTCTATAGATGAGATAATACTTTTTCTTTTTTTCTCCCGTATTCTCATCTGTAGTGTATTGATTACTTGATTTTTTTGTTTGTTTTGACGTGCCCATACATATGTATATGTCATAAGGGATTGAATAAAAATTATTATTATTATTATTATTCGAAAACACTCCCAAAATAGGTAGAAAATGCATTAGCTATAGAAAAGTCGTCATCAAAAGTTGAATCATTATAAGTCATTACTGGAGGCACTTTATCACAATTTTTCAAAGAACTCACATTAGTCCAAAAAGCCTTAGGATTACTTTGGATATTTTTTTCGATTGAAGAAATATGAGATTTATAATCGTTTCTAATCAACAATTTACATTTATCTCTTAGCCTGATGAAAATTTCATAATCGATCGGATTCCTGAATTTTTTATATTTCTTGTGATACTTGGCTTTGTCCTTAATGGTAGTAATAGTTTCTCTGGAAAACCAGAAAAGAAACTTGGCATTTCTATCCGGTCTCTTCGGCACATACTTGAGAATGAGCTTATCGATAAAAGAATAAAAAGCATCAACACGCACATCAACATCCGAGGCCGACAATAGCTCCCCCCAATCAGTCTTGGATAACTCATTATTGATTTCTTCATAATTAGCGTTGAAGAACTGAAACTTAGAATGTATTTTGGCAGGATTTTTAAGGACAGCTATTTTAACATAAATATCTAGAGATGGATGATGAGCATCCTCGGCCACGAAAGGCGATGTACTCCCTCGAAGCTCTACTCCATCACGGTTACATAAACATAAATCCAATACTCTCCCATTAACATTTGAGACTCCATTGAATTGATATAAACAGCTGAAAGAAATGAAATCTTTAAGAGCATTATATACACCATTATTTACTACATTACATTCCAACCCGGTTCCACCCTCGAAATTCCAGGAGAAATCTGGAAGATTAAAATCTCCAACCATTACAAATGGAGCATTAGGGTTCGATTCTAATCGAGAAGTAACTCTTTCAAAAAAATGAAGGTAATCATCTAAACAAGTTTTTGGCGGGAAGTAGCAAACACAAAAGAAATTTTCTCTCTTTTTCCGTCATAGTGATCTTCACCCACAAATCCTCAATCACTCAAATTAGTCACTCAAATTAGTCAACATCTCCGCCCTCACACTCGCCGATACACCCACTAAAACTCCACCACCGTCCTTTTTGACGCCACTTGGATCATGTCTATCTCTCCTGAATATGTTATATCTATCTGAGATAACTTCCGAACTGTTTATGTGAGGTTTAAGCCAAGATTCGGTAACGCAGATAACATCACAATCCGTGCTCAAAGAAGCTGTATAAAAATCACCAGTTTTCGTCCTTAAACCACGACAATTTTGATAATATATGCTAAGGGGAACACTCATTGAACTATGTGTCGCTCACTGTAAGATTATAAGGAATTAGTTGGATAACTTCTGCAACTGCTTCTCTGACGTCACATGGACTATCCTAGATCCTTCATCCTTTCTCAAAAGAATTTTACAGTCCTGAGTCCAACAGAACTTAAATGCGTTTGTTTTTGCAAATTGCCTAACCACGTAGAATAGCTTCCTGTTGTGGGCTGTCAAAGACTCATTGACATAGATATTTGAAATGGGACCTTTCAATCCAATGTCCGCAGTGTTTAGATTCTTGTGCCTTTTATATGCTTTCATAAATTCGTTTCGATAGAGTTTGGTTTTAAAGTTAATAATTATGGGACGAGGTTTTTCTTTAGACGTAGAGTGAACTCTATAATAGTTTTCCACACACATATCCAGGGAAGGAATTCCCAACTTCGACGAAATGTCCTGTATTATTGTACTAACATTTTCATTCCTCGCTTCAGGCACACCCACTATCTCAAGATCCCTTTGTTTTAATTGTTGTTGAATATCATTGAGCTCCTTTTTCATGCTCATATTCTCATTTCGCAGAAGACTAAGTTCGGAATTCAAATCAGAAACTTCCTTCCCGAGGCTCATAACAGACTTAAGCTGCCTTTCGATATCCTGCATCTTATCTCCATAAAAATTTAAAGAGTTAATGAATTCACTTTGTTGTTTATTCATCCTTGCTAAATCAAGCATAATTTGATCAAGTTTACTTTCAATGTTGGGCGTCTTATGATATTCGGAACACGCTGTACATACCCATTTGAATCCACCTGTTTTCGATAACTTTACGAGATCGGAAGAAAAACCAACACAGGTGTAATGCACTTCTGATGCGCACTGATAACATTTCGTACCAGGTTTATTTCGGCTTATCGGATTGTCACATTTAGCACAATTTGTAGGCATCCTGCTCGATAAAATGTACGTTTGAATATTCTAATCAAGTTTTATTTTGATTTCAAAAAAACAATTGAAATCGTACAATTGAAAAGCAGCGTTCCTTAGGAATAAAATGAACCAAACTAGAAAATTATTATCAAACTTAAACCACTTCACAGAAGAAAATTCCGGGAGCGATCAAAACACATACGATTGTCAAGACCACACATTGATTTAACATTCCATTGGCAATCATAGCTCATATTCCTGTTCAACCTATGACCATTAACTCATCTCTACTTCCCCATGATTGTCAAGTTTTAGGCGCTTGCCTAGGTGGCAATGTCTCTGTGATTCTGTCCTACCTTCCTCCCAAGGTCAGTATTCCAAGCTCTGTGTGGGATGTATTTGATCAGGCCTGTTCTGGTAAACGTACGATTTGGGTTGGGGATTTAAACACCCAACACACTTCTTGGGGATCAGGTTTTTGTAACTCAAAGAGTATAAGCTTCTTCAATTTTTTATTGCATAGTGACCTTGTCCTTCTGAATGGGTCTACTCCAACAAGAGTTTCAAGACCTGGTACTCTTCCTAGTGCCCCTGATATGGTAGTTGCTACTGCTGACATTGCGATACAGGCTTTAGTGACCATTTTCCTACCATTGTCACGGTCAATGATCCCTCATTAGTCTTTCCTAAAACCATTATTAGTAGTTTTCATAAGTATGTTATTAAAAAGGCAGATTGGAATAGGTATCAAACTAACCTGATTGTATCCCCTAGGAGGAATGCTATTGACTCGGCAGAACATCTTATTATTGAGGCAATGACTGAGTGTGCTGATGATGCAATCCCTCATTCTAAGGGTGCATCCTCATGGAAATATAGAATTGTCTGGTGGAATGAGGTTATCGAAGATGTTGTTAAGTTGAGAAGAGAAGCCCTTGTTCAATATCTTGCTCATCCGTCTATGGAGAACTGGATTGAGGCTAAGAGGTTGAAAGCCTTAGCTCGCAATAAAATAAGGTATTTTAAGAGAGAATCCTTCAGATCATTTTGTCAGGGACTGGACTTTTCCTCTTCCCAGAAGTCCTGGAAACAAATTGGGAAGTTCTCTGGTAAGACCAACCATTGCAATATGTCACCTCCTATACCTCATAGTCTTTCGTGTAGTCTATTGGGTAAATCCAGTGGTAGCTGTTGTTTCAATGTCCTATATCAGGGTGCTCTTGCTCCTGACAAGTTTACTATTGGCGATATGGACCTAATATTCAAATTTTCGAACAATTCAGCTCCCGGCCTTGACGGCTTGGGTTATCCTATGTACGCCAACCTTCCTAGTTCTTACAAGTCAAGGTTGCTGGTTATTTTCAATGAGATTCTGGAAACGTGTTCAATCCCCAAGGCGCTCACAAGCTATAGAATAATTCCCATCCTAAAACCAGGTAAACCGCCTCTTCTAGCTAGTAGTTATCGTCCCATTTCTTTAGCTCCCTGCATTACAAATATTTTTGAAAAGATGATAAAGGTTAGAATTGAACCAATAATAGAGAAGAGATTGGGGAATGCAAAGGTTTTTGGATTCAGGAGAGGCAGATCCGTCAATGATTGCATCACGCTTTTTACGACCCATGTTTATAGAGCTTTTGCAGGTGGAAATTATGTCATGGCAGCGTTCCTGGATATTAAATCAGCCTATGATAATGTTTTGCTGGATGTCCTCAGGAATGACATGTTGGCCTGCGGCGTCCAACCGTGTTTTGCAGAGGTCATATCTAGACTTTTTGGGAGTAGGGAGTTGTTCATTAAAAGCTCTGTCTCAGGTAATTTACTAGGCCCACATAGACCGGGTAAAGGCCTTCCCCAGGGTTCAGTACTTAGTCCATTGTTGTTCAACCTCTATGCTTTCCTGCCTGACTACCTATTTATTGACGGTGTTCTTTATATTCAGTATGCGGATGACCTGGTTGTTCTTTTAATTGGTAAAAATCTGGAATATATGAGATTTTCTCTCAATGCTGTGCTTAATCATCTGGCAGCATGGTTAAGGGATCGTAATTTATATATATCCCCTGACAAATCCTCTGCCATGATACTGGCTAAATCGAGATTGCCATTAGATCCAGCTAATTTGGAACTGGGTTCATATACGATCCCATGGAAGACTACTGTTAAATATCTGGGTGTAGTTATAGACCGTAAACTTAAGTGGAGGCCCCAGGTCGATACTGCGTCTCGAAGGCTATGAAGGCTCTTTATTGGGGAGCTCATCCCAATAATCTTTTACTCCTCTATAAGGCATTGGTTCGTCCCCATCTTGATTATGCCTCGCTGACATTTGGAAGATGTGCCAAGGCTACTCTGTCCAAATTAGACCGTGTCCAATTTGCTTCCTTAAGATTGGTTCTAGGCATGATGAGGTCAACGCCAACGAATATCCTGCTTTCGGAGTCTGCAGAGACCCCTCTTAACATAAGAAGAAAATGGCTGGCTTTAAAATACATCTCTGAAGTCCTACGATTTGAAGACCACCCTCTGTTGGACTTACTTGACGGCGTGAATCAACTTAGTGGTCTGTGGTACAATGATTCGACCCCCCCTTACTTAGAGGCCTTCTTAGAGTTGGTGCCCAAAAAAGCATGTTTATGGAGAGCAAAGTGTCTTCCGTATTTTGAGATGTCAACCCCTATGAGGACTTGCATTGTCCCGGTGTACTTGTCTGGTTCGCCTAAGAGTTCCATTGCCAATAATTCTGACTTCATGGAGCTGGTTGAGAGTAAGTTTCCTGGCCATGCTCTTCTGTTTACAGATGCATCTGTGGGCAGCTCGCTAGTGGGCTATGGTGTTTACTGTCCATCCCTTTCAGTGAACATTTCAGGTAGGCTTCCAGACCACTGGTCTATTTTTCTAGCGGAGATGCATGCTATTAGAGTTGCAGTTGATGTTGTCATTGCAAATAGGATTGGCAGAGCCCTGATTGTGAGTGATTCTCTTAGTTGCTTACAATTTATAAAATCAAGGAAGTTCACCTCTTGCATAGACATTGATATGGTGGATATGATGGAAAAGTTTATGGTTGCAAAGGACAATTACTTGAAGATTTCCTGTCTGTGGGTACCGAGCCATTCCCATATTGTTGGTAACGATAAAGCGGATCAGTTGGCAAATGAGGGTAGATCGATAGCGGTGCCCCAGTTAATTCAGGCGGGGCCGGAGTCACTTTGGCCGCTTCTCAAAAGAGATCTTAGAACAAAGTGGTGCTCACTTTTTGAAAGGTTGGGCGCTGTTAAGGGTAGGACATATGCCCAGATGGTTGGTTGCAATAAGCAATGGTTCCGAGGAGTGGATAAATCTAGAAAATTCATATCTACTATTTGCAGGCTTCGCTCTGGCCATTGCTGTTCTCCTGAGCACTTATTTAGATTGAGGATTGTTGAGTCTCCCTTGTGCGTCTGCGGTGAGGTCTCAAGCTATTTACATATGTTTTTTGATTGCCCTAATTTTACCTTCCAATCTAGGATACTTTATGACAGACTTTCCAAGATAAGCTTATAATAACTAGTTATACCTATCTGAACCTGAAAATATTTCCAAAACATTATTGAATGCAAAGTAAACTTGGTAAATCAGGTAACCATACAATTTACCTATATAGGTAAGGGATTGCTCTGAATTCTGAAGTAGTTTATATTTCAGTTTATACTATCAATAATATTCATGTGTTAATGCAACCACTGTCTGAATATGGGTGATGCAACAAAGCACAGAAACTAGATCTATCAAAATGTTTTGTTTGATACAGATTCACTGTTCAGTATTTATCCGGTGGGATTATACATATTTTGAAAATGTTAATAATGATTAGTAATTTGAATTGCGCTATTATAGTACTCAACTGTTTCTATCAACATTAAATTTTTGGTTTGTCGATGAAAATTTGATATAACATTATTCTAACTATGGAAAACAGTTTCATGCAGACGAAACTCTCAAACAGAAAAAGTACGCTAGGAATTTCATTGATAATCAGGTTTTCTGATAAATAAACTGAGATTTTCATTTCGTTTCATCAATAATTTGAATTTTTGAAATATACCTAGATACATGCGCACATTACCTTTTTCGATATAATGGTCTTCAATTGTTAATTTAAAAGGAGCTTTTAATGCAATTTGTAGTAAACTTTGTAGTAAAGGGAAATCTTGATTTATTTCTCGTCTAAAATTACAAATTTACCACAAATTGCGTTTTCAAATTTGATCGTTGTTTGAAACAAAGGGTTGGAAAATTCTGTCAGTTGATGCAACGACTACAGTTTCTTGAGACAAGAATCTCGTGAGATTATATTATTCGCCTCATTTACTTGAAGAAAACTATAAATATTTGAATAAAATTGAACATATAATTGTTGCAATATGAAGTGACATTTGTAAAAAAAATATTGCGTAATTGATTTAATAAAACGAATTAATTGTAGCAATTTTTTTTATATTGGCTGCAATTAAATCAAAACTCTATCTCTTTTATATTAAATATATCCCATTTAAATGCAATTATTTGTGCATTTTACTCACAATATTGTTGTATACGGTGATAAAGATGACATGGAATACATGATGCGTAAGCTAATTGAAGAATACGAGAAGTGGGGCTTAAATGTCAACTTAGAGAAAACCAAATATCTTTGTGTTGGTGGAGAACCGGGTGATCTGGTATTGGATGATGACAGGGATGAGATGATAACCCACTGCCTGGACTATAGCTATTGTAGCGGCACTCTGTCAGCGGCAGGGGAGTGTATAGGGATCTCTTGGCGGCACTCTATATAGCCACGCATAGCTTAGTTCACAGCGCTTCGGTGGCCTAGAGGTTTGCGCTCAAGTTTCCCACCGACTAGGTACTAGGTGCCGGGTTCAACTCCCGGCGGCTCCCTCAAAATTTCTAACCCCTGCGTCTATGGCATGGCGCACACAAGCCATACTGATGAGTCCAAATGTGTGCGCCAGGGACGAAACGCATAAGTAGGGATAAATTCCTTCGATTCTACATTGGTGACCCCGACGTGATGGGAACTGTTGTCTTTACGACATGTCTTGGAAAAGCAGACGGTTGACGCTTGAGGTATACTCGCTCCTCTCTACAACTTCCAACGAAACTCTAGACGCCTTTCCCATTCCGTACAATATTCATGGTCTGCCGCGGGATTGCGGTATTTATTAATATAAAAGAGAAATTATTGTTCTGTGAAGAAAATAATGATTACATACAAATGTTTTTTTTTGTTTTATCAAATTATTCCTTTGCTAGTGTCAAAAACCCTTCAATTTAGCTTTCAAATCAATCAGTTTCTTAACCCAAGAAACTTTCACTTGACATAAGAGATATTATCATTTTTATCGACTGAATTCTCGACCCATTCAACTAAGATCCTTTAAATCAACTACAAATCGAGTTTCAGTGAAATGTAATATTTATTTACATGAAACCAATATTTTTATTCTTCGAAAAGTATCAATAGTTACATACTAATTAATATTACCGTTGGATCAAATTTTTTTACCACCTGAGTCAAAAACTCTGAGCTTGGTTGAAACCAATCAGTTTCTTAACTCAAGAAACTTTTATTTAGGGTAAACGGCATTCTCAACCGTAGAGGGCGGTAGGGTCAAGTACTTTATGCATTTGGTTGTATTCAAACGTACGGAGTACTTGAGACAAATTAATATGGTTTGAGATGAGGAACTATTTTTTACAGTGTAGCATTTGTAGTCCGCAAAATATCCTGAACTGATACCTGCTCTCGAGTAGGTACCGATTTTGACTGTACTGGAACTGTACTAGGATTGTACTGAAAAAACCCAAACAGCGAACCAATTTGAAGATTTGGTCCAAAATTTATCAGAGAAAAAAAACCCGAACAAGTTGAATTTGGCAAAATGCGCAAACTCGTAGGACTATTTGAATCGATTACAGTAGAAAATTTCAATTTAATTCTCCTGATCATATAAGCCATAAATTGAAAGAAAAGCAAATAGATTAATGAATATGTCAATAATGAATCATAATGCACATTTTTAATATTGCCGATTTGTTGACGAGAGCTGAAAAAATTTTTTCAATAATGCTATTTTTCACATACTTAAAAATAGTTACCTAAGGAATTCGAAATGATTATTTAGAAAACTTAAATCATTGTAATAAATAAAGTTGTACTAGTTCTTGCAATTTGAATTGGACAACTCAAGGAATCTCATAATCCTGCCTGAAAACCCTTTATAATATGTTACAACTTGGTTGTAATAAAACTACTTTTGTGAGCAAAACCTTTATTCTCTCAGTACTGCGAGGTTTTCGCTACAGAGCTTCGGAACATAATAATGAAAAACTTGTTCCCTTTCCACACATATCGACGAATTCGTCAGCGGTTATTCACGCTTACATAAGACTGGTAAATCAGCGACCAATATATGAGAAACACACATAAACACAATAAATGTCAACAATAATATCAACTTCAATCCTTGGTGGCTCATTAGCCTTGTAAATATCCAATATCCCATAATAACTACACAGTATAGGGACCAAGCAGTAGTCGCACTCCGTCGATTTTGAACTGAAATCGCTTACACCAAAGGGAACTCGCGCATTCCTCCCTGCGCATAACCTCTAATCGACCGCGAATGTAAAAATTGATTAGAAAAGGTTATTTGCGTTATCTGAAAACTTAAATATTTTGATTTAAGCTGGTAATAAGTTTTCACTGTGATATTTAGAGTGTTGTTTATTCTATATTCATATAAAAATTATGACTCCGCTCATAATGTAACTGTAAATGTAATCACATTTCCTCACTAACATAACGTATTCAATAAAAGATATATTGTTTTATTGTGGTTTTAATATCACTTTGAAAGAAACAGTAATTAGTGATTAAATTTACTTAATAGTGTACTCAGAAACAGCAGAACCGGTGCCTCTGAAACTTTTTGAAATATGTTAAAAATCATTGATACCTTAGGATTGTAAATGAAATTACTCATTAAAATTTGTCTAAACGAGGATTGAGTTAAGAAGTAGGTATTATATGGAAAAAATAAGTAGTTGGTGGTTGAAAGCATCGAATGTGTTTAATATCAAATCCTAATTACTTCACATTTCACTGAAACATTTATCTTCGAGTCCATGAAAATAACTTTATTTTTATATTGAATTGTTTCGAACAAATTTTTTCTATGAATTCTCTGATGATTTGATTTGAACTGATACTATTTTTTACTATATACAATTTATGAAAAGAGGAATTTGATTATGGAATTCTTAACTATCGACAAACCCCTCAACACGAAATGTTGTAAAAAACATTGATTTCTGTAATAGGCCTCATATAAATATTCTTGCTTCAAATTTCTTTCGAACTTAAGAATCCTGTTTAATGCGATTAGTTAAATATAGTAAATTTTCCAGATTAAATCAACATCAGAGCATATAATTTGTTACTTGTTAGTGGATTTCTCCCAGTTTGTTTATATTTCTTGCCTTAATAAATTTTTTCTCAAGATTCGTTCAGTCTAGTCTAAACTTGTAGTACAGTTATCGGGTAATATTGAATTATCTTCTCATAAATACAATAAAAAAACTGGTTTTCTGATATAAAATTATATTTTTCATATTTCTATAATGAATATAATATAGTAATATACAACGAAATAAAATACTACACAGTATCATAAAAAAATAGTTTAATTCTGCATGCATTTCAGTCAACAATTATGTATACACCAATACATTCAAAATAACAAGTATACAAGGACTTTGTAAGTGATATGATATATATATAGAATGAATGTTTACGCTATGTGGTAAATTTGCATTAAGATCAATTCCATCAGAAAATTTGTACCTAATCTATAAATAAAACGAATACTGACAAACTGAAAATACATTAAAACTAATGCACCATTAGCAGGTTCGAAAGATCCGTTACCATTGCATTGGTGAAATCCAATTATTTGGTCAAGAGATATATCATAAAAAAATGAGTTTTGATAGCCATCTCATCAACACATAATATGCAATCCTTTGCTCTTTCTGTCATAGTTTTTACTTTCACCGAAATTGCTTGAAATACATATTCATTCAAACCAACAGAAAAGTTCGATTTGGTAATTATTCTGCATAGAGTAGTCTTGTGAGGTAAGGAAAAAGTTTTTCTTAAAAATTTATAAACTTTAGGTCCCAAAAAATAGATAGTAAGTGCAAATTGTTTATAAGCGATGGAGTACCTGTAGCCATGAGGATTTGTTCATTTGAGTTGCAATTGGGCTATCATGAAATCAGCCATGTTCGAGCTGAAATTATTCCTGCAGAATCGAATGAAACTTTCATCCTCAATTTCTACAGTTTCTTTCTCCTTCATTGAAATCTTTCTCCCCTTCAAATTCTTCACCATATTCTGCAACCTTTTTTTTCTTGGAGTGTAGGCAGACAAACTTGGTGATGTTTGAGTCACACAGTTTTTCTCACTATGAGTAAAGATAATCTTTCATTAGACTCAGAGTTCAACAAATAAATAAAAGATAATGTTCACTTCTTACCAGGTATAGTACAGATACTTGAATCCATAAAAGTTTCAGTATTTTCAACCTCAGCATCCACATTCTGATCAGAATGTGTTAAACGTTACATTTATTCAATAAATACCCTTTTCACCTGTTCCTTCTGGAATATATCTGAAATGCATCCTTTTCAATTTTCCACGCTACAATTGTCAACCATTTTGGAATTAATTTGAAAATAACACATAATTGAAACAGAATACTTACTTGAATGAAAATAAATTATTGAAGAAATGAGCTTTGTTGGTTTATGGTAGAATTTGACTCAAAGAAATTCCACTAAATTTATAAGTTAGCTTGCATCTTTTTCTTCAACTTCTTCTTTGAATTTTAAATAGATCTTAGAAAAATTATTCCAGACATCTAAGAATTATTGATGAAAACAATGAAAATTTTTACATTCGCGGTCGATTATAGGTTATGCGCAGGGAGGAATGCGCGAGTCAGACTTGGTGTAAGAAAATCCACGGAGTGCGAATACTGCTTGGTCCCTATACTGTGATAACTATAACATCCTGTTTTTCTGCGCGTCCTCGCGATTCGATGAACAGGTGCGTGTTTATTTCTTCTTAATTCTGAAATCAGAAAACTTTGTACACAAGTTTATTTCTAATACAATATTTATTTTATTGTAAAAGCAAATTATTATGTTATGGTGCTCCATATTTCTATCAGTAGTATCCATTAGACAATCTATTTTTAATAATTATTTTACTAATATTCTCAACATTATAATTTTTTTGTTTATGTTTGTTTTTTTAAGTTTGGTGTTCCATAATTCTTGATTTATTTGGGTTGATGGTGTTCCACTTTTTATTTTACGTCTCTAATAAATCTATCAACTCATCGATACTATTAACCTCACCGTCTGAAGAAGTATCGGACTCAATTACTGCACCTGACTTACACTTATACTCGCGTATTGCATCTGCAGCTACGACTGCAGAATATCGTTTATAACCTTTCATTCCTTTTAGGGCTACAATTTCGTATCGATCATTTCCCAGAACTTTCGACACTTTATAGGGCCCTCCATATTTTATTCCAGTCTTACGACCGACATCCTTCGTATCTTTTTTAGCTCCCCGCCAAAAAACCAAACTACCTACTTTGTATTTGGTACTTTCTTTTCTTTTCTTATCAAACTGCTCTTTCATTTTTCTGCTTTGTCTATCCATTCTTTGCTTAGCTTTTTCGGCAATTTCTTGCCTATTTTCGACTATGATGTCTTCCTGATTTAAATTTCCATGACGATCTTTATCGAAGCCAAACATTAATGTATGTGGGGAGTAACCTGTGCTTTCATTGATATTGATAGTATTATTCATTCCCCAGACCACATCTGGAAGTTTGGTGATCCACTCATTTTCGTTCTCTATACTCGTGTTTATACCGTCTAAAAGAGTACGATTATAACGTTCGACTTGACCGTTTGAACGAGGAGAGGCTACTGCATTTAAAACCAAATTAATTTTCTTTTCGTCGCAAAATTCTTTGAATGTTTTAGATTTAAATGCCTTTCCACGGTCTGCAATAATCCTTTTCGGTGTTCCGAACATACTAAATAAATCTTTTAAACTATCAATGACCTCATTTGAGTTGGTTGTTTTAGTTGGTCTCGCAAACAAGTATTTAGAAAATGAATCAACGATCATAAAAACATATGCGAAATTTTTGTTTGTTTTACAAAATGGTCCTAAGTGATCAATATGCCATGTACAAAGGGGTTCCTTCGCTTTAGGTATAGGATGAAGAAAACCTTCTTTTTTACCATATTGGCTTCTTTTGTATGCACAATCAATACATGCATTGACGTATTTTTTTATAAACCTTGTCATTTTTGGAAACCAAAATTTACTTTTTATTAAGGTTTCGCGTCGTTTTAGACCTAAGTGACCTATTTCGTCGTGATATTTTCTCATTATATTAAATCTACATATTTTCGGAATTACTAGTCTTAATTAGTCATTCAAAATTTTTCTGTAAACCCTATCGTTATGTGTGCTTTTTATTTCCTTGTCGGCAGTTCCCGACTTTAATTTTTCTGAATTACTCTTATTTGTTCGTCTTGCATTTGTACTGTTAATGCCCAGTCGTCAAATTCTATTCTCAAAATATTTTCTGTGTTTCTACTTAAAGCATCAACATGTGACATTTTACACCCTGGACGATGCTCAATTTCAAAATCGTAATCTTGAATAGTCAGTTGATGGTATCAAAATGTCATCTAGATAAACTAATATTTCCGTATGGCGTAGTGTGCCTATACGATTATTTATTAACCTTTGAAAAGCTGAGGGTGTATTACATAAACCAAATGGTAGGCGAAGAAACTCATATTGTCCATCTGGAGTTATAAATGCAGTTTTGTCTATCGAATCTTTTGCTAATAGAATTTGGTAATAACCTTGTTTCATATCTAGACTACAGAAATATTTATTCCCGCCTAATTTGTTAATAAGATCTTCAATATTAGGTAGTGGGTATCGGTCCTTTACAGTAATGGCATTTAATTTTCTATAATCAATACAGAGCCTATAATCCCCGTTTGGTTTTTTAACTAAAATTGCAGGGCTAGCATATGATGAATTTGAGGATTGTTTAATAACTGCAGTTAATAATTCATTTACTTTCTCTCTCGTGATTGTTTTTTTTTCTTTTCTGATAATCTATATGGCTTGTAGTAAATTGTTTGTTTAGAATTCAAAGTTATTGAAAATTCAGAATTGTTTATAGCACCTAGTTCTGTAGAAGATTGTGCAAAGCATGATTGTTTTGAATTAAGTAATTGAAATAATTTATTTAAATTTTCTTCGGTTATATCTCCGTATCGTATCAAAGAGGACTGAATGCTATTTAAACCTTTGACTTGAATTTCATTAATACATTTTGATAAAGTAACATGATTGTGCTTTATTTCTAATACCAAACCTGGTTGGTTTATTACAGGTTGTCCTAGAATAATATCGATATCATTCATTGGTGTATCGACTATTAATATTTCTGTAAAAATTTTCATTTCATTTATTGAAACATTAGTTTTAATTGGGACAACAAATGATCCGCCAAAACCTTTAATGACCATGTTAGAGGGCATTAATTTTAAGTTCGTTTTCTTTAAAACCTTCTTATTTGCTACATACATTGTACTTCCTATATCTATATACCCTCTAAACGGAAATTCATTAATTATAACAGTTACTTTATATAAATCATTTTGTACTTGCCCTAAAGCGTTAACTTCCTCAATGTCTTTTCTCTCAAACCAGCATTCGTCTTTGCGGTGTCCCGCTTTCTTGCAAACAACGCATCGCTTCAAATCCGTCCGTTGATTTTGCCCAGTTTTTCGCCTGAAACAATCCTTGGTGGCGTGGTTTGTGCGCCGGCATACTGCGCATCGTTCTGGTCTTCCTTGTTTCGATGTAGACGGTTTATTGTGGCTCCAGCAGTCCTTTGCAAAATGTCCTGGTTTTCCACAAGCGTAGCACTCAATTTTGGGTTTTTTTCTGAACTGGTGTTGCATCGCTTCTTTTTGAGGGCTTTGATAGTTGTCCATAGGGGCGATGAAACCTGCATACAACTCGTCTGGAGTAGCACATTGAAATGCACGGGCGTTTGGTTGAAGTTCTTGAGGAAGTCCACGAATGAGGCACGATATGGTGGCTTCGTTATCTAGTCGGCACTGTTGGATGAGGTTCAGCTTGGCATGATAATAGTGTGTCATGCTTTCATCGGGGTTCTTTTTCCGTGCAACCAGTTCTTCCAATATAGTGGCGAAATCAACGCATCTGGGAAATGCTCTGGAAAAGCTGTTTACCACTCTGCCCAAGTTTTATTGTAATCGTCCAAACGAAAAAACCACTCGCGTGCAGGGCCCTTTAAATTCATTTGCATATATGTGGATTTCTCATAGTTGTTCCACCCATGAATCAACGAGAGTTGATGAATTTTGTTTAGCCATGAGACAACAGTGTGATGGCGATCATCAGGATCAAAGGGCGGTATTATATCACGTTTAACTGTTGTCTTTCCGGTGCTAATATCCCTAGGAGCGGCGTCATTTTGATTGAGGTTTAAATCTCCTGAAATTGCTGAGATGGATGAGACTCCTTGAATTGCATCGAATTTTCTGTTTAGGGCCGACATGATTCGTTTTTCTATGTGCTGCTCGATCAAATCAACATACACTCGATTTTGACGCACCTCCACTTCACTCACTTCTTCCAAATCACTCATTTTATTTCTTCAAAAATTACTTTCAAGCCACGAAAACGAAAAAAAACTGTTCTGTCAATCCCACTTCTAAATTGTAACAACTAGGTTGTAATAAAACTACTTTTGTGAGCAAAACCTATATTCTCTCAGTACTGCGAGGTTTTCGCTACAGAGCTTCGGAACATAATAATGAAAAACTTGTTCCCTGTCCACATATATCGACGAATTCGTCAGCGGTTATTCACGCTTCCATAAGCTTGATAAATCACCGACCAATATTTGAAAAACAGGCATAAATACAATAAATGTCAATAATGATTTCAACTTCAACGACGAATTCGTCAGCGGTTATTCACGCTTACATAAGACTGGTAAATCACCGACCAATATTTGAGAAACACACATAAATACAATTAATGTCAAAAATAATATCAACTTCAATCCTTGGCGGCTCATTAGCCTTGTAAATATCCAATATCCCATAATAACTATAACACAATACATATCCGAGTTTCAAAGAAAACCAACTGTTTGATGATAGATCACTAGTGTACCCATGCCAAAATAGAACAGATATTAGTTCTATAAACAATTTTTATTATATAAGGCACCAAGAAACTATCAGAATAATCAACAAGAGAAATCATAAAAACAAGAATTTTCCTTCCGATACAAAAACTATAGAGCAATGCTTGAATTCAAGCACTGATGCCAAACTATATAGATTACCATAACAGATTCATATAAACACATACACACAAAGAAGAATTTGAAGAATTAATTTCAACACCCCCATAGGTCTGAACAAGGTCAAACACTCACATGAAAAGCTAAAAACTTTACAGATGATCAAACACAATCCCTTACCAGCTTGATATACCCATTGTTTACATCTAATAAATACAAACAAACAGTTTCTTCAAAATCCATTACATTAATGTTCGATCCCTTGTGTAATTTATCAAACAAATTTCAGGGTTGAAATAAGTTGTCTTTGAACCATTTTGTTGTTTATCCAAGAGATTTATCTACCAACTAACGAGGCCTTTGGCCACTCAGGTCATTTAAAGCATAAAATGATGGGTTTCCACAAAACATTGAAAATTATTTCTCATTTCCATTACCTGTACTAAATTGTTGCCTGAAATACATATAATATATGTTCAGATATCTTCACCCAATTTACTATGATCGTCAACCTTCAATACTTTTGTCGATTGAAATAAACATTCTTTCGTTTTGATTTACTGAATTATACTTTGCAATCATTATTTCATTGTTTTTAATAAGTTCCAGTATCTTACGAAAAATAGCTCTGAAAAAATGGCAATGGTTTGATTATTGCAAAAAGTAGCACTACGGTACAATGACTAGATTTTACAAATGGATACACTTGGTGATATTTTGGCATTATGAATATTGAGTAACTGTTCAACCTCTCTGCATATTTTTCTGTACACTCCACAAGAGAATATCCATTTTGTTGCAGGTTATACCGATGTTTATCCTGAAGTAAGCATTAACGATAATTGGCCACTATTCTTTCTAATACCCATAGTATTAATTTTCCATTTGATGGGGAAGAAAATATCACCTAGTCTTATATTCTCTTAACATCTAGGTACAAATAATTCTTCTTTCCATCTTATTTAGTCATTCATTTTTATGGATTGTAAGATTAAGGACTCCAAAATAAAACTCGACTTCCAACCACAATTAGTTTTGTCTCTTATTCCTAATGCTTCTTTTATTTATTCACACAGTTAGTGAAAGCCTGGAAACAATATAATTAACGTATTAATACAGCTTATTACAGAAACATCACTACTTACCTTCATACAAGATATTATTTGTCAAACATTTCCTGAAGAATATTCGTAAACACAAATGAAAAAACAACCAAGTGCTTGAAAGTTGTTGTCTGGAGGCGCAATTAAACAAAGAACCTCCAAAACTGTACATATCTGTAGTATTTGATTTATAATCAATACGGATTCTGGACCGGAAATGAACTGTCATTCTCATTTTGACGTATCCACGTGTTCGGCTGTCAGGTGGGAGGGCGTGGCCATCGTCAGGTTGTTCGGCCATTTTGAATCATGTGGGAGGTGTTCGGTCATCCAAGTGTGTTCGGTGTCAGGTGGGTCACGTGGTTCGGCCATTTTGAATCAGGTGTGTCAGGTGGGAGGTGGGAGGTGTTCGGCCATTTTGAATCGTGTGTAAGGTGGGGAGGTGTCACGTGGGTGTTCGGCCATTTTGAATCATGTGGGTGTCACGTGTTCGGTCATTTTGTGTCAGGTGGGAGGTTGGGAGGCGTGTTCACTCCGTAGACAGGGGCGTCACAAACAGGAAATGAGAACAGGATGTAGATAAGAACACAGAAAATGACGTCACAAACAGGAATGAACAAGAAAGTAGATAAGAACTCCGTAGACAGGAAATAAGAACAGGATGTTGATAAGAATACAGGAAATGTAAATGATAAGAACTCACAAACAGGAAATGAGAACAGGATGTAGATAAGAACACAGGAAATGACGTCACAAACAGGAATGAACAAGAAACAGGAAATAAGAACAGGATGTTGATAAGAATACAGGAAATGTAACCTCAAAATATAGATAAGAACTCTCAAACAGGAAATGAGAACAGGATGTTGATAAGAACTCAGGAAATGACGTCACAAACAGGAATGAACAAGAAAGTAGATAAGAACAGGATGTTGATAAGAATGTAGATAAGAATACAGGAAATGACAGGAAATGTAGATAAGAACTCATAGGAACAAACAGGAAAGGAACATCGTAAACAGGAAATGAGATAAGAAAACAAGAAAGTAGATAAGAACTCACAAACAGGAAATGAACAAGAAAAGTAGATAAGAACAGGAAATGACGTCACAAACAGGAATGAACAAGGATAAGATGATTTAGATTTTGAAATAGGAATTGGACAAACTTTTCTAAAATCTAAAATCTAAAATTTCAAGGTAAATGTAAAGACAATATTCTTAAAATTATCTTTATTGATCTCAAGTTATAACATAACAGGTACATATCATTAATACTGATTGTTCACATTACAATTAAAATATATACATAGATTTATTCATTACATTCGAGTAATTTTTGTTTAATATATTTATATACTATGGTATTTTCACAGGGTCTAATACATCCTGCATGATCATCATTCAACAATTTTCCACAAATACCACTATTCAATATATTCATTATGACATTATGACAACTATTATTCAAAGGATCAAACTTAAAGCTAATTCCATGTTGTTCGAATTCTTCTAATAGGATACATAACAAGGTATACTCTCCACAATATGAAGTTAATTCTATCAGTTCATCCACAAATCCATCCAGAGGTTTATAATTCAACCAAATATTACTTTTAGGATAATAGATATGGAAATCGTCTAAACTTTTCACCGATTCGAATCCATTCAACAACATTTGTGTTTTCGCTATATCATATGGTGAAAGATTCCCATATTCCTTCAAAATATACTCCAATTCATTCAATGACACTTCTTGACGTCCATCCATCGATGATTGTATATTTTTGATGAATTCGTCATTTTTCTTCTTATGATCGAACGCTTTTTTAACAATTTCCTGTGGTGCTCCATATATCACAAGTTCACGAAAAATTGTTGTTGGTGTAAATAATCCCAAATCATTCAAAACTTTCGAGAATTTTTCACTATCATGATATATCAAAGCAAGATGTAGTTCTTGACAGAGAAAACTATAAAATCCTTTAGATTTATTGAAATAATACACGTCCATTTTAACAGTTTGATGTTCTTGTACTGATTGAAGTCGATTTAGGAATATATTTATATATCATCCCCACCCCATTTAATTTGTGTTACTGATAATGATTTGATTTGTTATAATCATACTCAAAAGATTTTTCAATTGATTCAATAGTCCGTCTGACTGACATGGTATTTTCAGAAGTGTCTCCATTTCAAATTTATATGACCCAGTTGCTCTGTTTAGAAATTCATTGAATTCATATATCATTTTATCTTTGATGAAATAGATCGTTCCATCGATATATCTGAATACAGATGAAAAATTGTTGGGAATTCCAGGGAATATTTCACTAATATATTTCACGGATTTCCTCGATAAATTGCATTCATCAATTTCAGCACAATAAAGATTATTATAAAAGATATATGTTTTACCTCTATAGGTATTCAATACACCATGAACTGTCGCACTACGTGGGAGTCCAATCCAATTATATTCATGACTTTGTATCACTCCAAAACTGTTCGAATCAATTCTATAAAACTTATTATGATGGAATAGTCCGATTTCATTATTCGGTCTCTGATAAATATGGATAGAATCCTTTTTGAAATCTATATTACCTAGTGGTATATATTCTAAAGCCCTCAATGGAGGATGTATAATTTTATCTTCGAGTGAAATTGTCCACACCCATCCTTGATAAAGGAGATAAATATGATTATTTATAATGGTAATCCTTTCTATTTTATTCTTCACTTCACATAAATTAGGTTTGATATAACTCTCAATAGATTTCTCTGTAATTCGAGTTGTTCTCATGGTTGTTTTCATTGTGGGGTGTGTTGTTCTGATTGTAGATTGAGTTGTTGGATTTTGTGATCCATATAAGGATTGTATTGCATTCAAATCATCTTGTGGTAATATATTATTTTTTATTACATATTCTGAATAATAAGGGGCCATAATAGCATTATTATCTGAAGAATGAGCTAATCCTAGTGCATGACCTATTTCATGAACTAAAACTAAATATAGTGAGGTGAATCCTGAAGTTGGATGACCAAGTTTTTTGAACCATTTTTCTTCACCATCAATATGAATTTCAACACATCGATCATTATCGGGAAAATATGAATGTCCCAATACTGTTCCAGGACCATCAAATGGAAGTTTACATTCATGATGACCATCACAAGTTTTAGTCATGTTATGTTCACCCGAACTGTATTTGATTAGAATATCAGGGTTTTTATCATTTTTGATAAACGTCAATCCAGAATTCATATCCCAAATTTCAAAGGCTCTAGATGTTATATATTCATCATCCTGATTACCTCTAAGGAATTTCCATTTAATGTTCTTTTTCATCCATTTACTCCTGGTTATGTAAGATTGGGAGAAATCGAAAACACCACATCTTGGTTTCTTCATTAGTTCGATCGTTTCACTATTCAATGTACCAGTTTCGGAAAGTTTAAAATACTCTTGAAATTTCAAAATCGAATCAGTTAATGTGACAGATTCTGTTTCTGAACTGTTATTTTGTATTAGATATCCATACTTCGTTAAATATGATTTTGCAATTTCCATCTCATCATTCGATGATGTAAAATGAAATGCAATCAGTGAGAACAAAAAAGTTGTGAGGAACATTGTATTCCAATGAAATCAAACTGTATACTGAGGATTATATTCGAATCTCGATGTATTTGAATCTTTCTTCATATACTCTCTGACGATGTTCAGGCTGAAGAAATTCATTCAATTTTCGAAATGATTTACTCTACATCTAAACCTTTCACTATCTCTTGCGAATTGTTCCCAAGAACCTCTCTATTCGCAAACGACCATTTCACCAACAGGTGAACTGTACATAATTTCCTTCATCAAACTTAACTTTCTTCATTATAATGACCACAATGATTGATATTCTCAATTTCATTTAAATGCATATCTGTCAAACATCCTGTACAAAGAATTCCGCGATAAGATATGCCGATCAACTTCAGGTGTTTTTTATCCGTGCGAATGTGGTTTCAGATATACTAATTAACAGAATGTATTGAATTTATCATAAAAAATGAGGTTTTTCACTTCCGTTATGCATTTATATAAAACGAAAAAATCTCATATTTCATTTCATTTTCAATATGCCCAGTAATCCAACAATCGATATTTTACAAATTTTAAGAAATAATGGGGTTGATTGCAATCCCATTATTGATAATTGGGATGATCCCAATAGAGGAATGGGACAATTCGTACCACCACCACCATATGAAGAGTTATTCGGGTCACCACCACCCACATATGAAGAATTCGAGGCACCACCATATGAAGAGAGGCACCACAATATGAAGACCCACCAGAAGAATTCATACACACTCCACCAACAGATGAAGAATTCGGTCCACCACAATATGAAGACCCACCAGAAGAATTCATACACACTCCACCAACAGATGAAGAATTCGGTCCACCACAATATGAAGACCCACCAGAAGAATTCATACACACAGATGAAGAATTCGGGTTACCAACAGAACCACCATCAGAACCACCACGATGGTATAGAATTCCATCACCGATAGTGATTTCTGATGAAGAATAAATTTTTGTATTAACGGGTAAGAAATTTTTTCATTTGAATTCAAAATGGACATGTGTGAGTTTATTTCTGATGAATTTTTTTATGATTTTGTATTAACGGGATAATTTTTTCAGAAGAATTCGGGTCACCAACAGAACCACCAACAGAACCACCACGATGGTATAGAATTCCATCACCGATAGTGATTTCTGACGATGAATAAATTTTTATGATTTTTGTATTAACGGGGTAAGAAATTTTTTCATTTTATATGAATTCAAAATGAACATGTGTGAGTTTATTTCTGATAAATTTTTTCATGATTTTGTATTAACGGGGTAATTTTTTCATTAATATGATAAGACATGTGTAAGTTTATTTTCGATGATGATGAATTTTTTTGTATTAACGTGGTAATTTTTCTTTCAAAATGATAAGACATGTGTGTATAAAAGTTTATTTCCAATACATTTTACAAGATATTCCTCAAGTTTATTTCCAATATACAAGAATAATTCATTAGTTCATACATTTTACAGGTTGAACATATCGTGATTTACATTTTAGATATTTGAATCTATTGAGATTATCGAAAACTTTCAATTTCCATCTGGATTCCATTTCTTTCAGTTTCAGTTCTTTCAGTTTCGGTGATTCACTGTTGTTCATCGTACTGGAGATGTCTACTAACTAATGTAACTTTCGGTAGAAACATACACACCCATTGATATAGATCATCACAATTACTAAGAGTGCACATACATTGATCGAGTATGTGACTCATACACTTTGGAGGTTTCTTCTCGAAGTTTGGTGGGGACCATCCGTGCTCTTCCACGTTGAGTACTTGCACTTCTCTTTCTATCATTATTTTTTTTAAAAAATCATACTTCTGATGTCCATTCACGTAAATGATATCTCCACTTTGTAAAATACTATTTAAAATCTGTGGTAATTTTCCATATTCAATGTATCCAGATGTATATTTTAACCCGTGGTGTTTTCTCTCAAGAAATTTGACAGTCCTCTTATCGTTCGCACTTAGAGATGAAAATTCTTTTGGAGCCATCATAATGAAATGGGATATTTTATCACCCATGACTAACGATAATTCCTTCGCACAGAATTCTCCATCTACATAAAACCCTTGTATATCGCATATGATGATACGCATTTTAGAAATTAGTAATTTTCTTGATTTCTTCTGTTAAAGGTTTGAACTCTACAATACAATCATGTACTATAATACATAAAACTCTTGTATTATTTGGAAATCCCTTCGAGGACTCTATTTCTAGTTTCACATCAATTGTTGTAGCCTTGAATGTCTGATCTCTTCTGGAACAGTCCAGTACAAAAACAGGTTTTTCTTTGAATTCGCTGAAGGTCAGGAGTGGGGATTTCTTGACAATTCCATAACTCTGTCCGAATTGTATGTAATTCTGATAAGCTTCAGCATATTCATTCTTATCGAAATTCAAACGTAAATTTTCTTGTGGAATGATGTCCGAATTCAATAATACTCGTATATCTGTTATATTTATATGATTGAATTCAGTAATGTCCTCAGAACTTTTATTTTTCTTATCAGTTTGAAACCCACAAATTATGAATCTTGGACACTCGATTTCTGTAGATGTTTTAACAGCCCAAATCTCCTTATTACCCCCATGTGGTAATGATGGTAATTCATGAATCTCCCACTTCCTGAATGGCATTAATATAGGTTTATTAGACCTTATAGCATTCAATAAATCCATCTTGATAACATCATTCGGATAAATATGTTTCACCTTCAATTCCATACTATCAATGACGATTTTTCCTTCTGTATGATCCTTAGGATCCGACGATGTTATTTTTATCACATTATGATCATTTTGTGCTCTGAAGAATCGGAACGTTTGTTTACCACACATTGCCATTTGGTAATCTTTGAAAAAGTTGAATAAATGGTAGACTGGTATTCTGAATATAAAACTTCCATCTGTGTTCACGGTTGGTGTTTTCGGGTAGTTCCATCCTCCCGTTTCGAGTAGTTTTGAATCATCCTCCTCATAAATTAGGTATCCTCTCATTGTTGATATAATACCTGGATCTCGAACATTCTCTATCTCCACACCACAGAGTTCATAAATAATCGAATCGAAGAGAAATGCTCCAGCATTTTGAACTAGTTTAACATCTCCATTCCCCTTTGTTTTCTGTACTTTTCCTTTGATGATGATGGCAGCGTCATACATCAAAAGCCAACAGTCTGTTCGATTTATCGTGATTTCAATGACATCGGAATGATTGAAGGATTTAACGTATGGCAAATAGGTTCGACTTTCAATTTTTACTATAGATTCATCGATGTTCACGGATTGATAGAGGTTGAAAACGTGATTGGACAACATGACCAATTGATTGTAGGAAAATCCAATTTTCGTGAGAAAGATGTTTGTGCGGTTTTGATAGTTGTTGTTTATCAACTGACTGATTGAAGTATGTAGTTTGATATTTATATGGAACGACTAAGACCATCGTTTCAATTGTAATCTCAAAATTATCTCCTCCCCTTGAAAGTTTACCAATTCTCCGTCTTGATCAAGAACTTTCACTGTGATATTATGTATTCGATGTGTTGTTACAGGTAAGTACACCACCTTGTTGGGGATCTCGTTCACTCCGTAACCAGGATCACTATTAATCGCAAATTCATAAAGTGAATGAGATGGTAGTTCATTGATAAATGACCCCTCTATCAAATTGCAATCAATATTTATTGTTCGAACTTTGATGATATCCACTGGTAAATCTGACTCATGAACTTGTCCTGCCTTGAGAAGTCTAGATGAAAATCCTAATAGTGGACCAATAGAGTCCTCCGGCCGAAAGTCAATTTCGTATTTTCCATGAAATATTTCACACTTTAAAGTATTATTATTAGGTCTCAAGAAGAATAATGGAGATCCCTCTTTATTATCAGGTTCTAGTTCGAGTTTTCTCTTAATGAATTCCTCCATATCTGATATCTCATAAGTTCCAATAGGAAAGGTCAAGACTTTTACTTCATCATCCACGGAAAAATATAATTTATTATATTTTTCAACATTCGGGATAGTGTTGTATGTATAGAATCCTATCAAAGCCAAACCATAGTTGAAATTACTGTCCAACTCTATGGGAACAGGAAAATCAATCGATAAAATTGATGATCGATTTTTGAGTGTGAACAACATCGACATGATTGATATACTGAGAAAAATCTCTTCAATCATATTAATTTATTGAATTAGAAATCTCAAACATAAATGACCACAATTGTATGTATTGAATTGTTGATAAGTATCTCTATTGTACTTCACTTTACAGGATTTCAAATAATGAATTAGTTCCTTGGGAGGTTTGAGATTTCCGAAACTATCAAAATATTCAACTTCATTACCATACTTCTTATATGCCACCCAATGCGTTCCAGGACCCTCAACTGAATCTAAATTGAGAATTGCACATTCATTCTTCTTTGGGAATTTTGGTAATGTATTTCTCATGAAAACACCTCGGAAATGTTTTATTTTCATTTCTCTCGCAAAAGATTCGATTTCATAGTCATAAAGGGCACGTTTGGGTAGCTTATCTAGTTTTTTGACTGTTTTCTAATATATAAACCAAATCCACGTTTGGATTTTCTTATGAAAAGTCCATGTCCTATGGTCTCCATCGTTTTGTTGTGTCGATGATCTTCTTCCAGTTTCTTCTTAGCATTATTAGCCTCGATAACCGTTTTGGCAACAGCGCTAGCTCCACCTATCAGTGTTCCTAATGCTGACAGTCCTGCGAATATGGGTATGAGTGGTAGAACTCCACCAGATTTTGATTCGAACGGTATGATTCGGGGAATTTTAATATTTTTCTTTCCACCTGCTTTCTTAATTGCACTTCGAGCTGTTTTGATGGCGATCAACGTTGATTTTCTCAAATCATTGCCTCCTGACTTCTTCAAAATTTTATGGGTTGGTTTCAAGACAGAACTTTTGAAAGATTTTTTCATCATACCCATACCCATCTTTCGTTTCAGTTTCATTGCCCCGGTGACTAACAAGGCAGCACGTTTCTCCTTAAATGTTCCGTCTTTGGACTTCACTCGTTCCCAAGCTTTGTCTTCTAATATTTTATCGGCAATATGTCTATCAGACAAATCCGTATGTTTGGAATAAGATATATCGTGTTCCTTACAAGCTTCGTCAAGTTTATTTATACCAGGATCGTTTCGAGCAAGACGTTCTGAAAGTCTTGTTCCAGGACCACAATAGTTATATCCAGGTAAATGTAACTCGAAAGGTAATTTATTGATTAATGAATTCACTAAACCTCCACCTTCGAATGATAACATAATACTGATAATATTACATAATGAACTCAATATTTATAGTCCTATATATTCACCATCTATATTGATTTCTGGTTAGTGATGGGGAAAATACGAATTGAACAACATCAAACGGTGTTACCAGTTGTTAATTTGGATGTTCTGGATGATAAATATGAATTTGAAAAAAGGAGAAAACATGGTGATCTCTTTCCAAACAGTTGTAGATTCATATTTGCCGGTCCAAGTGGTTGTGGAAAGTCAAATGCATTATTGAGTTTAATTTTCGATTTAAATGGTTTGAATTTTGAAAATGTCTATATTTACTCGAAAAGTCTCTACCAACCGAAATATCAGATTTTAGAACATATTTTAAATAAAAATAGCATGCCATTGGTACGACCATGACCTGTTCTCAACCGATTAAGAACTGTCCAAATTTGTCTTGGAAGATCAAAACCAGGAACTTTTTCAGAAGGATCAGAAACGAGATACTTATTGAACATTTCGTAAGAGTTCCACTCAGTCTTCCATAATTCTTTATCACTTATGTTCATATTGAAGAACGTATGATGCCATAATGGTTTACGTGACTTCAATCTGGGAAGTCTATTTTGTGGAAAATATGAAATAATTGGGAATAAATTGGGAAAAGAATGATATTTATTCCAAGAATTCAGAGCTGCAGTCTGTCTGCTAATATGGGGAGGGACAATATTAGACAATACTGGTAACCAATGAACCGGTATTGATCTTATGGTGCCAGTAATTATTCTCATGGATGTATTCAATTGTGTAATTGTGTTCAATTTTTTTGTGTATGTGCACTATTAAACAAAACAGAGCAACAATTCTCAGCTGCAGAAAAGACTAGGGCTAGAGATGCTGTGCGAAGAGTGAAAGCATCAGCACCCCAAGACGATCCAGCTAATTTCTGAACAATATTATTCCTAGTTTTCAGTTTTAAGCTCAGATCATTTAAATGAGCCTTGTAATTGAGAGATGAATCTAATTTAACTCCTAAGTATTTTGGATAGAAATTGTGTTTGATAGGAGAATCATTGAAAGTTACAGCTAATTTTCTATATTTTTCATGATTATTCAGATGGAAACAAGATACCTCTGTTTTGTTGGGATTTGGACATAATCGCCACTCAATAAAATAATTCTTTAAAATTTCCAAATCAGATGACAATATGTTTTCCAGAGTATGGAAATCCGAATGTTGGTAAGCAATAGCAATGTCGTCAGCATAAACAAATTTTGAGATGATGTAGTGGGCAAATCACTTAGATATAAATTGAAAATTAAAGGAGCTAAAACTGATCCTTGAGGAAGACCGTTTTTCAATGTTTTGAAGTTGCTACTCTTATTGTCAATAAAAACACGAAACCTTCTATCAGATAACATATTTTCTAATAATCGTACCATTTTCCCACATTTCAGATGGGTATAGAGTTTGAGAATTAATCCATCTTTCCACACAGTGTCATATGCCGAAGATAAATCGATGAAAGCAGCTCCTGTTTTCAACCTATCATTGAAGCCTGATTCTATGAAAGTTGTAAGGCTGAGAACCTGATCCGAACAATTTCTGTTTTTTCTAAAGCCTCCTGGAAATTTTGTAAAGCATTTTCTATAGAAGATTCAATTCTAAAAGGATTAGCCTTTCTAATATCTTGAAAGGAACACTCAATAAACTGATGGGTCGATAACTACTAGGATCACAAGGATTTTTCCTCGTTTCAAAATACCTATTACTTTAGCCTTACGAAATTCGGAAGGAAAGTTTCCTGAATTCAGAATATTGTTATAGAAAGACAATAACCAAGACAAGGCCTTTTTCCTAAATGTTTGATGAATTCTGAATAAATTCCGTCAAAACCTGTATTTTAAATAAAGTGCCTGGAGTGGGGTATTTCCCGTTCAAGGAGAATGCTGAAATTGATGAACCAAACGATGCGAAAGAAAATTCCATTTTTATTTTTGACGATGTCATAGGTGAAAATCAAGATAAGATTAAATCATACTATGCTATGGGTAGACATAAATCGATAGATGTAGCATTTTTATGTCAGACATATGTGGCAGCCAAAAAACATATAATAAGAGATAATGCGAATATATTGGTTATATTCAAACAAGATGATGTAAATCTTAAACATATATTCGATGAGCATGTGTCACCGGATATGACATATGATGAATTTAAAAAAATTTGTGGAATCTGTTGGAATGATAATTTTGGATTTTTGGTAATTGTTAAAGACTTTGATTTGAACAATGGACGTTATCGATTGGGATTCGATAAATATATAGCCCTAGATGATTAATATTCATTCGTATGCCATGCATCCCAACATGAAGATCAAATCCGATCGGAAAAGGAAAATTCAACAACTCATTCAGAATATTAAGAAAAAACATGCTGGACTTAAACTTGGAAAAATTGAGGGTGATGAAACTTTGGAAAGGATATATACTCCAATAACAAAACAACTCAAGCGTATCGAAGATGAGCTTGGTAAAAAGTCTGTAGAGAAGATTTCAGAACCACAATTATATACTCCAATAACAAAACAACTCAAGCAAGATCAAGGTAAAAAGACGATTTCCGAACCACAATTTTCTTCAACACCGGATTTTCCTCGTAAAAGAACTCAGGAGATATCTTTTCAACCATATAAGAGATTGAGTACCATTATGAAACCATCACCCGAAGAGGATACGTATGAAGAAGTGACATTTACACCAAAATTACCCGGTTTGAAACGTCAACTAGTGAATTTCTTACCTACAAAAGAACTGGTTACACCAAAAAATGATGAAGACCATAGAGGAAATGATTCGGTTTTTATCGATGGAGATAATGATGAATCTGAACAGTTTCTCAATGAATTGAGTGATAATGCCGAAACTTATTTGGAACAATATCCAGAAAGGGTCAGAGATTATGTCTATTCGGCGTTAACACAACGTGATAACTATGATCATGCTTACGGACCTAAATATAATCATACACTTTCAAAATGGACCTTAGGTAAAACAACTATAGACTTTGATCAGAAAACTGGTGACTTACTAATTGGTAATGAAAGGTTTAGTGGGACAGATGGACTTTATAATTTACTCTTTAAAAAAGAACCTCAAGAGTATAATAAATCTGATTTAGAAAATTATCATAAAATATTGAAAATGACTAATGTTCATAGGAGACAATTCGATTCTCATCATCCTGTTAAAGCGAATAAAGGATTTAAATATCGCGAAATCATAAAACCATCAACTACTGGACATGGATTAATGTCATTCAATGAAAAACCTACAGAGTATATTTATTGGAATGATGTAAACGAAATTGTTAGTAGACTTCGATTACTATATGCATCCAAAATTGCCGGAAATACATCTGTTGATAATGAAATAGAGTCAATAGTCGAGGAACTTCGGGAAGAAAAAGTTATATATTGAATTACATTGATAGAAAAGTGATAAATTCAATATGTCTCTCGATAAGTTCGGACGTTCTTCTCATAGAAGTAAATTAAAAAATATTCAATCAACTATCCCTATCTTTCCTCGAACCGTAGATGGTGACTTTGATTTCGGTAACCACAAATTATGTAATGTGGGTAAACCTTTTGACGATTCCGATAGCGCTAATAAGGCATATGTAGATGTTCAATTCGATACAATACATAATCAACTCAAATTAAATACCTTAGAATTTGGAAAGTTAGGGGTGATTTTTTATCAATTTAAGGGTGAAGTTAATAATAGATTAATTGATTTTGACCTTAAACATCATACATTTGATGAAAAGTTTGAGTATTTCAAACAGGAATTAAGTCGAAGTCATCAAACATTGTCTTCACTTTCACACGAATACTACCAGAAACTAGAACTTGACGTATATTTGAAGTCCCAGGAAGATAAATTAAACACATTTCAAGGTGAGGTTATCGATGCATTAAATAAATTAAATGATAAAATCAAACAATTAGATGAAAAATACAAAGGAGAAAATACAAGTGGTTCGAGAACTACACAAACCAATTCGGAAAAACTTCCCTCGCAGAAGAACAATAATTAAAGGATTAAATGACCTATGGCAAGCTGATTTAGCACAAATGGATCTTTACGGGAAGGAGAATAGAAATTTTAAATATATTTTAGTGGTTATAGATTGTTTTAGTAAATTTGTTCGAGTGAGAGCGCTTAAAACAAAAACCGGTGTGGAAGTATCGAACGCTTTCAAGAAAATTTTGGTAGATAGTAGAGTTAAACCGAAAAATCTTCAAACAGATCAAGGAAAGGAATTTTTCAATGTGAATTTTCAATCTCTGATGAAGGAAAATGATATAATACATTACTGTACCTATTCCAAAACCAAAGCTTCTATAGCAGAAAGAGTTATAAGAACTATCAAGGAAAAACTGTTTAAATACTTTAGTTTACGTGGAACATACAAATGGATCGACAGTATATCCAGTATTGTTGATGAATACAATCAGACGAAACATCGTACTATCGGAATGAAACCATGTGATGTCAATAAAAAAAATGAACAAAGTTTATTGAAAACAAGATACAACCATATCAAGATCGGAGGAAAGGGAAAATTCAAGGTTAATGATATGGTGAGAATCAGTAAAGCCAAACATGTATTTTCAAAAGGTTACACACCCAACTGGACCACGGAGATTTTTAAAATAAAGAAAGTTCTAAGAGCGAGAGAGCCAAAGAAGGCTTCGCCATAGCTTTGCATAAAAGTACATAGACCAAGTGGAGAAATGCCAGTACGTATCATCGCGAATAGTTCTGGTTAAGTTGAGGACCGACTCCCATCCTCTCAATATAATATCTATATACGCCCCAGAGGATAATAAGCCAAAGCAGGAGCGGGAAATGTTTTATAATGAGCTGGAAAGCATCATCGACTCATTACCACTTAGAGATTCCATTATTGTTCTCGGGGACTTTAACGCTCGCATTGGTAACGAACCAATTCCCGGAATAATGCAAAAGTTTAATGAACAAACACTCAACGAAAACGGGAAACTAATGATCAACGTTCACACCTCAATGAGCCTCAGGATAAATAATACATTCTTTGATCATAAAAGTCAACATAAATATACGTTTAGGAATACTCGCGGACAACAATCAATAATTGACTTCATAGTAACAAATAAATGTATACCAGCTTCTCGAATATTAGATGTGAGAGTGCTTAACTCAGCTGACGTTGGGAGTGATCATGGTCTGCTCCTCGGCAAATTAAGAATCAAGTGGGGATCCAAAAGAAAACTTAAAGATCCAATAAGAAAAGAGGAAAAAATCAAGGTCGATTCACTATGGGACCCAACGATTCAAGAACTATACAAAAAACGACTTGAAGAGGAAATTGAATCCAACCCGACTGGTAGTCTGGATGACGTCAATGCTATTTGGACTAGGCTGAAAGACAACATAAAAGCTGCAGCCATTGAAGGTCTTGGAAAGACCACTCGCAGGAGCAGAAATTTCAAGGATAATAAAACTCCATGGTTTTGCAATGAAATTAAAGATCAATGCAAAAAGAAAAAAGAAGCGTATATCAATTATCTTGCAACAAAAACGCATGAGTCTTACGTTGAATATAAGAGGATTCGGAACGAAACTAATTTATTGGTCAGACAAATAAAGGAGAGGCATTGGGAGAACTTTACTAAGCAATTGGAAAAAGACTTTTACGGACTTCAGAAGCAGATTTGGCGTAAGAAACCAAAGAAAAGAGACAAATGAGCTGATACCCGTGAGTAAGATTGGAAAGGAAGAATGGACCGGTTACTTGAAGGACCTATACAGGAGTGCGACATCAGCTACACAACAAACCCCACCCAATATAGTAATAGAGGATTTCATCTCGGTAACGGAATCGGACGTAAAGCGGCTCCTAGACGGTCAATATTATTGTGCAATGTGGGTTGCACAATGTTTTGACGGCGGCCCCTAGACGTTCAATATTATTGTACAATATTGTGGTTTGTGCAAAAAGTTGTACCATATGGAGGCGATATTGAAGGTTGTGCAATATATGGCACAATCGCGAGCATAGACGTACAACCACATTGTGCAAACAGTCCCCGGCAGAATTTCATGAAGTCATGATGTTGAATGAAAGTGAATTGTGTTGCGTGATAATTGCTGTGGCCGCAAGTGCAAAAAACAAAAAGAACAAAAAGGGCTCGCAGAAAGGTAGAAAATGGGTTAAACAGTGGTTTCTTGATAGGAGAAGTACACTCACGAAAAGTTACTCAATGAACTGAGAGTAATTGAACCTAATGATTTCCGCAACTTTTTACGGATGGACGGAGAATTATTTGATGAACTCCTCGCTTTGGTTACTCCTGAAATCGGGAAAAGGAACACTATCATGCGCGATGCAATTCCTGCAAGTCAAAGGTTGTCCATAACCCTACGATATCTCGCAACTGGGAATAGTTTTGAAGACCTGAAGTTTTTAACTGCTGTTTCACCTCAGTCAATAGGTCACATTGTTATGGAAACGTGCACTGCTCTGATCAACTGCCTCAAGGAATACATTAAGGTAAGTACATTTTTCATTTGAAATCATTGTATTTAAACATTCAAAATATTGTCATACATTGGCTAGAACAAGAATTATCAGTATACAGAACTTATACCTATGTACATGAATTTGGAAAATAACTTCTTTACTGAAAATTAGTAAAGAATGAAGGAGGGACTGAACACTGTATGGTGTGGATACACGTGAGATGTTAATTTCCACTGAATTACGATGTAAGGTCCCCATTTGTCCCTCAAATAAAATATCACTGATGGCCTTCTTCGCAAACAACTGTTGTTGTGGATCCATTTTGCGGAGCTCGACTGCCCAAGCTGCAGCAATTTTGTCGCTGTCGTCTTGTGGTTGTTGAAGGCGTTTGAAAGCCAATTTCACCAATTCCTCAGTGGGATCTGGAGCTTTTCTTTTCCTGGGCATGTGACGAGGTTCATCATTTGCCTGAGGAGGAAAAGAAAAAAACTAAATTAAGTTATGAAATTAGTCGTTGTAAAATATTGCGAATACGAAAAATTCTACGAACGACACTGCACCGAATTATTACGAATTATTATATTAGAGAGGAAACTATCATCGAGATGATACACAATATACTGACGCGAGAAAACGCAGCTCATTTGTTAGCTAACGATAACGCGAATATATTGTAATGCAAATAAAAATTATACGAGTAGCCTATTCTAGAGTACATTTTATTGTCTCCTATAATCGTTTGCAAATTATCGGTAGTGAAAGGGTTAAAGGTAGTATGTAATTTCTCTATAATAATGTCAGTGGGAAATCAACGTTGAAAATCGTAAAAAATACACAATTACATACTACCGTTAATACAAATGCGACACATCTTCGATGTGAAGTACGAGGTAATCGAATTTGTCAACTAACAACTTGTGTCAACTATCAACCCACGACCGTACTAATTTAGCTACTACACCCTGTTGCCCAATCGCTACAGCATTTTCATCATTCACCTATTTTTCTCTACATTTTGCTGAAAATTGGTAATTTTCTGTAGCTCTTATCAAGTTGTTTTCCTTGTTGCAGGTACCAAGTACAGAAGAAGAATGGAAACAAAGTGCACTGGATTTCTACAATCTGTGGAATTTTCCCAATTGTCTGGGTGCAATCGATGGCAAACATGTCGCAATAAAGAAGCCCGACAATTCTGGATCTCTGTATTTCAATTATAAAAAATTCTTCAGCATTGTCATGATGGCAGTGTCCAATGCCAACTATGAGTTCATGATGGTTGACGTAGGAATAAATGGGAGAATATCTGACGGTGGTGTAATCAGTTACACGAAATTCGGGCAAGCGCTTGCTGATAATACATTGAGAATTCCGGAGTGAACACAACTGCCGAATAGTCAGAAAATATTGCCATTCGTTTTTTGGGCGATGATGCCTTTGGGATGACAGCAAATTTGATGAAACCCTACCCCAAGCAGCATTAAATGTGGAGAGGAGAATTTTCAATTATCGACTGAGTCGTGCTCGTCGTGTGATCGAAAATACCTTTGGGATTTTGGTAAGCCGATTTGGTGTATTACAAAAGCCAATAGCACTTTCTCCAGAAAAGGCTCGAACAGTTGCCTTGGCATGTTGTTATTTACACAACTATTTACGCAAACGCCAATCACGAGCTTATGTCACTATGAATCTCGTTGACAGTGAGGATTTGCAGGCAGGCGTTGTCACAAACGGATCGTGGAGGGATGTTGTAAATGAGATAACATCACTTCCTCCAAACCCTTCCTCCAGAAACGCAACACATAATGCTAAAGTAGTCAGAGATACCTATTCTGATTTCTTCAACAATGAAGGCCAGGTTTCATGGCAATGGAAAATTGTAGGCGCAACAGACTGAACTAATACTTACCTAACAATAATACTAATTACTAAAACACAGTAAAATAACTATTATGTTAACTAATAAGTTGATATTATGTAATTAAAGAAATAATATTAATTTATGTAGGATAATTATACTTCTATAGAAATTTAATAAAATGGAGAACTCACTGTGCGGACGCTTGTTTCATTTGCATCGCCACGATCCTCGTTGTTGTCAACCGTATCAGTAATATCCTCAGATATGTCCATCCTATTTATTGACGCACTGGGTGTTTCTTGACTTTGAAGGAATCTCATTTCCTCAAAATACCACAACGAAGGTTCAACATCCTCTGCACCTGCACCAATCTTCTCTGCATCGCGAATCCGTTTCAATTCTTTCCGGAAGTTTGTACGCAAAGAATTTATTTTCTTAACCACTTCCTGTTTCGCAGCATCCGGGTGTTTTTCACGGTATTTTTCTATTAACACGTCATACTGCTCCCCTTTTTCGCCCGATTACTATAGTCTTTGGACTTGACATCCCACAGAGCCGGAAGACCACGATACACTTCTATAAATTCACAAATAAATTGTTTTCCGCTTTCTTGTCACCCATGATAAGGCCTATAATGAGACGACTTGTTGAAACGACCGCTGCTTGAGACCAACTGACGGTATATTGCGCAATACTGCCAACAGACGACGCAATATTTTTCAGGTTGTACAATATATTTTCAACTTTTCATCAATCACACAATATATTGTGCAACCTTTCAATATCGTCTACACACGCTCAGTTAAATTGCACAACCCGGAATATTGCACAATAATATTGACCGTCTATGGGCCGCTTAAGAAAAGCATTAGACAAGCTCAAAAATAGGAAAAGCCCAGGCCCAGACGACATCACTAACGAACTCCTTAAATATGGTGGCGAAAGATTGGTTCATGAATTGACCTTTTTAACGCAGAAAATTATCGAACAGCACAGAATTCCTGACGAGTGGCGAACAAGCACGACTATCCTGCTTTTCAAGAAAGGCGATAGAAAGATACCCGGAAACTACAGGGGTATAAATTTATTATCATCCACTCTTAAACTAGTCACAAAAGTGATTACAAACTTAATAACTGATCGAATCACACTATCTGACGAACAACAAGGGTTTAGATCTGGGCGATCATGCACGGACGCGGTGTTTGTCATCAGGCAAATAGCAGAAAAATCCATTGAATATAATAGACCAGCATTCCTTTGCTTCATAGACCTAGAAAAAGCGTTCGATCGAATAAGAGTAGAAGATGTGGTACACCTCCTGTATGACAGACAAATACCGAGTAATATCATAAAAACTATTGAGGATATTTACCGAAACAACCAAATACAGGCTAGAATTGAAAACGAACTCACAGAACCGATAAACGTGGAAAGAGGTATACGTCAAGGTGACTCATTAAGCCCACTACTCTTCAACATTATTATGGATGAGATCATAAGCAAAGTACGCAAGAACAGAGGCTATCGAATGGGAAGCAGGGGAGTAAAGATTCTGTGCTATGCTGATGATGCTGTTTTAGTGGCAGAAAATGAGGATGATCTGCAAAGGCTCCTCTACACATTTAACACGGTCGCAAAATCGCTAGGGTTATCGATAGCAGTATCTAAAACGAAGTGCATGACTACATCAAAAACACCCCTACGATGTAAATTGGCAGTGGATGACAAGATAATCCACCAAGAGATGAATTTCCGTTACTTGGGTATCGAAATTTCGAGCTTTGACGACTTGGAATCTGAGGTCAGAGGGCAAGCTATCAAAGCATCAAGAGCGGCCGCACAACTAGATGACACCATATTCAAAAACAAATATTTGAGAACGGAAGATAAAGTACGTATCTATAAGACTTCAATTAGACCTATACTCACATATGCAGCGGAGACAAGACCTGAAACATCTAAAACCCAACAAATTATGGAGGCGACAGAGATGAGAAGAAGAATAGCCGGAAAGACTTTACGGAACAGGGAAAGGAGCGCAAATATCAGAAGAGATTGCCAAATACAGAACATTAATGAGTGGGTGCTAGGTAGGAAAATTGAGTGGAACGAACATATTACTCGGATGACAGAGGACCGGGTGTGAAGGTAGCCAGAGACAGATCACCGCCAGGAAGGCGAAGCATTGGACGACCTAGAAAGCGCTGGAGCGACAATCTACCTACATAGGGCGAGTTACGATGAGGAACAGGCACAAGCCTACTTGAAAGAAAGAAGAAGAAAGTTCAAATAACCAACCCTGTAACATATCTTCTCGAGGATTCGAGTGGTCGTCCGATAGGGGGCGCTTTTTATGAGTTTGAATTACAAAAGGTGAAATATCCAAACGTATTTTTAGTAGAAAAAGTTTTTCGTCGAAAGGGAAAGAAAGTCTTAGTTCGTTGGTTGGGCTTAGACAAGTCACACGACTCTTGGATTGGTTCCACAAATATACTTTAAGATGGATAGGGTGGATAAGCACCTCAAGAATATTCGAGATCTGAAGAAACAAATTCATGAATATGAAACTAGACAGAAGATGATAAGAAGTTTTGGAAGATTGACAATTTCCGGTCAGGAGCATCCAACATGTCATTATCATTAAATTAGAATGTAAGATTAGTATTGTAATGTATGGTTATAGAACAATAAAACATGTATTGAAATAAATCGTTTTATTTATCACAAACTTATAATAAATATTATTCACAGAATCCCCAAGGAACAGTATGAATATTATCATTTAATATGTGAACTTTATCATCCATATTACTGAAGAGCTAGTTTTGTTTGATTGAATGAAAAAATATTATGTTGTTTGGACATAATAATAATAATAATATCCGTTTATTACCAGAATCATCATTATACAGTACAACAATGAAATGGAAACAAGTCACATACAATTAATGAATAAAGAAACAAAATTTCGCCCTTATTATGTCTTACAAAAATCCTTAAATTCACTGAGAGAATATGGTTCACAATTCAATACAAATGTAAATAATGCCCTTTGAAATAAATTATACTTGAATATCTTTTCACACTTAGTGGGAGCAGACTATACAATTTTATCCCCATATATAGCGTGCTCTGTTCAGTGATTGAATACTTATGTAGCGAAAAAAAAATATTCGTGGGTTCTTCTAGTAGCGTTATTATTTTTATACTCCTCAAAATAATATGGGTGTTTGCGTGTACAAAAAGTATAATTCTATAAATATATAGACCTGGTACAGTTAAGATGTTACGGACTTGAAGCAACCCCTGCAGGATGATCTGAAACCTATATTCAACATTGCTCTTATAGCTTGCTTTTGAATTACAAATATATGGTTAGCCTGAGAACTAGAGCCCCAGAAAATAATGCCATATGATAAAATAGATTGGAAGCTTGCAAAATAGATGGTCCTTAGTGTGCTAATATCAACTACATTCCTGATGGCCCTCATTGTGTAGATCACTGTATTTAGTTTAGATGTTAGAGTTTCACAATGCTGGTCCCAACACAGATGACTATCCACTGATACACCGAGGAGCTCTGTATTTGAGCAAGTTAATATATCATTTTCTCCTACTCTTATACTTTGTGGGTGCGTTCTATTTGATCTTATGTTGGAGAAATATACTACCTTGGTCTTGTCTGCATTAAGCATTAAAGCATTTGATCTACACCATTCCTCTATCCTGGACACGGCCAATCTCAGGCCTTCACAAACATATTCGGATTATTTGAGGATATAACAGCGTTGGTGTCATCCACGTATAACTTTGCATCAACGCCAAGTTCACTAGTGGTTTCAACTGGGAGATTCTCCAACACATCTGGGAGGTCATCAACGTAAACTATAAACAATATTGGTCCCAAAATAGTTTCCTGGGGTACTCCAACCAGCAAGGTTTCCTCTGATGACAGCAATCTTTCACCATTCATATCCAAAACTACCATTTGCTTTCTATTAGATAGATAATTCTCTACTAGCTTGGGTGGTATACCTCTTATTCCCTTCTGCTCTAGTTTCTGCATGAGTAGTTTGTGATCAACACAATCAAAAGCCTTAGAAAAATCGACGAACAATCCCGCAGGTATCATATCCTCCTCCAGAGATGAATGTATCCTCTGCATGAACTCAAATACTGCAGTTTCCGTGCTTTTACCTTTTGTGAATCCATGTTGGTTGTTGGATAAAATCTTGAATTTACGTAAGAAGTTCATCAGGCGATTTGCAAGAATTTTTTCAAATATTTTAGCAATGATGTAATTAAGCTAATAGGTCTGTAGTTGGCAAAATCATCAAGGTCTCCTCTTTTATGACATGGCTTGACTAATGTTATTTTCAGAGCAGTAGGAAAAATTCCTGTTTTGAAGGAGCAATTCAAGATATAGCAAAGAGGCTTAATAAAATCGTTTATATGGTGTTTTAAAGCGCTAAGAGGAATATCGTCATAACCAGCTGATAATTTGTTCTTCATTTTCTTTACAATGTAGAAAGTACTTCACTCGCATCTACTTCAAACAAATAACAAGATTTTGGAACATTTTTATGAACATTGTCTGCTTTTGAAACCGGGGTGAGCCTTGGGGCGACATTAGTGAAGTGATTGTTGAATTCATTTGCCAATTTATAGACTTCGTTTATGTTGCTTTGGCTAGTAAATTTTGATGGGTATTTAGAGGTTTTTCTACTACAATTAGTTACTTCTCTTACAATATTCCAGGTAGCCCTATTTTTATTATCTGCTTTTTCTATAGTACTATTATAATAATTTTTCTTTTGGGAACTCAATGCTAAATCATAGGATCGCTTTAATCTCTTGTAGTTTTCAGTATAGTCATCACTGTATCTTGAGAGAACAAACAATAGATCCAGTTCAGCTTTCAGTGATTTAATTTCATTGGACATCTCAAATCTTCGCTGTTTTTAACATTTACTATCTTGAATGGAAATGCATTATCAAATTCCCCTTTAAAACGATAAAAAAATAAATCCCACATTTCATTTACATTATTTTCTGGTAGTAAATATAAATCCGACCAGTCAATACTCAGTAAGGACTCCTTGAAAACTAAATGATTTCTCTCTTTATACTGTCTTGTTCTCCTCTTCATTTGAGTCAATTTCTGAGAAAGAGAAGTTATCATAAAATTGAACTTCTGACCTGAGTGGTCCGATAAGTGTTCCTCTATGATTTGGGTCTTTCCGTTAATATTTGTGATGATATTATCCAGGCATGATGAGCTTGTCGTTGTTCTTCTGGTAGGTTCTTTCGTTGTAATCTTCAAGTTATATGAATCCAAAATTCCAAGAAATGTCCTGCAATCATTCGATGGGATGAGAATATCTATATTAAAATCACCAGCTATGATTAGATTAACATTTTCTAGAAGACATTTATTGAGCAGTGTGTTAAACCTTTCAAAAAATATATCTATATTAGGCAAACTATTAGGTCTATAAACACATAGAATCAGGAATCTGGCCCCATCAATTACTAATTGGGAAGCACAGCATTCAAAACAGCGAGGTTCACTTAAAACTCTATAATCTAGTCTCTCAGAATAAACTATACCTTCTTCAATGTAAATTGCACAACCACCATGTCGACCTTTTTCCCTGCAGTAAGAGGAAGCCAGAATAAAACCCCCGGGTACATAATGCTTAAGTTCTTCATCAGATTTCCAGTGTTCCGTTATACACAATATATTCACCTGGTGACCCTGCAGTACACGTTCTAAATTCAGGAAAGATGTTCCAATGGCCTGTATGTTCTGATTTAGGAGACAAATACTTTTATCTATCCTTCTTTTCGTTCCTGTGGTTTCCGGAAAAAATTTCTGAAATTAAATTCTCTGAGAATAACGCCAGTTGGCCAAAAATCAGGGCTATTTAGTTTTTCAAATGTATCATCATCCGGTACACCAAAGCTGAAAGCTGAATTTCCACCTTTGTAGGTAGTTTCTTAACCTCGACCTCTATATTAACCTGTAAATCCTTAATATATTCTCTTATGTCCGCCTCATCGATATTCGGTCCTGCAATTCGACCCACATATATCCATTTCTTACGTATAGCTCCTTTGACTGTTGTGTTTTTATGAAGTGTTCCAGTGCACGTTACCATTTTCCTCGTTGTGTTCTTGATATTGACGGATGGGTATTGTTTCTCAATAGGTAAACTGGGTTTAGGTCGATCTTTACTCTTCTTGTTCACTACCGTGGTCAAGCTGGTTCATTTTTCGATTCATTTGTACTGTTGTTGATTGGGTTCTTGTTTGTGTTTACATTCGTTGACGTTGACGCAGATACAGAAATTAATGGCGATGTGACATGTGTGTTGTCTGAATCTATTTCAGGGATGTGCAGCGATAATTTTGGTTTGGTTGTCGAATCTTGTTTATGTTTTTTGGAGCCGTGTTATCTCTTTCAAGGAATTTTATCTTTTCAGTTAGAAGTTCATTATTTTTCATTAATATAAGGTTTTTACTTTTACCTCAACTAATAATTCATTTAGGAGCTTTACCTGCATTCTAAGAAATTCATTTTCGAATTCATTCTCAGCGATTGGCGTTGTGACTGATTTACTCGAAGATTCTTCCATACTTGATACATGCATACATTCTACTGTTGACGATTTCTTGGATTTATTCCAGCATGATTTATGCAGCATTGCATTACACTTGATGCAGTTCATCGAGTCGACCACTTTTTTGTTGCAAAAATTGCACAAATTGAGTTTGACTTCATCATTATTTAACTTATTCGCAGAGCGCTCACATTCGTCGTCTTCACCTGCCGACATCTTTCCCGTGAATGAATAATATTCCTTTGAGTTATAATCTTATCAGTATTATCAAGTAAACACCTCTTATAATCATCAAATTCAATGAATTTCTTTACAATATTCCCCTGGACACCTTTAATTTTTAGAAATATTTTAATTGTTCATCATCATAAACAATAAATGAATACATCTTTGATCTCAATCCAACAAATTCAATTATCGGTTTACCACACGTTTCATCTTTCATCATTCCCAATACCTTCTTGTTAACTTGTGGAATTCCATATGGGTTATTCTCCGGGTAATCGGACGTATCAAAATGAGATAGACAATCGCGTTTAATTATACTATACGGATCATCATTCCTTATCTCATAGATTATACCGTCAGTATCCATGTAACATAGAGAAAGATCTTCAAACTGGTTAATCATATAGTCATAATGAAAGTCATACATTTTTACCTTTGATATATCTAAAACACTCAAACCAACATAAATGGGTTTATTAAATAATAATTTACATTTTTTCATTTCTACCAAAATGACATCTTCTGACATTATCATACAACGTTTGAACAGGGGTGATGAAATGAGATTTTTTGCCCCATAACGACCCTCCCATTTTCTAGCCACTTTAACGGTTCTATGTTTTCTGATATTTTCCATAGTCTTCCCATAGCATGCATTAACCATATTTTTGAATAGAGATACTTGAATGAATTTTTCGCCTTCGATCGAAGTATAGTATTTTTCTGATATATGGTTCCATCCATTTTGATTGTTTGAATTTTAACACACGATGTATTTTTGTTAAAATGATTCCATTCTTCAAAGCTTGTTTCAAGGCTTTATAATGAATAACATATTTCTTTTTCGGATAGAGAGTTGTAAGCAATTTAGGAAATTTTGAATTTGGAGGTAATCGAGTTTCGACACAAAATGGTAGATCTTTATGTTTATAATGTAATTCTCTGGGATATTCAAGATCTACTTCCAAAATATACCCTTCTGAAGAATCATCTGCTATCTGAGTAACGTCGATATTCGTATCAAACCATTCAAAACTATCATATGGTAGATGTTGTGACATCGCCCATCCATACAAGTTATTCATATCTAAATACAACAAATATGTTTCCGGTTTACTTGGATCATAATCTGAAATATATTTGTTGTTCGCTTTTGAATATCTTTTAGAACATTGGCTTATACCTCCACGAATACCATTTTCCAAAAATAATATCATATCAACGTCCTTCAAAATTTGCAATTTGCATTTTGTATATTTTAGTAAACAATCCCAAGTGTACCCAGGTAGTGAAATATACCAACATGGATCAAGAGTATACTCTCTAATGGATGCTAATCGAAAACTATTGAAAACGTCTGCTAAAAGAAGTACATCTGTTTTCAGATATAAATTGATATAATCATTCAAAGTTTGACAATTGAATGTATTCCAAATTTGATTTGCATGATCATAATCACTTTCACTAATATTTTCATAATGTAATTTACTATAGAAATCATCTCGAGATGGAAGAGATTTCTCCTGTAATTTTTCCTTGCTATTTATATAGTCATACGGGCAAACTCCTTTTCTAGTTAGAAGATTGAATTCATTGATATTGAGATTTGGAAACCCTTGTTTTAATTGATGAAATTGGTCCTTTGGTAAATATGATACTAATTTTTCTAATGAGCATCCCATGAAACGAAAGCTATCAATAAATTTGAATTTGATATCAGTTTCATTATCGTACTGAGTAAAGGAAATATATCTTTCCATATTGATCGGGATTATATACATACGACTAGTTTTGAGTATTTCCTTCACAATAAAATGACTATCATATCCAGATAAATTATGAAGAACAAACGGTACATTGAATGATTTTCTATAATTCAAATTACATTTATTATGTGCTAATCCTCTTATCTGACCAGTGAAGTGATTATGATCTACAACAATATGATCTGTATCTGAAAATGGTTCTTCACAAATGTGACAAATTGAATGTTCGTTATGCCTGGGTCTTTCACCAATCATAGGTTCAATTGTTTTGATTCTATGGAATATATCAGAAGCAATTAGTTGGAGTTTATCTGAAAACCATGTCATGCAGTTATCGCGGTGAATGACTCATAAAATGAAAGGATGAATCGTTGGTACAATGTAAATATATTCCAACACAAATAGGTATATGTTCTTGATATGCATAGGTATTGAGTTCAGGAGTTGGTTTATCCAGAGGTTTCAAATATGATTCAAAATCAGCATATATTATGAATGGTATCTCTTGTTTAAAATGGTGATTTTTGAATTGAATATGTGTTTCATCAGGAAATGAAATCAAACATGCTGATTCATTTGAACAATGAAAAGTATGATTTTTTAGGATATCTTCAGACCCGAAATGATTCAAACATCTATCACAAATATATTCAAAACGTTTAGATTTATCTAGTTGAGATGAAACAAGTCTTGATAAGTTCTTTATGAATACATAATGATATTTAATTTCGACATCCTCAATCAAATCATCAGATTTATTAGGATATATATTTTGTATCAATAACAAGTTGAAATGACGGCCATCTACTTTATTTTCAGATATTCGGATAGGAACCACGACGAATTTCTTTTGTTTTTCTAAAGCAAACACATTAATCGATAAATTATTCAGTTTTCAAATATTTTAATCTGATCCAATGTGATTGGGAAATCGATTCCTTCATAATTTAATTCACCCAAAAACTTTGAATAATTACTCACGCGATCTGTATGATTTGAGACAGGATGCATTCCCGCTAAAATGCTATATAAGAAACATAAATTGTCGTCATAATTCTTTATATTGATACAAGCATGTTTCTTTGAGATTTCTTCTGGCAATCTAATGTATGAAGATCCGGTAGTGAAAACTTCATATTTATTTATATTCACCTCTAATGATTTAATTGATGATAACGCCCAACCACTACCACGTTCTTGGAATTCTTCCAACTTCATCATAATATATTCATAAATGGAATTTTTGAACCAACTCCTTAGATTATTATTATTATTATAAAAGGATACAGAGAAGAGGCTGTTGCCTATAAATCTCAAACAAAAATTGAAAATTAAGTGGCGCTTCAGAAATAACAAAGAAATGAAAAAGAGTATTTCCACAAGGAAAAAATATCACACAATTGTTAATGCGTCAATCTGTTTTAAAAAGAGTTTACACTATCGGCACAAACTACACTGTCAGGAGAGAGTTCCATTTCGCATGATTTCTATTTAACTCGAAAATACTACCCAGATTGCCACCAATGAAACCCCGCAGTATACGAAACGTCACTATTAGATCGCCACGCATCCTACGATCACTAAACAAGTCCAGCTTAAACATTTTTAGTCTGTCTTCATATGAAGGGCGAACCACCCGAAAGGAATCCTCGTTGCAGAGCGCTGCACTCCTCAAGCGTTGTGTTGATCTGTGATCAGGCTAGGGAACCACGCAGGGCCAGCAAATTCCAGAATTGGTCGAACATAGGTGATGTAGAGCTGCCGGCATGTCTCGATCGAGCATCTAGGAAAAACTTTCCGCATCAAGTACAAAATCTTCCGGCATTTGGCAGTTATATTGCTCACATGGGGTGACCAAGACAGATCCTCAGTTATCACCAGCCCGAGATCGACGTGCTGTGCAGCGGAGACTAAACATTTGCCCTCGATCATATACTGGTTACGCGGATTGTGACTCCCAAGGTGAACAACTCTACACTTTTCTATGTTCACGCGAAGAAGCCACTGACGGCACCATTGGCTAAACCGATTCAGGTCACACTGAAGAATATTAGGCAAGCGAGCATCATTGAAGAGCTTGATGTCATCAGCATATTGGGATGAGTGGGACGAGAATAAACCAGGCAGATCTGATACGTACGCCAAAAATAGGATCGGACCCAAAACAGAACCCTGCGGTACTCCACTGATAACGGGTTTGAAGTCAGATAATGAGTCGCCAACTCTTACTGAGAAATACCTACCAACAATGAGCGAACGCAGCCAGTCAAAACCCTACCTCTCACGCCAAGATGTTCAAGCTTGAACAGCAAACGGCGAAAAGGAACACGATCGAAGGCTCGGGAGAGGTCCAGATATATCACATCAACAGGAATACCACAGTCAATAGACTTGGTCCAATGCTGGAGACCCTGCAGAAGACATGTGACAACTGATCGTCCCGGAAGAAAACCATGCTGTTGTTCAGGAATTATATTATTTTCAACAAAGAACCCAAGCAATCTATCAGACACAATCCTCTCACCAATCTTGGAGATTAAGGAAGTAAGCTAATAGGGCGGTAATTGCTGGTTCTCAGTTTGTCCCCCATAAAGACTGGAGTGACTCTTGACATTTTCCAAGCTGATGGCAACTGACAAGTATGGAATGATAACCGGATGATCATGGTTATGGGTAATGACAGACTAGCAGCGCACCCTCTTCAGAATTCGCGCTGAGATATCATCCAAACCTGGCGCAGTAGACTCATCCAACGAGACAGAATACCCAAAATCTTTTCCTCTCGGACATCTATGTTATCCAGTGTACAGACTGCACGTGGTGCAGAGATTGCTAAGCATAGGATCACAAGGCTCATCAGAAAACGAGTTAGAGAAGGTGTCAGAAAAAGCAGAAGCACACTCGGAACCATCAGAACACAGATCACCCGCCTCATTTCTAACCAGCGGAACCGATACTTTCGAACTCAGTGAGCTTCGGATAAGCTTATAGAACTTCTTTCTGTTATTAGGTTTGGCTAAGGAATCGTAGAACATTTTTTGGCATCTCTTATTCTCAGACTCAAAGCATTAGAGAAGCGGCGATGGATGTTATAACTTTGTTGCGACCCATCGCGAATATAACACTGACATAATTTTCTTTTTCGACGCAGCATGGAGAAAAACTCTTCCAGTCAGCCAAGGCTTGAAGCCACAGATCTAATAAACTTATTTCTAGTGCAACGTGATACTGACTCTTTAAGGCAAGAACAGAAACGGTCCCAGGCATCGTCCACATCCAAACCACCCAACAATTGGCTCCAGCAAATGCCAGAAAGATGATGAAGTATATACAGACCCCATCAAAGCCAAGCGTTGAGAGGACTATCACATTGAAACAAAGTAAATCCTTGATACTGTATAATTGATCCGGAAGACCATCATGCAGCCAAGTTTCAGTGATACAAATGATATCAGGCTTCAAGATATCCACATTAACACATAATTCACAAAATTTATTCTTGATCGATCGAGCATTGATGTAAAGTATAGTCCATTGAGAGACAGAAGAAGAATTTAGTTTTTGAGGTTGAAGCTTTCGGAACACTAACCACCCTCAGGACACCCTTTATGAACTTAATGGTCAGACCCTCCTCCCGCCCAACTCACGACGTCTCAGCTCCTCTCGGGTTTGCCTTAATGTGTTTAATTGACTTGGAGACAAATCATCCGAAATCTTTATATTTGAAATGTGGAAGATTTGGCTAGAATTGCTTTATTTTGCACTATTTTACGAACAAAAATGGAACTAGAGAGTTATGGCGATAGGTCTGGGTATGCGAGAAGATGAGCCCAGGCGAGAGTGGCAAACAACATGCTGGGAATGAGATGGCAGGATTTCATCAACAATCTGCCTCACAATGCCGTCGTCGGAAGAAAGATCAGAATTCTCAGGAACAAAACGTGCAATAATGTTATGTGAGCGACGAACTCTGTCAATAACTTCTTGATATTCGACTGAAGCAGTGGGAACAGACGACTCTTCGACTACTTTTTTCTTCAATTCTTGCGCAAAACCTTGGAAATTGGTGAAATCGGTCTCGATCTGTGATAAATGCAAAGAAAGAGCAGATATGTCAGTGTCCAGTTTTGAATAGAGTCCCCTGAGATGTTAACCTCGATTCATGTTCACCCAGCCGGGAGGAGCACCCGGTAATCTGCGCAGTGAGCTGCTCCTGATTCAACGATGTCTTCCCTAATAGATGAAACAGCAGTAGAGAGGTGGTCGAGAGCATTGCACTGGAATGAGATTTTCTCCATAAGAAGCTTGAATTCCCTCATGGTAATAGGGGCATCATCCGGCATAGGAGAGGTCTGCTGGATCTGAGAGACAGTGGGCGCCTCGGCTCGCTTCAATCGATCTATTGACATATCGATCACATTATTCTGAGTTTGAAAATATTTAAGTTCAAATACATCTTCATATTCATTGATGGATTTCTTAATGAATTCACCACAAAAAATAACATTAATTTTGATAATGAAGAATTTTTCAAAATATTTTTATTCTTATTTTCAATAGATGAAAGCAATCTTGAAATAATGATCTAATACCTTATGATGTAAATTTATAATAACACCTGTTCGTATTCGAGATTGAAAAGCAGTTTGGAGATCTTCCCATCTTACACGGTTACTACGTTTACGTTCATATTGACCACCAATTTTTGATATATTCAGACTATTAATGTGTATTTTTATATTTTTCAAATGTGAAATTATCGACTGAATTTTTACTCGATGACCATGGTTCGTTTCATCATTTTCATTAGTCTGTTAAGTAATCGAATATGTGTATTAATAAGTTTTTCCAATGATCACAGAGGTGTCTACTTGATTTCAAATGTTTTAATTCATCAAATGCTCTTGAAATACTGAGAGTTCACATACCTCATTAATATCCACATTCATTTTTCTTATACAAATGACACTTCTTTGCAGGTTCTTCCACCATAATCTTTGGACCCTAGGTACTTGAACCTGTGGTTCTTTAGATCTTCAAGTGACCCTCCAGGTGTTGTGTCATTCGTCCTGGTAAGAATACTTTGAATTCTTCCGACTCTATAAGTATACACCTGTCCTTAAATCTTCCAGTAATTATTTTCGCCGACTGGATTGGATACTCAGTTCCCAATTGAGTTAGATCCCAACTTCTTCAATGGTTTATCGATTGACCTCGATGAGCTGATTTATTTTTGTAAGGTCCATTATTAGTATCTAAACAATGATTAATCAAACTTATGATTATTCAATATATTTAAACATACCTGTATAAACAACGATTAAAACTGAAATCTGAAGATAACGAGCAATCAATGTGAACTTGATGATTGATCTGATCAAACCAAACATTACTTGATTTATATATGGACCCATATCATTCTGGTGGGGTTACATTTCCTGATATTTCTTGTCAATCCTGTTTATGAGATTTGGTTACATCATTTCCTGTTTACGGAGTTCTTATCAACTATATGATTACATCATTTCCTGTTTCCTGATATTTCTTGTCCATTTCTGTTTGTGAGATTTGGTTACGTCATTTCCTGTTTACAGTTCTTATCAACTATATGATTACATCATTTCATGTTTCCTGATATTTCTTGTCCATTCCTGTTTGTGAGATTTGGTTACGTCATTTCCTGTTTACGATGTTCTTATCTACATTTCCCCCTCACCCCCGCACCTGACACCTCCCAACCACCCACCTGACACACATGATTCAAAATGGACGCATGACACCTCCCAACCCCCACCTGACACACATGATTCAAAATGGCCGCACACCCACGTGCATGACCAGACACGTGACGTCAAACTGAGAATGACAGTCCAGAACCCGTATTGATTATACTACTACTTGTAACAATTTGAAATTCCATGGAATCGTCCTCGTCGACATCGTCTGCTATTTTCCATATATTCGCGGCGATTTATTTTTAGTAAAAACGCAATTAAATTCACTGATGAGGAGGCACAGATGTGTTCACCATGAAAGTCGGCGCTGAACTGATGATGTAGTAAATTTTACATTTTCCTTATTGCGCCTCTTTAATAGCAATGTCTAACTTTTAATTCAACATCTAGTTGTAACGACTGTACCTTCAAATCAAATAAAATTTCTTCTCTTGCTTTGTCGGCAATGCTCTTCTCTTTTAAATTATCCAATTCCAACCTTGCGATTTCAGTTTAATTTTAGCGAGATCTCCATAATGCTCACTCAATTTACTTGAATGAAGCTGCTGGTGTGAGTCTTCTTTTGCTTCTCCAAGATGATAAGTTTTGCTGCCCTATAGGGCTTGATGCTTCGGCAGCTTCTGGCACGACTGGGGTTGCTTTTGTTTAATTTTTCACTTACAGCTGTTCTGAGATGTGCCGGAGTGTAGTCTTCCCAATCAGGGGATCACGTAATAATTCCTAGAAAAATAAAATTAGTGTTTCAAACCAAACACCAAGAGTAGTGATTTATATGTACATATTAAAAAAGTATTTCAAGCGAATAACCAAGAAGTAACCCGGTTATCTTTGATCTTTTGTGGTAAATAAATACCTTAGGCATTCAAGCGGCTTGGGTTATAGATCCGTGACGTCATGAGTTAACCTCAATTTGATCGAGAAATGTCAAGAATAACCAAAAGTCTGGTTATTAGAGCAAATGGGTTAGATGTGTATAAACATGAAAATAGTAAACAATAGCAAGGATATAAATCAAGCTATTCCATAAAAGATTCAACAGAACTTATTAAACATTTACAACCTCTCGAACTTGAACCAAATAAAACTTATAAGATCATATCATTTGACATAATAAGCCTCTATACTAACATTCCCATAGACAGAGTCCCTCTCATTTATTAAAGGAACAATTAATGAAATACGCCCTTAATGATGAATTAAACTTAGATGATGCAGACATAGAAAACATAATGAAACTTGAACCTTGTAATACTCATATTGTAACCTGGAAAAGATTTGTAGATGACATCTTTTGTCTATGGTCAGGAACAGACGAAGAACTGGAAAACTTTCTTACAGATATTAATTCAAGATTCAAGATTAAATTCACAATAGAGCATTCGATATCAAACTCCTTAAACTTCTTAGATTTAAATATAACAATGAATAGTGATAATCAATTTTCCTTCAACATCTACAGAAAACCAACACAAACAGAATCAATTATACCATTTAGCTCCTATGATGCACCCACTATGAAAGAGAGCCGCTTTTAGATTTTTGTTCCACAGACTGCTAAACGTCCCACTATCCCAAGAAAACTATAAAAAGAAATGGACATTATATATCAGATAGGACAGAAACAATCAATATCCGAAACAATTCATTGATGAAATTTTGATTCAATGAAAGAAAGATGATAATGAATAAAATCTACCCCACACATCAGTTGAAAAACATTTTGTATCGACGCCATATTATAAAGAACTCAATGAAAAAATGGATACAACTTTGAAAAACTACAATTATACTTCAACAAATAAACGACATAAAACTCTAGCAGATATATTAGTCAATAATAAAACAAAATACAAACAGGAACAGCTCAGCGGAATTTATGAAAATAACTTGTACGAATTGCCCTTCATATTACATAGGAATGACCGCTCAAAAATGTAGAAAAGAGATTTAAGGAACACAAGAAAAATCAACCCCGATCTGCTCTAGGATCACATATAGACGACACTAAACATAATATTACATTTGACAACTTAAAAGTACTACACAAAGAGGATAATTATTATAAAATGGTATTACTCGAACAACTTGAGATACACAAAAATAGAGATGATCCATTTCTATTAAATGATAACATAAATTTAGTGGAAGGAACATTTTCAAGCTCATTGATACATAAAAGAACAGAAATTCACAACCTTTCCTGCCACCGAAATAATACAAGAGAAATTTGACAGTATTCACATTCGCTGTTCACCTCTCCACAGTTGAATGACATTCCAACAAGTAAACACCCCAAGACTCTCCACTTAATTTCAATGTAATATGTCGACTAAATAATAAAAATAGAACATCAATAAAGTTGAGAAATACACAAATATATGATGCATTCATATCCATTTTAATTCAGTAGACAGTAAGTTGCACACTCTTAGTTAACCTCAAAGTTTGTAAACATCAATTTATTTTATCAAAACAAAACCAAGAACAAATACGTATATATCATTGTATATTTTCAGCTGGTCTGAGGATGGTAATTACAAAATCGATCGCTTAAAAAGATTGTAAAATTATTTACAAAAATAGTGTGTTTTAATTACATCCCTCTATTTAAAAATAGCAAGGACTTTGAATTATTTGGAAGTTGAAAAACTGATCTTGGTAGAACCGAAGAAGACTATTGAATATTTCACAGAGATAATTAATAATCCAAACTACAGCAACACAGAATTCGATTTAATGAAATGGAAGTTCAACTCCAGGTAGGAACTAAGGCAATTTAAGATCAAATTAAAATAATACGCTCTTCCTAAATTCACAGGTTCAAAAGAAAACTTAAAGAATGTGGGTGAAAAGTTGTGTTTTTGGATTGAAAGAACTCATCAAAAATAGGATCACAATGTAGCAGAATGTAGAGTTTTTTTAACATAATAAAAAACAGAGCAATTATGAAATACTGTTCTTGAAAGAAGGAAATACTCAGGATCTAATATAATCATGTGCTTCTGAATAATGTTGCTAAAAATTATGTGGAAATTGTAAATTACAGATCAGTAATACAACTGGTCTGTCATCTGAAAGAGTGCATTGAAATGAAACTTATAAATCCAATGATTTTCTTGAATTTTAACTTTGAAGGCTGTAGGTATTTAATCACAACTTAAATTTTAGGAAAACACAAAAAATAAATTGGAAGCAGAAACTGTACAGAAATATTCCATTTCTATAAATCACCTAGGTAAAACAATGATTTGGAAACCATTAGAAGCATTGTACAATGTACAGATTAGGTTGCTTTTTCATTACAGCAAAGAGAATTCCTTGTGTATTTTGTTAGCTGCAGTAATCTAAAATTTTATCAGCAGCTGCAAACATTGAATGTAGAGAAACTTAACCAGTCATCAACTGAAAGTACGTTGAAGTAACATAGAAAAACCATCTATTTTTATTGAATTTGTTATAAAGATAATATTAAATTCTCTTTAAAATTTCAGGATAACTCTATAAGAGAAGAAATAAAAGCTTCAAAGAGAAAATGTCATTTGTGTGAAGCAATCTATATTGAAAATGATTTGAAAATTACAAGAAAAACCTGAAAATTAAAGCCACAAGAAATCAATATAAATCATTGAGAATTCTGTTAATGAAACTATGAAAGATAAATTTTCAGGTTGCTTCAAATTTATGTTATGTGTGCAATACTGAGTATCTGCAAAACATTGTATCAATAGTTTGGGTGTTCTGATGTTCTGAGAATACACAATATGGTAGCAATGAGGAGAAAATTCAAGGTAGATCATTAAATTGAAAGAAGAACTAGTAGAAGTCACCAAATAACTCTTTTTTGGCGCTCTTGTTCACCTGAACAGAGTGCTTATCAATTTGCCCAAATGTTTGTGACTTTCGAGATTTTTGGGCAAAAGTGGTATCAATCGTTTTGTTTGGACCTACTGATGAATAATCCGTGGTCAAAATCGATTCTGTCCACCCGTTCCGTGAACACGATAACTCTCGAACGGATGAAGTTAGAGAGTTGAAACTTTCAGAATAGGTTTGAGGTATAAATATATCTCGGCTTAAGTTCGTTATTCGGTCAAATCGGCCGAATAGGTTCGGAAGTAACAAAAAAAATTTTTTCAAATGACACTGTTCAAATAAAAATTTTTTATGGTGCAGTTTTATCAGACGTATACAAAAATACCACTCTCGACTTCGACAAGCTAATAGTTCTGGAGATATGATTTTCATTTACTCAAGAGAAAAATAGAAATGTCATGAAATCCGAGCTTTGTCATTGAAAGATTTGCCATCACAGATCGATACTCGTTTGACAACTTGCGGACCTAGATATCAGTGTCAGTTGGCGTAATATCAATCAAAATTTTCATAGAACTCATAGAGGTAGAATTCGATATCGATGACGTTGTCAAAATTCAGAAAAGCACAGACGTAATATTAATCAAAAATTATTTATCATAGAGAAAGAATTTGATGGCGTTATCAAAACTCAGAAAAGCAATGACGTAAGTATTTAGGAGAAGCATAGAACAAAATTTGGTGAAAATTATGAGTAGTTATTTTCAAATTGAGATAAAGGTTTGTTTATTCATTAGACTTTCATATTTACATCTGTCCCATAGTACGGTAAAAAAGACTATTGTTCACCCGATCAGAGAGCTTATAGATTTGTTAAGGTTTGAATATTTACTTGCAAGTAGCTCAACAAGAGCGCCAAAGCAATCTGACCTCACGTCAGTGCTTTCTAAATTTTTAATTGAAAAACTGAAATATACAAATTCAAAATATTATTTGTTAAAACCATCATGAGATTTGTCATTCCTAAGATTAAGTTCTTTCATTGCCTTTTTGTGTTTGTTTCAAATTTTCATCAAGTATAATCTTGAAATAATTGAAAAATAGATTTAATTTCTAATTCCAGAAAAAATTCGTCATTGAGTGAAAGACTAAAATTAAAGCATTCATTCTGTCTCTTTGACTTAATTTTCTTCCTTTTACTGGCTGTTAATATTGATATTTTCATTTTAATCATTTCTTATCAATTTCTTCATTCCTAGATTACTCACAAAAAATTTTTTTTTATGATCATTGTTTTATATGTATAGATATATAAGTATTATTTGGTATTTTTCAGCATTAAATTTATTGCAGTTTCAAGTATTCCATTAAAAGGATATGTTGGCTAATAAAATTGCCTATAAAAATGTCTTTTGTGTTTATAAGCTTTGGGACTGGGCCTTTTTGAAAAAATCCTGAATATGCATAATGGAAGATACATATTGACCCTAGCACAGCTGTGTAAGAAAAAATTTTCAAATTTATACAGGGTGTCTACTATAATAGTGCCAAACTTCAGTAGGTGATAGTACTGAAGTCATTTGCAACAAAAAGTCCCAAACGCTTTTTCGAAAAGTTGATAGTTATCAGGTTATTTAACACTTCTTGGATTTTCAGAAATTTTTGCTTTCCCTTTAAAAACAAGAATATCTCTATTATTTTACAGCTACATCAAACATGCCATATCATGGCAAAGAGGGCAATAAAGGGGCTATAAAATAGAGTAGTTACATATGTTAAAAAATGTTTTATACCGGGTGTTGTAAAAAGGGTAAATGTAAAAATTTGAGAAGAATACAAACTTAGTGAGTATTTTCTTGTTAGCTGTACCATTGAAAATTAGTGAATAAGTAATTGTTTTTTCTAGGAAAAACTAGTACGTGTAATAGACTTTTAAACGTTATATCAACTTTTCACTCAACTTTTTGTTTGTCCAACAATATTACGGTTTGAAGTCAGAAAAACGCAAAAATCATAAACACAAATTTTTGATAATTCATTTCAAAACATTGTAGGTTCAAAAAGTTATAAATATTATTAATAGTAACGTAAAAACAGCAACGTTGTAAACAAAGGTTTGAGGTGGAGGCGGGTGTGTTGGTGCGTATCTGGCGGCCACCAATGTTCCAGGAATGAGTACCACGAATTAAAATAGACAATATGGCGGAATTCAATCTCGAGCTAAGCAAACTTGACATTTGCATGGGTTCGAGGATAAACAAATTAACTAAAATTTAACAAAATCTGTCATTAAGTAAAAGAAAAAGATCATTTACTTAACTTAGATTAATTCGACTTATACGCATCTACACAAAAAGAATATGCCTGTTTTCTCAAATATTGAATATCAGGATATGCTGTTTATTTACAGGTTCGCTAACGGAAATTCGTGAGCAGCAGTGCGGGAGTACGCGTTACGTTTCCCCAATAGACAACAGCCTAGCAGAAAGGCATTTGTGTAGAAGTTTGTAGGCGCTCTGGTGAAACTGGATCGAGGTTTACGAAATAGAAGGTGGTCGAAATGCTCAGCACTGGAGGCAAGCACCAGCAATACTTCGCGCTATTAGAAAATCCCACTACAAATTACTCAGCATGTTGGTGCCACATTAGGGCTTCACCATTCCACAGTACACAGAGTTTGAAACAAAATAATTTACACCCAGTATCAAGTTCAGAATTTGTTACCTGTGGATAGTGAGGTCAGATTAGTCAGTTGGAAGAGTGGAGATGTGATCAAATATTATGGACAGATGAGGCAACATTCACTAAAAAGTGGAATAATAAATTTGCAAAATTCCCATATTTGGGAAACAGGAAATCCACATGCGACTGTTATATCTCATTATCAGCATGAATTAAGAGTCAATGTTTGGTTGGGATTGATGAGGAGGGCAGTTATTCCTACCATTAATACTTCTAATCGCATTAATTCCAATGAATTGACAAATTTACTAAATAATAACGTAGTTAACATTCTTGAATATAGATATAGATATAGCGGATAGATATATAGTGTTATAGATTATTATGGGATGTTATAGTTATTATGGGATATTGGATATTTACAAGGCTAATGAGCCGCCAAGATTGAAGTTGATATTGTTGACATTTATTGTATTTATGTGTTTCTTAAATATTGGTCGGTGATTTACCAGTCTTATGTAAGCGTGAATAACCGCTGACAGATTCGTCGTTGAAGTTGATATCCTTATTGACATTTGTATTGTATTTATGCCTGTTTTTAAGAAATATTGGTCGGTGATTTATCAAGCTTATGGAAGCGAGAATAACCGCTGACGAATTAGTCGACATATGTGTAGAAAGGAGCGAAAGGTTTCATTATTATGTTCCAGAAGCTCTGTAGCGAAAACCTCAGAGTACCGAGAGAATAAAGGGTTTTGCTCACAAAAAGTAGTTTTAGCCACAACCAGGGTTGTAACAATTCCAGAAAGTGGGATTGACAGAACAGTTTTTTTTTTTCGTTTTCTACGTGGCTTGAAAGTAATTTTGACGAAATAAAATGAGTGATTTGGAAGAAGTGAGTGAAGTGGAGGTGCGTCAAAATCGAGTGTATGATAGTTTGATCAAGGCAGCCGCATAGAAAAACGAATCACGTCGGCCTAAAGAAAAATTCGATGCAATTCAAAGAAGTCTCATCGATCTCCAGAAAATTTAGGAGATTTGAACATCAATCAAAATGACGCCGCTCCTAGGGATATTAGCACCGGAAAGCCAACAATTAAAGGTGATATAATACCACCCTTTGATCTGATGATCGCCATCACACTGTTGTCTCATGGCTAAACAAATTGATCAGCTTTCGTTGATTCATGGATGGAACGACTTCTGAAAAATCCACATATATGCAAAATGAAATTAAAGGGCCCTGCCACACGCGAGTGGTTTTTTTCGTTTGGACGATTACAATAAAACTTGGGCAGAGTGGAAAACAGCTTTATCGAGCATTTCCCAGATGTGTTGATTACGCCACTATATTGGAAGAACTGGTTGCACGGAGAAAAGAGCCCCGATGAAAGCGCTGACACACTATTATCATGCCAGTTGGAGACCTCATCCAACAGTACCGACTAGATAACGAAGCCACCATATCGTGCCTTATTCGGGGACTTCCTCAAGAACTTTAACCAAACGCCCGTGCATTTCAATGTGCTACTCCAGACAAGAGTTGTATGCAGGTTTCATCGCCCCTATGGACAACTATCAAAGTCCTCAAAAGAAGCGATACAACACCAGTTCAGAAAAAAACCCAAAATTGAGTGCTATAGCATGTGGAAAACCAGGACATTTTGCAAAGAGCTGCTGGAGCCACAATAAACCGTCTACTTCGAAACAAGGAAGACCAGACATGATGCTGCAGTATGCCCGGCTTACAAGCCACACACCAAGGGTTGTTTCGGGCGAAAAACTGGGCAAAATCAACAGGACCAGTTTGAAGCGATATCGATGTTTGCAAAGAAAATGGGACACCTCAAAGACGAATGCTAGTTTGAGAAAAAACATTGAGGAAGTTAACGCTTTTAGGGCAAGTACAAAATGATTTATATAAAGTAACAGTAATAATTAATGAATTTCCATTTAGAGGGTATGTAGACCACAGGAAGTACAATGAATGTAGCAAATAAGAAGGTTTTAAAGAAAACAAACTTAAGTATGCCCTCTAACACGGTCATAAAAAGGTTTGGCAGATCATTTGTTGTCCCAGAAGGTACAATTAAAACTAATGTTTAAATGAATGAAATAAAAATTTTAACAGAAATATTAATAGTCGATACCAATGAATGATATCAGTGATATTATTCTAGGACAACCTATAATAAACCAACCCAGGTTTGGTGTTAGAAATAAGCACAATCATGTTACTTTATCAAAATGTATTAATGAGATTCAAGTCAAAGGTTTAAATAGCATTCAGTCCTCTTTGATACGATACGGAGATATAACCGAAGAAAATTTAAATAAATTATTTCAATTACTCAATTCAAAACAATCATGCTTTGCACAATCTCCTACAGAACTAGGTGCTATAAATAATTCTGAATTTTAATAAATATTTCTGTAGTCTAGATATGAAACAAAGGAGTTATTACCAAATTCTATAAGCCAAAAGATTCGATAGACAAAACTGCATTTATAACTCCAGATAGGACCATATGAGTTTCTTCAACCTACCATTTGGTTTATGTAATGCACCCCTCAGCTTTTCAAAGGTTAATAAATAATCGTATAGGCACACTACGCCATACGGAAATATTAGATTTATCTTGATGACATTTTGATACCATCAAAATCAATATCTCAAGGAATGGAAGAACTAAACACCATTTTAAATATTTGCGGGGAAAATAATTTGAAATTGAATTTAGAAGAAGTGCTATTTTTTCAAAACCAAAATTGACTTTCCTAAGGTTTGAGATTAATGAGAATGAAATCAAAGCCAGTTCGAAGAAAGTAAAGCTATTCAAGATTTTAAAAACCCTTCAATATCCATGAAGTGAGACAATTTTTAGGTCTGAGTTCGTATTTTAGAAAGTTTATTAAAAATCATGCTGAAATAGTTGCACCTTTAACAAAACTACTAAGAAAAAAGACGTCAAATGGCAATGGGGTGAAGATCAAAACACAGCAGTTTGAAAATAAAATCAATTTTAAGTAATGAACCTGTTCTAACTATATTTTGAATTCAGATGCAAGAAAAATTACATACCGATGCCAGCTCAAAGGGGTATTAGCGCTATTCTTTTTCAAGAAGTCACTTGAAGGATTAAAACCAGTGGCTTATTACAGTGAGCATCAACCGTGGATGAATCTTTTTTTACCATTCATATGAATTGGAAACATTAGCCGTTGTCGAATCCATAAAACGATTCAGAATTTACCTTCATGGTGTTCATTTTTAAAATAGTAACAGATTGTAAGCGCAGTTCGAACTACATTTACTAAAGAATTAGTCCCAGAATAGCTAGGTGGTGGTTGGCTATTCAAAATTACGATTTTGAAATTGAGCATCGTCCAGGGTGTAAAATGTCACATGTTGATGCTTAGTAAGTAAGCTACAAGAAAATATTTGAGAATAGAAATTGACGACTGGGCATTAACAGTACAAATGCAGAACGAACAAATACGAGTAATTCGTGAAAAATTTAAAGTCTGGAACTGCCGACAAGGAAATAAAAAGTACATATTCTCTGAAGAATGATAGAGTTTACAGAAAAATTTTGAATGACGAATTAAGACTAGTAATTCCCGAAAATATATGTAGATTTAATGTAATGAGAAAATATCACGACAAGAAATAGGTCATAGGTCTAAAACGATGCGAAACCTTAATAAAAAGTAAATTTTGGTTTCCAAAAAATGACAAGGTTTATAAAAAAATACGTCAATGCATGTATTGATTGTGCATACAAAAAGAAGCCAATATGGCAAAAGAAGAGTTTCTTCATCCTATACCTAAAGCGAAAGACCCCTTTGTACATGGCATATTGATCATTAGAGGACCATTTTGTAAAACAAACAAAAATTTCACATATGTTTTTATGATCGTTTGATTCATTTCTAAATACTTGTTGCAGAGACCAACTAAAACAACCAACTCAAATGGGGTCATTGATAGTTTAAAGGATTTATTTAGATATGTTCGGAACACCGAAAAGGATTATTGCAGACCGTGGAAGGCATTTAAATCTAAAACATTCAAAAAGAATTTTGTGACGAAAGAAAATTAATTTGGTTTTTAAATGCAGTAGCCTCTCCTCGTTCAAACAGTCAAGTCGAACGTTGTAATCATTACTCTACCAGACAGTATAGAACCTGAGTATAGAGAACGAAAATGAGTGGATCATAAAACTTCAGATGTGGTCTGGGGAATGTAGATAATACTATCAGTAGAAAACTGGAATTTACTCCACGCATACATTAATGTTTGGCTTTGATACAAAGATCGTCATGGAAATTTAAGTCAGGAGAAGACATCACTTAGTCGAAAATAGGCACGAAAATTGCCGAAAAAGCTAAACAAAGAATGAATAGACAAAGCAGAAAAATGAAAGAGCAGTTTGATGGAAAAGAAAAGAAAGTACCATATACAAAGTAAAGTAGATTTGGTTCTTTGGCGAGGAGCTAAAAAAAGATACGAAGGATATCGGTCGTGAGACTGGAATAAAATATGAAGGGCCCTATAAAGTGTCTCGAGAAGTTCACAGGAAATGATCGATGCAAGAAAGTGAAAGCCCTAAAAGGAATGAAAAGGTTATAAACGATATTCCTGCAGTCGTGGCTCTGCCAGATACTGTGCATGAGTATAAAGTCAGGTGCAGTGAGGTGGAGTCCGATACTTCTTGAGATGGTAGGGTTAATAGTATCGATGAGTTAATGAACTTATTAGAGTCATAAAAAAAAAGTGGAGACACCATCACCCCAAATAAATCAAGAACTATGAGACACTAAAACCAAAAAAAAAAAAAGCAAGAATTCATGGAACACCAAGCTTAAAAAAACAAGAACCTATGAGACACCAAACTTAAAAAAAAACAAACCGGCAAAAAGAATTATAAATGTTAAAGAATATTAGTAAAATATCAATTAAAAATAGATTGCTCTAATGGATACTACAGATAGATGTAGACACCATAACATAATATTTTGCTTTCACAATAAAATAAATATTGTATTAAAAATAAACTTGTGTACAAAAGTTTTCTGATTTCAGAATTAAGAAGAAATAAACACGCACCTATTTCATCGAATCGCGAGGACACTTTCAGATAAAAACAGGATGGCCAGATATTTATAGTTATTACTTGGGATATTGGATATTTACAAGACTAATTAGCCGCCAGGATTGAAGTTGATATTATTGGTGACATTTTATTGTATTTTGTGTGTGTTTCTTAAATGTTGGTCAGTGATTTTACCAGTCGCATGCAAGCGTAGACCAACCGCTTACGCAGATTCAATATTGAAATTGATATCGCCCAATGACATTTATTGTATTTATTACTGTTTTTTCAAATGACCAGTCAGTGATTTATCTGATCTTTGGAAACCAATGGAATAACCGCTGACGAATTGAATCGATATGTGTAGAAAGGGAACAGGTTTTCATTATTATGTTCCAACGACTCACATGGCGAAAATCTGCAGGAGTACCGAGAGTATAAAGGTTTTGCTCACAAAAGTGGTTTTAATACAATACAGTTGTAACAATGAACCACTTTATTTTCAGCTGGACAGATGCACTGCCCACAATGGTCAAGGTGTGAGGAACTGGATGAATCAACACTTTGGGGAGAAATGGATTAGAAGATGTGGTTCTGTGAGATAGCCCACCTAGACTCTCCGATCTTACCCCATTAGACTTTTTATGTTTGGGGTGCTAAAGAAAGAAAATGTGTATAAAATCATTAACCAGTCGAGAAAGAACTAATCAACAGAAGTCAGGAATGTTGTGATACAGTACATTGAGCACGTAATGAGACTTCAGAAAGGTTGTAGATTCTATTTTGAAAAGATGTATAAAATGCACTGAGCAAAGAGGTAGACTTAATTTGAACAAATTTTATAGTTTTTAATTCGGTTTTTGCAATAACATTGATTTTTTACACGTTCATTCAGTTTCATTCAAAAGTTCGTTTAATATTTAATGTTACTATTAATATATATTCATGACTATTTGAACCTACAATGTTTTGAAATGAATTATCAAAATTTGCGTATCTGAATTTTATGTTTTTGTATGACTTAAAACGTAATGTTGTTGGAGAAAAACAAAAAGCTAAGTGAAAAGTTTAATCTTCCGTTTAAAAGTGCACTAGTTTTCCAAGAAAAAAAACAACTACTTATTCACCAATTTTCCAATCACTACAGCTAACAAAGACAACACCACTTAGATTTGCACTCTTTTCAGATTTTACATTTACCCTTTTACAGCTTTTAGTATAAAACATTTTTTAAACCTATGTAGCTTCACCTACTAACTCACACAACTATACTACTACTACTACTGTAACTAACTACTTCTCTGCATTGATATAAATGTTGATTATCTTCAGGTGAGTTCAGAAGCAGACTCAGCTTCTAAATGATTTATTAGACTGTTTCCGGTTAAAAATTACCTCAATGCAACCAACAAGGGTTTTCACCAATATAATGGAAGCCAGACATCCTCCTCAAAAGATCAGCTATGTTGTAACAAATAAAGAATTAAAAGATTGCTAAAGCTGACGTATTTTCAGTTCAATTTGGTGATCCCATAGAGCTTTTAGATTTTTTCCTTGACAATATCCACAGTGAGACATGAAAATTGTCCTCAACGTAAATTGTGCAGAAATATATCACCTCGGAATCCTATTAAATTTGGCTGAAGATATTTTAGCTATTCAAACACATAGTTATGTAGAAGAAATGCAGATGTAAATATCATTTTGTATAGGGAATACTGTAAAAAACAAAACCCGGTATTTAAAAAGACTTGAATAGATATACTAAGGACATACACAGAATTATTCAGCAATACAGAGAACAACTTCTGGATTACTGCATGCAATAATAATAATGAATCAAAAATAAAAATTTTATAATGAGAGTGAATAAACTATCAAAATATAAGCTTAATATTAGTCAGCCTCAACAATAATCAAGAATAACAGAGAATACAAATCTGACCAGAAAAAAGGCTCAACTATTCGCCCACACACAAACAAGATATAAATTCAGTAACGATAACTTCTTTGAAAAAAGAAATAATAAAGCACAAATAGATTAATGGTATGAGGTTATTTTAAAGGAAAGAATGACACTGTGGAACCAATATCAATAGAAGATGCAGACTACTACCAATTAATTCCCATAATTTCAAAAGAATAAGCACACCTGGTAGGAACCAATATTCCCTGGATTGTACTGAGAAGAAAATAGAATGACAGCATACGCAAACATATAATTGGAAATTTGTAAATTCTGTCTAAACGAGATACATATTCCCGGATATATGGAAAATAGGACACATAACAAACATTCCCTAAAGCCAACTTGGATAGACAAAGAGTTAGAAAACGCTACAGACCCTGTTACATTACCGCCTGTGCTTGGAAAACTCTTGAAAAAAAGTTATTAAAGTCATTATATTTACCTTATAACCGAACAGCATATACCTCAATATCAGTTTGGATTCAGGAGTAAAAGATCCACATATCCATCCACTCACCAGCCTCACATCCAATGTCAGAACTCAACTTTAAAAAAATTTAAGTCTGCAGTGTTGAGTCTTGATATAAGAAAAGCATTCGACTATATGTGACATAAAGGAGCCTTCTGTATAAGCTGCATAAAATCAATCTACCACAACATCCTCTCATTTGGACTATGCACGCAATTTCTAGAAAACAGAAAATCATTTATTTTAAAAAGTTGGTTTAAGTAAGTGCAGCAACTTTAACGGCATGGAGCAGGAGCACTCCGCAGAGGTTCTCGAAATATCGACACTGCTTTTCAATTTCTTTTGTCGTGATATCATCTCTGAACATAGTAGCTCTCTCTACATTATACAGTTTGCAGACGACACAATCCTGATTTTCCATACCAAAAACATTTGGAAGTATCTGTACTGAGAAGCTGGGAACAACCCCCGATAAGAATTTTCACCTGGTTCCGGAAGTGGAGAATGAAAAATGGAAATCCAGACAGAGTCGCAGTTCTTAATCTTCGACCACACAAAATCTCCCGACTTCCCCTCACCAATTGTTAAGATCGAAGATAAAATCATAAAACAAATCTCATTTCATCAAATACCTTGGGTGGCGAACATCGACATGTGTGTGTAACAAATTGAATTTCAACCTACACACAAAGATGATGAGAAGAAGAAAGCATAGCAAGAACCAAAACATTTTCCAATCTGGTTCACAGGAAGCACGAGCATCAACTATAAAAAGCGGATCACGTATATACAGGAACAAATCTGTCGACCCACATGTTAAGTACGCCCACCCATTGTTATAAACGCTACAAACCTCCAGCGATTAAAAACCTCACAGTAGCAGAGACATCAGCATTGAGAGCCATTACTCCCGAATGAGACATCCTAATAATGTACTACATAATCCTCCTAATAATTTACTCTGCACTGAAAACTAAAAATAGAGCCTATTAATTGAGAATGAGCAGACTGAATAAGAAATACAATGGGTGTGATGCAGCTGGATGAGTTATCACTCAGTTCAGCATCAGAAGGAAGAGAAGACATCAAAAGAAAATACACCCGAATTTCCACTTCTAACTAAAAACCTCAAAATTTAATTAATTAGTAAATATAAAATATGTCATTCTACATTTTCTAGAATAATAACTAAATGTACCAAATTGTAAAGATACAGGCTGAAGGACCGCTGGTCGATAGCCAGTACATAGACAATAAAGATCAGTTAATATTATTGTATTTATCATTTTCAGTTATTTGTTGACACGATAAGGAGCCTCATTGAGTATCACTGTCCATTAGTTTATAATAATGTAAGAGCTAACATATCAAAAATTGATAACACCCAGAATAAGAGAAGCTAGTATTGAATTGAAACATCTTCATTGGCTTCACATTAATTTGAAACTAATCTATCCCAAAATTGTACAAGGAAGCAAAGAATGCTTTTAACCACATGATAAAGTTGAGCTTTTTGATCACATGATGAGAATATCTGATAATAGAAATAAAATTATTTGGAGAATAGTGAATATGGAAACTGCAGGAAATCTATAAATGGTAATGGTAAATTTAAATTGAATATTGATGATAAAGTGATTTCGAAAGATGTAGATGTAGCCAATTCTTTTTGCGAAATATTTTTCTGAGATTGCTAAATTGAGCCTAGAACAAAATTACGGTAATGCACTAAGTTATATTTGTACAACGTCTTCCATTCACAATGATACTTTCTACTTCTACCCTGTAGATAGAATTAGTTATTGGTGCAATAAATCAATTGAAGAATAAAAATCTACTGGTCATGATTTGGTTTCTGTAAGAATATTAAAACTAATAGCGGACGATATTTCTGAACATTTTGCGCATCTCATTAATGAATCAGTTTCTTGTGGCGTCTTTCCTAGTTGTTTCAAGCTAGCAACTGTTATTCCAATACACAAAAGGATGAGGTAAATGATATGGCCAACTATCGCCCAATCTCAATATTGAGTGTATTTTCAAAAGTTATAGAAAGAATAATTCTAAACCGTATGATGTTATTCTTGGTTAAATTCGATATTATTGCCGGCTTTCAACATGGCTTCAGATCCGGACGCTCAACTATGACTGCTATAGTGGATTTTCTTCAGTTCGTTCAGTCTTCTTTGGACGAAGGTTATACTGTTGCTGGTCTCTTTTTTGACATGTCACGAGCCTTTGATACCATTGATCCCAGTTTCCTTGAAAGTAAACTCGATAGTCTTGGATTTCCTGGTACTTTCTTGGAGTGGATTGTAAGTTTCGTGACCCATCGTAAATTAACTGTGAGGGTGGGAGATCAATGCTCTTCTGAATTTAATGTTGAACTGGGTGTCCCACAAGATTCGGTACTAGGGCCATTATTATTTATACTATTTATAAATGATTTATCAGACCATATAGATATGCCAAAATTGTAGTATTTGTGGATGATACCTCATTTGTTGTGAGGGCAAAGAGTTTAGGCGAGCTCATTGATCTGTGTGAACTGTTATTGAAAAACTTCACATCATGGTGTCAGGCAAATGGACTTATACTAAATGTGGGTAAAACTGAGGTGATAAAATTTGAACTGAGAGAGTCCTCTCCGTTAATTCTGTATTCTGGAAAGGAGGTTCTCCGTCAAATATTCCACAAAGTTTTTAGGTGTAATAGTCGATAGCAATTTGAGATGATGCGAACATGTTAATTTTGTTAGTAAAAACTCTCCTCTTCCTTTTATGCTATAAGTAGGCTGAGGAGCTCACTTCCACTAAGCATTGTTGAATGTCTACTATGGCCTAGCTTATTCTCATCTGTCATCGAGGTCTGGGGTAACTTTGATTCAATTAGATTACTTATTGCACAGAAACGTATTTACGTATGATCTTCGGCTTAGCTCACGAACATCCTGTAAACCATCCTTTCGAAACATAAAATTTTGACTGTTCCATGTATTTTTATATATAAATGTCTTGTCTACACTAAAGAAAATGAAACTCTCTATGTGAAGCTCTCTAGCTTTCATCATTATAGTACCAGAAATGTAAGCTTGTTGTCCATACCTAAGCATAACACCAGCAAATTTGAATCATCTACAACCTACATATGTATCAAGCTATTTAATAAACTACCAGAAAATATAAAAATTCTCGACAAAAAGTGTTTTGTGCAGCAGTCAAAGCATTGAGAGAGAGAGAGAAAGAGTACTTTAATGGCCATCGACCTTTGGTCCTTCAGCCTATAATTTACAGAAATTATATAATATAGTTCAATTATAAGTCATAACTTGCATATATATATACATATATAGTACACATATTTAAAAAAAAACTAAATATTCTCTAGTGCCCCAACAGTGTCTGTGTGGGTATTTTCTATTTGCTGGGTGAGTTCATCTTTATGGTATAAATCTGCTATGGTCGTGATTTCTTTCAGTCTTGTGTGAAATTTTTATATAGTTTGTTGAAGTTGTTAGTTAGTTGTGGATTATGCAGTGATGGCAAGAAAATTAAAAGCTGTTGTAAAAGATGAAGATTACACCACCAAATGCCTAGCAGACAACACAATCAAGGTAAACAGCACTACACCAGAATCCTACAGAAAACTCATAAAGTTTATGCGTGACAGAGACATAATTCACCACACCTATCAACCCAAAGAAGATCGTGCATATAGAGTAGTGATCAAACACCTGCATTACACAACAGACATTAATATAATTAGGCAAGATCTGGAAAATAACGGACATAAAGTAAGGAACATAATCAATGGAAGGCATAGACAAACTAAAGAGCCGCTAAACCTCTTCTTTGTAGATTTAGAACCCTCAGAAAATAATAAAGATGTGTACAAACTGAAATACCTTCAAAACAGAGCAGTACAAATCGAACCTCCAATAAAAACAAGAGGAATCACACAATGTACAAGGTGCCAGCAATATGGACACTCCAAAACATACTGCAACAGACCCTTCAGATGTGTGAAATGTGGAGAACTGCATAACACTGCAACCTGCAAGAAAAGTAAAGATTCCCCAGCGACATGTGCCTTGTGTGGTGGGCCCCACCCAGCAAGCTACAAGGGTTGTGAGTTCTATCACAAACTATTAACAAATAATAATGCAAACAATAGAAAAAAATTCAACACTCCAATAGGAAACTCAACAACAACATATCCTCCACAACACAAATACAGCAAACACCACCAG